>OY776278.1:5152427-5752427 GCA_963675445.1 Linnaemya vulpina | reverse complement strand
TTGTATTCAAATCTGTTTGTCTCAATAATGCCGAATTGGTTGGCTGGCTGTGGCGCTTAAGCAGTGAAAAGCATCGCTATTTAAGTTACGCCGCTAAGGAAGACAAAAGGGTTAAATATGAACGCAAATGTGTGCGGGTATGAAACATGCGAAGCTCTTTTAATCCGCTAAAACTGTTTGATTTTCATTCTGGATTGGTTTTTGTTTCATTTCTCAATATTTTTGTTGCGTTATTTTGCGAGTTTTTTTTTGTTTTTTATTATGGGCCACACAGTCGTACACATTTTGGCAGATATAATTGTAATACATGATTCCGACAGTCATTTAGATTATTAATTCTCGTATAACACTGAGATTAAAATATGACTCTCGAATTTGTCGCATCACACGGAGCAACAAAATTCGCCGATCCCAACACACTGTTAATAATTTTAAGCCCGAATATAATGCCAGAGTAATCTCCAACATACGGATGTTATTGCCTGCACTAAGAATATAATTCCTTTCCTTAACTGAATCAGAGCTGGCACCATCTCAGGGCTGGGCATCAGAAGGGCTTTTCTCGTTGCCTAGGGAATTGCCAGCCGATATACTGAAATATTTAGTGTTTCTGGACAACTTTTAAAGCGTATCCGTGGGTACTTCTAAAATGAAATTAAAATCTGAAACATTTCGGCGAGTTTATCTAAAATTCGAAAAAATTTCGTAATATCGCTATGACTAAATTTTCATAATAATGATAATAAATTTAATTAACACACACTGTTCTGCAACTATCATCATTCTTCACCTTAATTTGTAATTTCGGAGTAAGTGACTGATTTTCGAACATACCAAAAATTAATATTTTTGCTTCCTATGCAAATTTTTGATGGCACTACAATAATATAATTGAGTTTTGAGCATTAAAGCTTTTTCGAACATATATTCGAATTTTCGAACATAGTATTTTATGCTACATTTTAGTTAATCCTGTCGGGAAATTCGTCTTACCGGGCGAAACTGATTTACGCAATCTCCTTTTAGCGCAATATCCCGATTTTTATGTATATTTGTATTCTATAGTTTTTATAACTGCACCTATTTTCGAAAAAGAGATTCAATAAGTGCAACATAATTTATTTTTAATCTTTAACAATATTTTTATTCTATATTTATTAATTTTGATAGTTTAGGCTCTTTCGGATATAAGTGCGAATAATCGTAAAAAAGGTGTCTAACATATTTCATGCAGTATTTTGTATTTTTTAACCCAAGAGTCATTTATATATTCGAAACAAACTAAAAATATTTGATTACATGCCACTTAATAATATTTCTTACTCCGGTATTGGATTTTACTCCACTTGGTGGGTTCGATGAGTTTTCGAACATGTCTAAAATTTAATATATATACTTAGATGCAAGATTTTTATGAAAATCTAATTCAAATATAATATATTACAAATTTTACCTTTTTCGAATATATGTTCGAATATTCGAACATAAAATTTTTGATATTTTAACTGCATTTTGGCTAATTTTGGTGATCTATTTTATTGTTAATAAGAAAGCAAAACCTGTGAAATTGTTATACGATGTGTTATATCTAAATTCGAACTTTCAAAACTATATCCGAAAATCTGAACAAGCTGGAAAAATAACTCGAACATAAGTTTTATTTTCAGATACTTAAATTTTTCTTATGAAGCTAAAAAATAATAATTTTTAAACAGTTTTTTTTTTATTTACTTATGATTAAATAATGGAAGGCAATCTCGACTTTAACTTCGAATTTTCGAACACAAGCTTTTTTCAGATACTCGTTTTTTTAATGCCGATATAATAATATTGAAGTTTTCATTTAAGAAATATATAATAATCTTTTCTTGGGCTTTTGACTCTTAACATTAAAAAAGAGCAGAAATTTATTCGACATACTGTACATACTTTACAGCAGCTATTCAAATCGTGACATACAAAATATATTTCCTCTTTATGATTTAGATTAACCTGCTCTCCGTCGCTAAAAAAAACCTCCGTTGTTAGCCGCCAAAAGGAACGCTGAGGCAGCATCATTCAAACGTATTCGTTAATAAATAAATAAAGCAAATATTTATGTAATTGTTGGAAAATAAGAAAAAAAAACGTCTTCCATTGTTTTAGCATGATTTGTAGTTGGCAACTTCTCTGTTTATATTTTTTATCTTTTTTATTTTGTTGCTTTAATTGTATTCAACAATAACTCCTACTGTATGCTAAATACTTACAACAACACAATATTGCAAAGGCAACAACAAAAGACAATTATTTACATGTAATTGTGAAATTATGACAATTTCAACTTCAAAGTGTTTTCGCATTGTCTTTTTTATTTAACTTGCATTTTCGTATATTTTTTATAAATTATTTTTGTTTTTTCAAGGAGCATCTCTGGGAAGTTGTTTTGTAATTTTTAAGACAAAAATATTTTACATGCTGCAGTGGATGGATAATTGTTTATTTTTTATAAATAATAAAAAAAACTTTTTGAAATCATTTCTTGGATCTGAAAAAGTTAATGCAAAAAGAGGATCTTTGAAAATCTCGTTGTGAAAACTTGAAAATATAACAATATCATTATTATCACGAATAATTTATTCGTATCCCAACGGTAAAAGAGTTTACCGAAGTAATTTTTGGCAAAATATTTTATTTTAAATATTTATATGGTCACACTGGTAGTCGTCGAGTACAAGCGAAATGTCTTCAAATTTTTTGAAACCATTGTATTGAAACTAAAAATATTAATATATAAGTGAAGTGCTACCTCCGAAGCAATACACCAAAGTTGTTCTTGGTAAACGTAATTTTGTTAGCAATTTTCCCTTTGGCAACACTGTTTTTGACAGATCAGCTGTTTTCGTGTTGCATGTTGCTGTTGAACATGTTTAGGTTTAATTATAGTTTAACTTTGAATCGATTTAAGCACGAGCAACGCTTGCAGATTGAATTTCATTATTAACAGGTATTCTCGTTTAAGAGTGCACGTCCTGGCACTTCTTCCATTTTATGGTCAGTTTGGACGACCTTCCTAGGCGGGTATTCGGAGTTTTGTGACTCAATTTCTCACCAAATTTAAATGAGTGGAGTGCGGAAAGAGGCACATATCGTAACTGTTTTCGGCAGTGCTGTTAATGACCGCGATTTACCGATTCGGCGCCGTTCTCAGTAATTCCGAACTCTGTTACTCCAGTGCATGAAAAGTTGTGCAGAAGATATTAAGATTGTGGGCCGGTGTCATCATGAATGAAAGTTTTTCAAAAACAAAGAAGACATGACTGTTAAAATAATTTTCTTTTTGTTTCACTGTAGAGGAGCTGGACTTGGCGGACTTGTTGTGTCAACAATATGCTGCCATATGCCACGCAATAGGCGAAATAGTGGACCAATTGAAAGGCGAGTTCGGTGAACAATTTATTTCACTTTTTGTGACCGATAAATTGGTCGTCAAGATTGTGCGACTGAACGTCTTTGGACTGCAATTTGTGGGTCTATATCAAGGCTCATTTCTATAAAGATATGTCGGCAACGCTTGATACTCGGGAAGACAACATAGAAAAATTTATTCGTGAGATACTGGACTTTATGTTGGAGAGAGTATGACGAAGTTGGATATGAACCACTTGAGGCGCAGCATTTGACCACTGCTGATGACATAAAATCATATTTTATTACTCAATCATTTAATAGACTTAAATAAAGATTTAGAACATTTTCTCTAAATTTATTGGTTTTTTTTATATCAAATTCAAAAGCTCTTAAAAAATCACCCTTTAAAATAAAGTTGCGAATAATTGCTATTGAGACAATCCATTTTGTTTGGAACCACCAAGACTTTCAACTTTTTCCAATGGAGGCAAAGTTAAATTACAAATAAAAAATCTTTAACTCTGATCTCTTTATAATTGCAAATCACATGGAAGTGATAACACTCTTTGCAATTGATAGCAAAAAATATATAAAAGAAATTGCAGTTTAATTAAACTAAAACAGGAAGGAGATTTCATTCTCCAGCTAATAAAAATGTAAAACGTTTCACCACAATAAACGGCATTTTTCGCCTTCTCTCCCACTTCAGCAGCCACAACGATGAGACGACTGCCATGGCCGTCGCTGCAATTGTAGATTCATTAACAATCGTACAGCAGTTGTTTGTTTAAAATAATAAAACAAACAACTGAAACGATAAGTTGATGGACAAAAAGTCACAAAACTATGATTTGATAAAATATTCGAGGAAACCATTCCGTGCTGCAGGACAGCGGGTGAATTGAAGTTGTAGACGACGGCGACAGTACGAGTACAATAATATCGAATACGCCTTGGCGGCTGGGGAAGTAGGGAAATGTGAAAGGCTGGCATATGACGGACTCCACTACGACAATTCGTGTAGTTGTACGCCATACGAGTCTATTTGCAAGCCGACTTGCAAAGTTTTATTGTGAATGAGACGAAATCTAGATAAATTTTTGTGCATCTTTCATAAGTTTATATGAATACGGCGACTGTTACACTGCAGGTTCGGAGAATAAATGAAAACAGTTCAGCTCCCCTCGTCCATGGTGGCTGTGGATGTGTGTTTTTTATATATATATGTGTGTGTGTGTGTGTGTGTGTGCTCATATGATAGTGTGTTTTACATATTAAAAATTCTAAAATGCATTAGATGGATTCAGATGCCTGCCTGCCTGCCTGCCTGCTAACTGTTGTCTGCCATGCACCATCATGTCATGCATCAAAATAATTGCAACGAAGAACAACAACAGCAAAAAAATTAACTAAAAACAATCTCTACATAAAAATAAATAATTAAAATCAAATTTTGATGCAAATCATCATCAAGTTAAATAATATTGAGTCGATTGTAACAAGACCAGGGCAAATGCAAATCCGATCTAAAGAATTCATAGAAAGTGATTCACAAACGCACACGCTGATGTGGCGCACTAACACCAGCACACACATACTCGGGCTTGTAATTCTGGTTGGCTCATTTCGATTTGAATTGTGGGTTTGTAGTAATTTTTCTATCACGGCAGAATAAATACAAGAACAGTCGAATTCGGAAGGTCGCTATATAATTTCGAAAGTATTCATTCGCCAGTTTCTTTCAATTCGAACCTCTTTTGCCCACTTAAGAATTTTACCAAAATGTCGTCTTGGAGAATTATATTTATATTTCCAGTTACTGATTTTAGTCGAACAAAATGGAAAATTTTTTAAAAGCTGCCGCGTTTAATTTAAAAAAATGTTGACTCTTAATATTTAAAATATATGAAATCTGTATTTGAATCGATATAACGTTTTAATGTCGGCAGTTATCTCACAAACAAACTCTTCTAAGTTGGCTTCCCGGGTATCAACCGTTGCCGACTTGTTCTTATAGAAATAAGTCTTAATATAGACCCACCAATTGCAGTCCAAAGACGTTCAGTCGCACAATCTTGACGCGCAATTTAGCGGTCCCAAAAAGTGAAATAAATTGTCTACCGAACTCGTCTTTCAATTGGTCCACTATTTCGCCTATTGCGTGGCATATGACAGCATGTTGTTGACACAACAAGTCCGCCAAGGCCAGCTTTTCCATATTGAAGCAAAAAGAAAAATATTATAACAGCCCCGCCTTCTTTGTTAATCTAAAATTCTTCTGCACAACTTTTCATGTACTGGAGTAACAGAGTTCGGAATTACTGAGAACGGCGCCGAGTCGGTAATTCACGGTCATTAACAGCACTGCCGGGTACAGTTGCGACTACTGCCCCTATCGGCGCTCTACTCATGTAAATTTGGTGAGAAATTGAGTCACAAAATTCCGAATAGCCGCCTACGAAGGTCGTCCAAACTGAACATAAAATGGAGGAAGTGCCACGGCGTGCACTCTTAAACGAGAATGCCTGTTAATAATGAAATTCAATCTGCAACCATTCTCGTTCTTAAATCGATTCAAAGTTAAATTATAATTAAACCTAAACATGTTGAACAGCAACATGCAACACGAAAACAGCTGATCTGTCAAAAACAGTGTTGCCAAAGGGAAAATTGCTAACAAAACTACGTTTAACAAGAACTACTTTGGTGTATTGATACGCAGGTAGCACTTCACTTTTATATTCATTTTTTGAGTTACAATTCGGAAAATAATCGTTATTTCCCAGTCGTTGCTGCAGCAAAAATTGGGTTTTTTTTTCAGGAATATGTAGGAGGTTTGGAGTTTAAAGTAAATTTATTATTTAATTATTAAGTTAATTAAATTAATTGATAAACTTAATTGTTAAATTAGTATCACTGCAATGGAATGGCTGAAATCCTTTCAAATGATCATTTTGAAAAAAAATTTCCCTCAATTTGCAACAGCTGAGGAAAACCTGAGTCGGAAAATATTAAGTCCAGGACTGGCATTAATAAATGCAGAACTGTTGCCTCTTTTCCTAAAGTTGTTCTCACTTTTCCTTTAGTTTGTTATTAACAATTTTGGCAAATTGTTTCGAAAAGAAACAATGCAAAAATGAATGTCCTTACGACAGGACTTTTAAAGTGTTGCTGATATTCCTAAAAGTGGACACATTCAGTTGAGTGGAGAATATTTAATTCAACTGTTTGTTAAGTGCAATTTTGTTTCGCCTTTTTGCAACAACTTTTAAATATGGATTCTGTTATTAATAATTTGTTGCTGATATTTTTGTACGCATCATAAACAGGAATAAATGAGCTGCTATGCTGCGGCCATCGAGCCGCAAAAATAGATAATATTTGTAGCGTCTATAGTTTCTTTGTGAAATTGCCCAATTCCAATGCAAACCAACACCCACTATCTCAACTGGAAGCTCTTCCATACGCTCTCCCACTCTTACTCTTCAAAAAAAAAAAAAAAAAACTATTTGCAAAATAAAACTGTACATACAGAAAAGGAGCGCTCAGCAAAAAGTAAAATAAAATGGAAAAGCCGAGACAATGAGAGCAGCCACCACAAGCCACATTTGAATTACAGCAGCATCAGGATATAAACGAAAATAGGAAACGCACAAACACCGGCCGTTTAACATCATCATCAGAGGAGGCCTAAAGAAGAGAACAATACAGAAGTCATCAGGATTGCCAGCACTGACTGCAGCGGCCATAATAGCGAGTCTTTCCCATACACTCGTACCTGCATGCAATTGTCTATCTGCTGATTGCTGGAGCTCCTACTGTTCAACACGCACTTGCACCCACCTCCAACCCCTGCAATATTTCCACTAAACGAATACAGGAAAAAAATCCAACTCCATTTCCCCCTCCCACACTCTCCCTTTGCCAAACATTACGAATGCATGCGAAAATACTTGATTCCTAAATTGCATTCGCATACAAAACTCAGCGCAACAAAACGAATTTTCGCTTAGAATTGACATCAGAAATACTACCGAAATAAAAAAGAAACAAAAAAAAAAAAAAAAACGAGGAACAAATAGAAACGCACAAGCACCTCGGCCATCTCAACTTCAGAGCACCAACACCACCACCAGCAGCTCCACCATCATCAACAACATTCGCATGAGTACAACTGCAACCACAACAGTAAAACTTTGAAAACTAACGGTGACGACGACGACGACGAATCCATAAGCCCTCATCCAAATAAACGGACATACTCACGCACCCCTACACACACACACACACACACACACACACATAAATAAAACTAACCAGAACTACAACAAAAAAAAAATTATAACAACAAAATGAAAGAATTAACAACAAAAACATTAGGAAAAATAGAATTGAAAATTGAGGAAATTCATATGAAATACAATAAATGTATGTGAGTGTGTGTGTGTGTGTGTGTTTGTTTGCAAGTCTGTATGAGTTTTTAGTGTAGATTTTGAAGTTTGTACAACTTCCAAACCAGCAGGCACAGTGGGAAAATACTGCAACGTACAGCTACTCGAAGACAACGAAGTTCGTCCGAAGCAGGCTCTTTAGCAGAGGGACTTTGAAAAGATTTAGAACCATCTGTGGCAGGAGTATCACTTCGTTGTGAATATGTAGAAGAGTTGCCAATTATTTGGATTTTGATTGAACATATTCCCTTTGTATTCATAAAAGGTGGCAACGTCAAGTTCTTGCTCCCTATAAGAACGGACACGTTCTCATTGTGCTCTTTCCATATTAGAAATAGTGCAGGACTCACTAAAATATTGTTGGTGAGAAACCAGGATCCTACAAGCCAGAAATCGGTCTTAAAAATAGATCTTTAAGCGCCATCCATTGAGCCACTGTGCTCGTTTGCAGTCGTTTCGCTTACACGACAACTAAACAAGTGCACCAAATATGAATACACAAAATAAATACACAGAAAATAAGGCTTTTTCCCTAGCAAACACACACACACACACGCACACACATTGAAGGAAAACATCCTTCGCAGAAGTGAGATACACAACGTGGCCATGTAAGAACGTGTGGATGCTGCACAGAGGCCTACATGATGGCAGTGGCAAACGCAGGAAATCCAACAAAATTCAAATACATTCATTTGCCGGCTCGAAAAATAAAACGCAACGTATAGTTTTAGGTAACCGTTAGTTAGAACATGCAAATGCACCAGATACGACTGGAATTCTTTAGCTAGAAGGAAAAGGATGTGGAGTTGGGAGTCGTAGTGGTGGTGGTGGCTACTGGCCAGTGTATTGAATGAGCACTGAAAAGAATCTCCTATTGAGGCACATTTACAAGCAGAGATATTTAAATTTCTATTTCTATTTCTGGCTTTTGTTGTTGTTGTTGTTTAGAATTTGCATGAAGTTGGTTAGGCCGTATGTGAGATGAAGATGTGTAGGAAATCGTTGGGTGGCCCGGCAAAAAGCGGTGATGAGTTGGAGTTATCCAGAACCTAAAGCAAAAGTAAGCAAAATATGTATTGTAATCTAAAAAGGATATTATAAAGTCTGTCCCATAGTGTGCGTGTGTGTGTGTGCGTGCGTAACCAACAGCAGTTGGAAGCCTCCGCATTCTCTTACTCGCGTTGGGTCTTTGAAGGCAGATGCTTTAACCCCGATACTGTCTTCGTTTTCAACACCAGCATAAAGAAACGTATCACGATGCAAATTTAAATTAACAGAATTAACTAAAAAATTATTAACACTCTGCCATGGAGTAAGTCTGGGCTCTCATCATGCACGCACAATCATGCACGCACAATCATGCAATTCGATAGATTTTTGTACTCAAAGAGCAAAGAATTATTTAAAAAATATATTTTGTTGCAACTGGAACAATTAATTTAAACGCTTTTAAATAGTCTGCGAGAAGTTTGATTTGAAAACCCAAGAAACCACGAGATGTTTTTACGAGAATGAAGCCGACCTTCCCGGCCTCAAGCCCGCTCCCAGTCATGCAGCCAGTTTGAAGAATTTAATCGTACGATACCAGCTGATATTATGAAGGAGAGAGTGTGCCCAAATTGTTAAATTATTAAGGCGTAGCCGGTGTCATAATTTACTTGAAAACATTTTCTGCCCCAGCATCGGTTTTAAAGAAGTACGAACCAAACAATTGCACCAGTCCACGACGCACTTTGCAGTCAGTTTTTCTGGATCTGACGGTTTCTCAACATGCTTTAAAATAATATATTCACTTCAAATACACCAGATTTATTTTTTGTCGATCCTTTCAAACGAAAGGGAATTGCATCACTAAACGAAGTTTCCAAACTAGAGGTTAGAAACGAAATCGGCCTCAAACACACTTCCTTTTAGAAAAATTCAGTTTAATTGACAACAACATAACGAAGAAATATGGGAGTGAATAATGAAATTTGATGTCGGGAAAACATCTGGCTCTAGCACCTCGGCAAGCGTCCGCTCTTTTCGCAAAATTTTTAACCTTATTTTAAAAAGAGCTTCTCTTATCTCTTTAATTCAGCGCCGAATTTCAGGTTTGAGAATATCAGCTGCTTAAGGCTTTTTAACGAAACTCTGATCTTTGAACTGGCTCCGAAAAAAATAATACAGCGGCCTTACTACACAAGAACGGTGCGGCTAATTGACATCACTAAATCGCGGTATTACGACACCGTGAAATTTTCTCATGCAACAACTGGACGGCTGAGTGTCTTGTGGCGCTATTATGCCGAAACCGCAGGTCAGTGATGTCAACCTTAGCCAATGGAAGCTACCAAAAATCGCTTATTGTGGTTTACGAGCGCAGAGAATTTACGGTGACGGCGTTTCCCTGCCCATTTTCGTAGAAATGCGGGCCGATGATGCTAGAAAGCTCACGGTCGCTTTCATTGGACGTAGTGGTTTTTCGAGGACTGTTTGTGGATGTGGTGAGCCCCATATGCGATAATTTTGATTGCTTTTATAACCGGTAATTGGAAATCGGCCTCATCGCTGAAGATGATTTTGTTGAAAAAGTGCGTTATTTTCGTTCACTTTTGCAAACAGCCACTTTACAAACTTTCGGGGGAAATAATGGCCACCGGCTCTATTTCTTGAACGACTTGGACTTTATAAGCATGAAAGTGAAGACCGTTATGGAAAATGTAGGCCAAAACGCCTCTGGTAATACCCAATTGTTGCCTAAAGTCGACGAGGTTTATTCTCAAGACTTTTGCTGTACAAAGTCTCTATTCTTATCACTACGGCCTCGACGAGCATGTTGTTGTGGTCTATTGTCAGCCATAGTGACGTGAATCTCGCTATGCACAGCGGTCTCAGAATGAGCCTGATTACCACGGAAATTTGATCGAAATAATGCAGCAAAATGTTCACTATTTTCATAATAAATTTTCGGAACTAAAACTCTTTATTGAACAGTGTAGTGTTTCACTAATGAAATTTCCCAAGCTTTTACTAAATAAACGTCCGGGGTTGACAGCCCAATTCTTAAAAATTCCTGACTTGACATCCAATTTACTTCCTAACCTCAAATTTGCCACTCTGTATATCGAACAGAAATATAATTTTCATAACGAATTATCACAACAGAATTCTTTGTTGAACAGTGTAGTGCTTCACTATTAAAATTTCCCAAGCTTTTACTCAATAAACTTTAGGGATTGACAGCCCAATTCTTAAAAATTCTTCACTTGGCATCCAATTTACTTCCTAACCTGAAATTTGCCCACCCTTTGATTCGAACAGAACCATGAATTTCATAATAAATTTTCACAGCTAAAATTCTTTGCAGAACAGTGTTGTCTTTCACAGTTACAATTTCCCAACTTTTTGCTTAATAAATGTCACAGGATGACAGTTGAATTCTTGACATTTCATCATTTGACAGCCTATTTACTTCCTAACCTCAAATTTGCCCACCCTGTGTTTTAAACAGAACCATGATTTTCATAATTAATTTTAACAACTAAAATTCTTTGTTGAACAGTGTAGTATCTCACTATTAAAATTTTTCAAGCTCATACTATATATACATCAGGGGTTGACAGTTCAATTCTTAAAAATTCATCACATGACATCCGATTTATTTCCTAACCTCAAATTTGCAAACCCTGTATGTCGAACAAAACCATGTTTTTCATAATAAATGATCACAATTAAAATTCTTTGTAGAACAGTGTAGCTTTCCACAGCTAAAATTTCCCAACTTTATGCTTGATAAATGTCGCATGATGACAGTTCAATTCTTAAAAATTCATCACATGACATCCGATTTACTTTCTAACCTCAAATTTGCACACCCTATATTTTCAACGGAACCATGCTTGTCCAAAATAAATTTTCACAATTCGGAAATGTTGTCCAGACGTCAGTCTTTTGGCGTTGAAATGACAAACCAAATTAAATAGAAATTACTTGACAGCTGACAAAATGGCCGATGGTGAAAAAAGTGATGCCAATTAAAAGTTTTATAACTCTTAAAAATAGATTTTTGATTTTTTTTAAATTGATATGTTTTCTTTGAATCATGTCCGAAAGCTGTTAAAGAATGAGTCATTAACTCCCAAAATAATTCCCCCATTTCACGGCAGCATTTTTTATTGCAGCAGCAACCGAACAAGCGCTTCGTTAAATCGTTGAAACGTCAGTATTTCATGGAATAAATTAAATTTGCCAACGTTTTATGTCATTGAATAAATTAATGCGCCGAATTAAAAATGGCGAAGCTGCAGTGTTGCCAATAACTTTTAAAACAAAAGTCGTTTTGCGCTGAAATAACTCTGTTGCAAAAATTTTATAATTTTCTTTTATCCCTTTTAAAAATTATAAAAACTTTCTCGTATACAAGAATAGAAGTCGGAACGAGTTTCTTTAATGATCGTTCTGTGTTTACATTCGATATCGTTAAATATTTGATTTTGAATTTCAAATGATCTTCTATGACACATTTCTTTGATCTTTTGACTTGTTTGTTAAATTGTTGTGTACATCAACACCATTCGAAACAAACAAGGGCTGCAGCGTTGCACGCACACAGATAAACACACACGCACACATATACACACATCTGACAGCATGCATTTAGTGTATCTGCTGTTAGAAAGTGGAAATAAAAACAAAAAAGTTTTATAAAATATACAAAATATTTTTCATAGTCGGAATTGTTTAGTTTTGAAATGTTTTTTTCTTCTTTTTTTCTGAAATTATTCTACAAAGTGAATGTGCATTTTGTACGTGTATTTGTTTACAACAGGCCACACACAAACACCAGCAATTATTTACTTATTGACACACGCACACATATTCATACAACTTCCACACACGTCAGTTTGTTTATTATTTGAAGATGCAACAATTTGAAGCAGCAAAATGGAAACACACACACACACACAAACTTAAACTGAATTATGCCGTCGCTTTTGATGGAAAGACCTTCTGAAATTGTGAATATTTCTTTGAAATATTTATGATCTGGGAAATTGTCTCAATGGTTTTGAGATGGAGAGTGGATGTTCCAATAACTTTTAAGGTTTTTTTTTTCAATTAAAAATATTAATTGGCTGTCCCACGTTGTCACAAAATGTTATATATTTGAAGAATTAGATTGAAAATAATATTAAAAACTTTGCAACTTGTTTTTGTTTTTTAAATGCAGTTGTGCGATATCCAGTAACGTCGTGAGGCAGGTAGAGAAAATTATAGAGTGTTTTTTATAGAGTGATACAAGTTTAAGTCATAATAAAACATAGTTAAATATTTTTGATATCAATGAAACGGTCGTTACGAGGCGCGGTCGTTACGAGGCGCGTACGAGGCGCAATCTGGAACACCAATTTTCACAAACAGTGACATTCTGACCATCATCACTTTTGAAGGCATGTAGGCCAATGACTCCGCCAGCTCATAAAGCGCACCTAAGACTAATTTTCCGTGGATATCATGGTGTTTCGACAAAAGCTTGTGGATTCTCCTCACTCCAAATGCGACAATTCTGTTTATTTACGTACCCAAAATGGGCTTCATCGGAAAATAAAATTTTGAATGGACGAAGTGCACGATAAGTTTGACGAACAGAACCATTATTTTGATTGAAAATTTCCACAATTTGCACGCGTTGCTCCATAATGAAATGTCAAAGCAAACTAAACAAAAAGCAACTATCAGCTATTAAATGGGTGGTCAAATAAAGCAGTGATGCCAACTCAAAGTTGTATCACTCTATAAAAAACAAGACTCATGTAAATTTAAAAAAAGGGGCGTGTCCACCTACAAAAAAGTACTTCAATTACTTGAAAATAGTACGTCTAATCGGATCATTTCATATCAATCGAAATTTCGATTTAAATTGTATTGAAATATCGATGGCTGCTGATGATGAAAGTATAGCGGCCTTCGAAAACAGCTGTTCTGCTCTGCCTTGTAAGTTAAATATTCAAAATTGATGTCGTGTCTCCCTGGTTCCTGGGAATATTTATCATGTCTTTTTGCATTCAAGTAACATTTTTATTAGCCCATCGAAACTAAATTTAATATTTTTATTTTAAATTCAATTGTACGAAAGGAAGAATACTTTTGATTTTCAAATAAATTAATTTTTGCTGGCAACACCAGCATTTAAATATGATCACTTTAATATTAATTTCGTGCTGATTCTTTTTTCGCAAAATTTTGTTGAAAAATTGTGATTTTTTTATAAAATTTTGGGGCAAAAAATCGGCAAGAAATTCCCAATAAAAAGTTTACATAATTCTTTTTTGTGAAAATGAAATAATATTTAAAAATGATCTTCAATATATCGAATATGACTAACTAAAATCAGATAGAAAAAGATTTAAGTAGTTTTTTTTTGTTTTGTTAAATAAAATCATTTTTAAAAATGGTCACATGCGACACATCAAGTGCGACTATAATTAAAATGATTAAAATTTTAAATAATTTTTCGTTCATATTAAATTATATTAAGAAACTTAATGTTTGACATATCATATTCGATATATCAAATATGACTTTGATCAAAATGAGATTGAAATAAATTTAAATAATATTTTTGTTGAAATTTTTATTGAAATGTCACGTGCGACATGTCATATTTGATATATCAAAACCAAATATGTAATTAAAATCAGATAGTAAAAGATATTAATAATATATTTTTTCTTAAATAAAATAATTTTAAAAAAATGTCACGTGCGACGTATGAAACTCGACACATCAAGTGCGACTATAATTAAAATAAGCCTGAAAAAGTTTTTAATAATTTTTCGTTTAAATTAAATTATATTAAAAAAGGTCACGGGTGACATATCATATTTGCTATATAAAATACGAATTTAGTTAAAATGAAATTGAAATTGAAATAATTTTAAATAATATTTTTGTTGAAAAGAAATTAATAATTTAAAAAAATGTCACGTGCAACTTTAATTAAAATTTAATTGAAATAAATTTAAATAATATTTTTGTTGAAATTAAATTATTTAAAAAAAATGTCACGTGCGACATGTCATATTCGATATATCAAAAACGAATATAATTAAAATCAATCGAAAATAATTCAAAAATATGGTCGGTCACATGCGACACATCTAGTGCGACTTTAACTAAAATGAAATTGAAATTGAAATAAATTTGAATAATTATTTTGGTGAAATTAAATCATTTAAAAAGATGTCACGTCACGTGCGACATGTCCTTTTCGTGCGTGTGACTAAAATTGTATGAAAACTATTCGAGCGTGCAGGATTAATTATTAAGTAAAAAATTATTATTGAGGCCCAAATTCAAAACCAGGAATCTATGAATTATTTTTTTAATTTCTTTTAAGTTCGAGTTTAATTTTTGCCACCGTGAAAAGTGGAAAAATTTTACCCTAAAGGAACACGGATGAGAGGGCGTAGCGGCCCCGAAATCGGTACTGATCTGATCTGTTGGTATGGCGATCATAATAAATATTTTAAATATTTCACTTTTAATAAAAAAAAAACTCGAATTTAGTAAAAATTAAAAATAACTTGTGAATTCCCCAGGTTTCATTGAGTGTGAATAATAATTTTTATCTTAATAACTAAAAAAATAAGTTAATAAAACGCAAAAAATTTTAAAAAGACACCAGTGCTTAACACTCTAAATTCAGTCACATGAAAATGTTGCGCCTTATTCTGTAACTAATTTTCAAGGTCACTTCAAGACAATATTAAAAATAGGACTCGTTTTGTATGTATTTGAAAATTAGAAAATTGTTCCCAGTCAAACTTCACGTCAGTTGCAGTCGCTGACTTAATTTGTAAAATTCAAATTTATTAAGAAAATATATACTCGTTTGACTTCATGGAAATGCCCATATGAAAATAATAAATGAAATTAAGCGCTGAAAAATGTTTTTTTATATAAAATTTTAAATTCAAATAAAACGATTTATGTTACCTGAGAGAGAGAAGTGATGAAAAAAGTACTCACCAGTAATGCGTTGGCCATCATGGAAATGCCCATATGAAAATAGTTAATAAAATTAGGCGCTTAAAATTGTTTTTTTTTTATAAAATTTAAAATTTAAGCCAAAGTATTGATTCACTTAAATGTTACCTGACAGAGAAGTGGTGAAATAAGTACCCACAAGTAATGAGATGAAATACTGGCCAAAGCTTTTGCTTGGACCTAACAACGTCATCAAGAATGCGACTAAAAATATTTAAAATATTGAATTAAAATCCGTTGTGCAGGTGCTGCAAAATTATCTTTAGAATTTCTTCAATTTGATTTCCATTCGAGTTGCAACAATTCATTAAACCGATTCCAAATCGTGGAGATTATGGAAATAAACGATGAAGAAAAATGTTGCAGAGAATAAAACGAACTTCGGAATCTAATCCAGACGCTGCATTTGTTTTGTGTTTCTTTTCTCTTACGGCCGGCCACTTACAGCAGCGCACGAACAGGATTGACTGACTCGCTGGCTTAATGACGGTTCGTTTTGCTGGCTGCCTGACTCCCTTTAATTTTTTTTTTTTAGAACTTTTATTTTTTATTTTTATTTCATTTATTTTTTTATTTAATTTTTTTCTTCGAGCTCTTTGCAATGCAATAAAAAATTATAGTTGATGTATAAACATTTAATGGCGACTCGTTTATTACAAATTTTATTTCAATTTATATTCTTAATGCTATTACGGGCAACAATGTTGTGGCATGCAGCAACTCTGTAGAGCTCATGGCCGAAGCACAGGCCTCGAAATCATAAGCAACAAACACCACTCGCTGCTGCAGCAACAGCAAATACATACAGTTTGTTTTAATACGAAATATTTTTTATTACTATTGTATCGATGCGCGTTTATGTGAGTGATTGAGTGATCGTGATCGCGCTTGTGTGTGTGTGTCTGTGTGTGTGTGTGTGTGCGCGCGAGGGTAAACGAACTTCTCTAAGCAAATCTGATGCAAAGAACGAAAGAATCTTGATAATCTCAGTGAATGATTTGAAACAAATTAAAAACGTTTTCTTTTAACACTTTTGAATTGAAGGCCCAAAGAGTCGTAAAAGGATCCCGGTTTTAACGTCTTTTATTTCGGTTATTACCAACGGCTTATTTGCTTGATATTGCAACTGTTTTTTTGAAGATTAAATTAGTCAGCAACAGGCAGCGAAATAGCTGAGAATACGATCAGTATGTAAGCTTTTACTGGAGAGAGAAAGAGAGAGACAGAGAGAGAGAGAAAGAGAGCGTAATTTTATATCATCTGCTCGGCTAAACTGAATTAAGTTACAACTGCTCTGAACTGTTTCAATATTGACAAGAGTAGTGCAGTTCAAGGGAAAGCTCTCGCAGGTATCGAGTCAAAGAGCTCCCAAGCGAGGACTCGACGGTGAAGCAGATCAACTTAAAACGTGCAGAGTTCGGATTCAAAAAGAGACGAATTAAGTTTCCATGGCAAAAAAAGAAGGAAAGAAGTTATTAAGAACCGATATGCGTTGAAGTCGTTGACCATGAAAACGAAGTTCCCGGGTTCAATTTTGAACTCACCTAAACTTTTTCTGATCTGCAACAGTCCCTGGTTTAGTTGTTGTCGATCTTTTTCAAGGACAAAATCAATAGTCCTGCTCGCTGAACCTTAATGAGATTAATTGACACCATCTTGACCTAAAGAGCGCACTGCACGACTCTCCGTCGTCGTTAGTGCAGCATAATTTTGCAGGCAAAAGAAAAAGAGAGATCTCCCATCTCTTTCCTCGTCAAAATAACGATGAATCGCTCTATCGGACCAGCGTCTCTACAATTTAAAAAAAATACATTAAAATTCGCCGCACTCGTCTAAATAAATATATCTTGTTTTACTTCCCGCTGGGAAAATTAAAAATTTTCTTAAATCGGAAATTTATTGATTTTGCGCCGTTTAAAGAAAATCGTGTTCTCATGAGATCTTCACATTTTAAGGTCCTCGGAAGCTTCTCTGACTAATTCTGATAACCCGTCCTTAAGTCTCTATGTGTGTGTGTATCTAAGTAAGTATGTGACCAACTTTTGAAGAGCTGAATAAACCTGCCGGTTTTCTGAAGGCTATTCCTGAACTTAGACTTCCTGTGAACTTGAACCGATTCGAAGCGGTAAAATTCAGAACGTCTCAAAAAAGCTTAGAAAACAAGACTTTTTCAAAGTGTTTATTTTTTGATTCACATGTCAACTACCTCACCGATCAGCTCCACAAACTAATCAGCCCGTGAGAGTTGCCACGTTGAACATTGTAAACCGGGTCAACATCGGTTAAGCCCCTTAGGAGATATTGTGAATGATATATATAAAAAAAAGTGTTTTTTTTTAATTCCAAATTATATATCTGAATAGTTCGTGCTCTCGATTCTTTGATAGTAACTAAAAACTAAATGAATCACCGCTTATCACTTGGGAAACGGTTGGTTTGAATATCAAAATAATAGAGTTGCAGCTCGAAGAGTTCAAAACCAGGTAACGATAGATTTGCTGTTAAGATTAGCGGGCAGTTACAAAGATGGTCTTTAGGGTCAATTGTTTTTTCCATTGTTCTTTTTACAACATCCAACCGGTTATTATATTTGCTTAACCTCAACTAAAGTGTTTGCTGGGTTGCATGGAAATAATTATGATTGCATTAGTTCGTGTTGTGTTGCATGTTATCGTTTATTAATTTTGTCTTCTTCTAAACATTTTATAATTCAAACTATTTTTTTTCCATTCAACTGGTTGTTGTTGTTGCTGTTGTTGTTTTTTTAATCAAATATTTGTTTAAATTATTATTTGTATTGTTGCTTCAATTTAATTTTTTATTATTATTATTATTTCATTTGTTTTGTTTTTTTTTCTTCTTATCATTGACAAAATATAAAACAATTTATAATTAAAATGAACCTTTTTTTTGTTTTCTTCAAATAGTTGATACGAGTGAAACTTAAGAAAACATTTTTGAAAATATCAACAAGTTTATTTCCAATTATTATCGTAAATTGAAATATAAATCTTATCGTGATGGAATGTTACAAGCAAAAACTGAAATAAAAATATTAATTTTTCTTATATAAAAAAATGCGTTACAAAAATGTTCTTCAAATTATTAAAATTAACAACATTCTGATCGTGTCAGTCACATTTAACTGATTCGAAAAATAAAAAACCCAACCAGACAAACAGGCAGTTAAACAGTCAGTCACTCAGTCAGTAACTCAGTCAGTCGGCCATTAAGTCAGCAAGTAATTGCTCTAATCATTTAGTGGAATAGACAGACTGACACTCCGTCAAGTCGCAACACTTCAGGTGAACAAGTTTCAATTAGAAAATCAATAGATCAATAGATTGATCGTTGCTGCTTCAGAGCGTACAAACAACAACACTCGCACCGCCAAAGATTGTATTACCACAGTGGTAGCATTCATTTATAATTTTTTCTTGTTGTTTTTTTTTATAAATTTTTTTCTCTAAAATATTCCGCTTTAACAAATTAATTGTCTATTTTGTTCTTGTCTCTCAAGTAGTTTTTTTTTCTTTGAAATCTGTTTATAATTTTGTATTAAACAAACATTTTGCTGATAACTCTGGTTAAAAGAATTCTTTTTTAGCTTTTTGCAACACGGTGGGGTCTATTAACTTCCCGCTAAGAAAATTGAAAATGAAAACCAAAGAAAAAAGTTATTGGTTGTGCCCCGTTTTGAAAAAATTGAGCACATCCGATTTTGATCTTTTGTAGTCTCTGACTAATTCTGAGAGCTGGTCTGTATGTGTGTAAGTGTGTGTATTTGTGTGTGCGGAAAGTTACAGGGATGGCGTTTAGGGTTAACCATTTATATATTCAACCATATAATTTTTTACTTTGATTTTATAAAAAGAAAAATGATATAACCAGCTCTTCGGTATAAGAGTACCATCACAAGGAGTGTGCATACGAGGTCTGTTCAAAATATGGGCTTCCAAACAAATATTGACGTGTAATTTCCGCATAAGGTGTGGAGCAGAAAATTTTGAAATTTTTTGGCTGTTGTTAATTTTTTTTGGCAAAAAAAAAATAGAATAATAAAAATAATAACAATAAAAATGCATGCATAAGCATGCCTCAATCATCATATGCACCAGATTTTACAGCCGGCATGAGAGCACGGCGTTTTGCTACGTTTAAGGAGATAAGAAAGCGAAATCCTGAAGGAATTCAAGGACTTATCAAAAAGTGAATGTTCAAACTAGAGCAAGAAAAATTGATTTTGTTGCGTTTGTTAAGCGTTTTATAAATCGTTAATAAATTATTGGGACAGCTGGAGTATATAAATTAACTTGAAATTAATCAACTGCGTAGAATATGTTGCAAAGTTTTTCTAGTTTTAAAATTAGAATAAGAAAATCTGATTTCGTTGCGTTTGATAATCGTCTTATAAACCTTTAATAAGTAATTGGGACAGCTTGATCACATAAATTATTATAAATTTAAATTTTACAATTGCGTGTTTTTATTTCATATAGTTTTTCTAGTTTTACAATTAAAACAAAAAACTGATTTCGTTGCTTTTAATAATTGGTTTATAAACCTTTAATAAACTGGACAGCTTGAGCGCGTAAAAAACTTGAAGTCAGTCAACTGCGTGTTTTTATTTTATATAGTTTTCATAGTCTTAAAATTAAAACAAGAAAACCCGATTTCGTCTTTTTTGATAATCGGTTTATAAACCTTTAATAAATTACTGGGAAAGCTTGAGCGTGTAAATAAAATTGAAATTAGTTAACTGCCTGATAGTTTTTTGTATAGTTTTTATATTTTTCAAATTAGAGCAGGAAAAACAGACTTCGTTGCATTTGATAATCCCTTTATAAACCTTTAATAAGTCAATGGGACAGCTTGAGCGCATAAATAAACTTGAAATTGATCAAATGCGTAGTATTATTTCATATACTTTTTCTAGTTTTAATATTAAAGCAAGAAAAACAAATCTCCTTGCGTTTGATAATCGTTTTATAAACCTTTAATAAATTATTGGGACCACTCGAGCGCGTAAATAAACTTGGAATTAGTCAACCGAATGGTTTTATTTCATATTGTTTTGCTAGTTTCCAAATTAGAACAAGAAAAACAGACTTCGTTGCGTTTATTAAGCGTTTTATAAGACCTTAATAAATTACTGAAACAGCTGGAGCGCGTAAATGATGTTAAAATTAGTCAATTGCGTGGTTTTATTTCATATAGTTTTTTTTCGTAGTTTTCAAATTAGAGATATAAGAAACGATTCAATTGCGTTTCATAATCGTTTTATAAAGCTTTAATAAAGTTATTGGGATCTTGAGCGTTTTAATAAAATGCCGTTTGGTTTTATTTCATATAGTTAAAAAATTAGACCAAAAAAAACAGACGTCGTTGCGTTTGTTAAGCGTGTTATAAACCTTTAATAAGTTATTGAGAGACTTGAGCGCCTAAATAACCTTGAAACTAGTCAACTGCTTGGTATTTTTTTAAAAAGTTTTTCTAATTTTAAA
Source organism: Linnaemya vulpina (assembly GCA_963675445.1). Taxonomy (NCBI): domain Eukaryota; kingdom Metazoa; phylum Arthropoda; class Insecta; order Diptera; family Tachinidae; genus Linnaemya; species Linnaemya vulpina. The sequence goes on along the minus strand of OY776278.1, from coordinate 5,731,048 downwards.
ATTAGAACAAGAAAAACTGATTTCGTTACGGTTGCTAATAGTTTCATAAACCTTTAATAACTTATAACATGCGGAACACTACGTACTATTAATGTTTTTCCAATTGCTCCACTGTGCCCATTTAATAACCTGAATATTTAATCAAACTAATTAAACTGGAAACTATAATTACAACTAAATAAACGCTGGAGTTATGAGATGTCGAACAGCAGAAGCTAAACGAAATCTCGTAGTTGAACAGGAACCGGAACCTTGATCCAGCTAATGGTTTTTTTGTTGTTGCTGCAGTCAACTCGTAATGGTTTTACATAAATTAATACTTACGACTACTGTAATTATTCGACTTCTCCGATCATGTTGCTGTTTGTGGGAAAATATAATAAAACGAAATATTTCTGATAGACTTTTTGTGTAAAATGTCAGAACAATTTTGCTCGTCTTCTTGTTGTGACCTGATGCATCAAGTCTGAACTTGAGTAAGTTGTTCTCATTTTCATTGATTGCACAACTGAATGAAAGAAAATAATGAAAGAGAAAATTAAAAAAAATGATGAAAAATAAAATAATAAATATAATTTGAATATAATCGCAACCTGTTCGTTATAGCAACATGTGAGAGTGTATGTGCGACACACACACACACACACACAAACACACTCACATTTAATAAAAAGCCTGTGTATGGGCTTTGTAATTTTGCTGGGCTGCACGGTTTTTGTTTTCATCCAATAATTTTTCCTTTTTGTTGTTCTTGTTTTTCAGTGCAGCTTTCGCACATTTTAATTATAAAGAATTCAATTTATTGACAATTCTTTGCTGCATATTTGACATTTTTATTAAAAATTATGTTAAAACCTCATATTAATATGGATTTAATCGAAAGAATTGCGGCTTTTTAACATATAAACGCATGTTTACTTGCAACATTGTTGTGCGCTGCTGTTGCGGATCAGACTCGTCTTCATCGCCTGTCTGGCTTTTGCTGGATGAGTGTTTGGATTGTTGGTCGGTTTGTTGGCCGGTTTGTTGATTTGTTTGCTGACTGCTTGTTATTGTTTTTCCTGTTTATTTTCATTTTTTTTTCCTTATTATTTTAACATTTTATTTGTGTGCTGCGTGTATCTTTTCACCGCTTTTCGCCTCGCCACATTCGTTTCTGAAGTGACGATCCTGTTCGATGCTGGCAAATTTTACTCAATAAAATATTTAAAATAATACATTTTTAAATGTGAAACAAATCAAAATGTTTATTTGTATTAATATGCTCGTCACACACACACACACAGACATTTTATTTTAAACGCTCATGTGCTATTGTATCAATTTCCAGAGATGTTGGCCAATAAAATAAGGACGCCACGAGACCGAAATATAATAAATTTAATTCAAGACACTTTTGCTTTTAAAAAACTGCCTGGAACAAACCATTTAATATCGTTATTCATAGAGAACTCATTAAATAAATGAAGATATATAAAAATTTACCAACTCAATCATGAGCAGACAACTAAATTTTAACAACTGGACCAGCCTTTGCAAATAATTTTAATATTTTAAATACATTTTTTCAATAACATACATTCTTTGAAGGGGCGTGGCAGTAGTAGACTTTCTAAAGTATTTATTGTGCTGCCGAAGAAAGCAGATTTAGATATGAGTTGACTTTTATAATATAAAAACAAATATATCATTTTCGATTATGGGCGTGCCACTACCCACTTTTCATATATAAAATTTAATTCTAAATCAACCCCGAATTTCTTGAGAACTGTTTCTTTGCTAAAATGTTACCGAAAAAAATGCACATACTTGAATTGGGCGTGGCACTTCTCACTTTTCTACCTATAAAATAATAATGTGAAACAAACTCCGATTTCTAAAAGAAAATCTTGTTTTACTAAGATTTGAATGGATTGATTATATATATTATATAATAAGGGCGTGGCATTTCCCAATTTTGTAGTTATCAAATATGAATAGGAAATAAATTCCGAATTCCATAATAATTTATATTTAACTAGAATGTGATTGAAGATTCGTATATATGTTTAATATGGGAGTGGCACCTCCCACTTTTATATATAAAATTTTTATGTGCAATAATCTCCTAACTCTAATCTTTATAAGAATAGCTATTCTACTAAAATTCGATTGAAGAATCGTGAATGCAATAAATGTGGGCGTGGTACTACCCATTTTTTGCTTATTAAATGTTAATAAGAAATAAACTCCCTTTTCCATAAAAATTGCTGTTGCACAAGTATGTGATTTAATAAACTTATACATACTAAATGGGGGCGTGGCATCTCCCACTTTTTTCTTATAAAATATGAATGGAAAATAAACTTCGAGTTCCATAAAAATGTATATATAATGAGAATATGATTCAAGATTCGTATATATACTTAACACGGGCGTGGCGCCTCCTACTTTTATATATATATATATATACATATATATATATACAATTTTTATGTAAAATAATCTCCGAACTCTATAAGAATTGCAATTTTACTAAAATTCGGTTGAAGAGTTGTGAGTTTACTAAATGTGGGCGTGGCACTTCCTATATTTTTGCTTATAAAATTTTAAAGAGAAATAAATTCCCATTTCCATAAGAATTGCTGTTGCACAATTATGTGATTTAATAAAGTTTTACATACTTAATGTGGGCGTGGCGCATCCCACTTTTGTATACATTGAATTTTACTGAGAAATAAGTTGCGATTTGGAAAAAATTTTTTGTTGTAATACTAGTATGGGATTGAGGAAATGTATACATACTTGATGTGGGCGTGGCACCTTCCTATTTCTATATATAACATTTTTATGTGAAAAACTCTGAACTCTATAAGAATTGCTGTTGTGCAAGTATGTTTTAGAAGAATGTTGAATGCACTAAATGTGGGCGTGGCGCTTTCCCTTTTATTGGTGCATGAAGTTTTAATACGAAATAAATTCCGGCTTCCCTAAGAACTCCTGTTTTACTAGAATGTGGTTGAAGAATGGCAAATGTACTAAATGTGGGCGTGGCACTTCCCACTTTTTAATGCATAAAGTTTTAATATGAAATAAATTCAGACTTAAACATAAAAATTGCTCTTTTACTAGAACGTGATTGAAGAAGCGTGTACATACCATAAGTGGGCGTGGCACTTCCCACTTTTTTGTATATGAATTTAAATGTGTATTAAACTCCGAATTCGATAAGAATTTCTGTTGCACTGTCATGTGATTTAAGTATGCTGTATAAGCTTAGTGTGGGCGTGGCACCTCCCACTTTGTATAAACAAAATTTTTATGGAATATAAACTTCGATTTCCATCAAAATATCTGTTGTACAAGTATGGGGTTGGTGAGACTGATACATACATAATGAGGGCGTGGCACTTCCCACTTGTGTATGTGTAAAATTTTAATATGAAATTAACCCAAAATTTAATAAGAAATGCTGTTATACAAATAAGTATGCGGTTAAAGAAATTCGTTCATATGTAATGTGGGCGTGGCACTTGCCTTAATGGCAGGTTTTCAGTGCTGATTTTGGAAAAAATAATGAAGAGTAGTTCTCGTTTGTGGGAGCCGCTTTACTGCCTACTTTTATAACAATAAAGATCACTGCGTTAAAAGTTTTTAAAAAGGGGGCGTAACTAGACGCCTTTTTATGTAGTTTCTTATAACTGCTTTTAAGTAGAGTTGCAAGCAAAAGCTACCACAAGACCAGATGGCACCAAAACACACTCACACACACAACGCAACAGCTGTAACTAAATTAAAACCTGCAAAAAAATGCTCGATATCGCTTCTTAACAAATTGAATTTGGAAGTCGTCATTATCTAGAACTCGTTGGCCAGTTGATGTGTTTGTGTTGATGGCGCGTTATGTACGATTATGCAGACGATTGAAAATTATACGCAGCGCGCATTGAGGCCTGGCATAACTGAAACTTGATATTTTCTTTAAATGCAAAAACATATGCCGAAACAATGTTGCTTAATTGAAATTTTAATTATTGATAAAATACAATATCTGCACACGTACTTACAGATACGGATACATTTTAAATTTATACAGAAACTAATAAATTATAAAAAAAAGAAGAGAAAAAAAACAACAAAAAGCTTAAAAATAAACATATTCATTTTGAAAAATAAACATTTTGTTCAATGTTGTGCTTTCGATGGCAGCCAACAAACGGGGAAATATTAGGGCGGTGCAAAAGCATACTGTTTTATTTATATGTTTTTATTAAATAGCGGAGTTGCAACTCCGTCTGAATATTTGGATGGAAATTATAAACTCTTATTGAAGATTAGGGGACGAGAATAAAAAATTACTTATGAGCAGTTGTGGTGAAAGTGCAGCGGCTATTGAAAACATGTGTGCTGCTCTGCTATCTAATTTGCATATTAAAAACTGAAATTAAATATATTTGGAAAAATAATTTAGTTATTAATCTATTAAACGAAAATTCATCGATTACAGCAAAACCGCCATTAATTAATCGAGCGATTAATCGATTAAGCCATAAAATCTGGTTGAAGTGAATAAATAAAAATAAAAAATACTTTCTGAATTTAAAATAAAATTTATTCAAACGATTCAGAATTCAAGGTAGTCAATTTCAAAATAAAATAAATTTGAAAAAAATTTTATTAATCGTTTGCACCAAAACCGCGATTAATTAATCGGGCTGGTTGAAGTGAGTAAATAAAAATATAAAACTCTTCTGAATTTTAATTAAAATTCATTCAATCAGTTCAGAATTCATTGAAGTCGATTTCATTTAAAACTTTGATTTAATTGAAATAAAATTAATTTGGATAATATTTGAGTTTATTAATCTATTAAACGAAAATTAATCGATTGCAGCAATACCGCGATTAATCGATTACGCCATGAAAAACACTTCATGAATTTAAAATAAAATTCATTTAAACAATTCAGAATTCACGGTAGTCAATTTCATTAAACTTTGATTTAATTAAAATAAATTTTGAAAAAATTTCATTTTATTAATCGATTACACCAAAACCGCGATTAATTAATCGAGCGATTAATCGATTAAGCCATAAAATCTGGTTGAAGTGAATAATTAAAAATTAAAAATACTTTCTGAATTTAAAATAAAATTTATTCAAACCATTCAGAATTCAGGATAGTCAATTTCATTATAAACTTTGATTTAATTATTAATCGATTGCACCAAAACCGCGCCTAATTAATCGGGCTGGTTGAAGTGAATAAATAAAAATGCAAAATGTTTTCTGAATTTTAAATAAAATTCATTGAAACAATTCAGAATAATCGATTTCATGAAAAATTTTGATTTAATTGAAATAAAATAAATTTGGAAAACATTTGATTTTATTAATCGATTACAGTAAAATCGTGATTGATTAATCTAACGATTAATCGAATAAATAAAAGCAAAAAATACCTTCTGAATTTACAAACAATCCAACCCGCTGAAAAGCGCAGAAATAAAATGCACTGAAAGAAACTATTCAGAATCGGCAGTCAATCTTAACTTCGACTGCAGGGTTGGACATCGACATTGTTTTTTGTTACATGAAAAAAATTCTGTTCAGTTGTTTTTTATAATTTCATTGTGAAATTTTTTTTTAATTCAGACTCCCACTGCTACGCCCCTCCCTAATATGGAACTATAAATTTGCAAGAAAGTAGTTTTGAATTGAACATCTCAACTTCGTTCCATTTCTGATAAAAACGGTTTTTTTAAATAAAATTTTTTTCTTGCCATTTTGTAAACAAAAAAACATATTTTTTGTTTTATTTTTCTTTTTGTTTTGTTTTTGTTTTGCAATTATTTTAATAACTTCGATCAATAATTTTTTAATTCTGTATTTATTGCCGCTGTTCGAAAACAAACAAGTTGAGACTGTAGAAAAAAAAAGCTGAAACTAAAACATGATCGTCTTGTTGGAGACCCTTTTGCGTTTTATTTCCCACCGCAACTTTGTTGCACGAAATCAAAGAGTGTATGCCGAGAGGCGTTGCAACATCGGCAAATTAAGATAACGCTGACAAACCCTAATGAGAGCCTGCCTGGTTGCAATAAAAATATATTCACAATTTTGTATTTGTTTTCTTAAGCGGACGGACTTGTTTCTGTTTGATGCGAGTAGTTTGTGGAGGAGTTGTAACGTGGAGTGCAGGGTTTGTTTTATATAAAAATTCTCAAAATAAAAGTTCCCACAATATGAATGTGCGACCCCGTAAATATTCTGGATCCTTCTGATGAATACAGAAGTTAAATACGGCACGCCCGCCTGTCCTTCTGTATTTTTATCTGTATGTCCAATCGTTTTTCCAAAAAGAACGCTATTCAAGATCAGCATTTATCAAACTACGGCTCCAGAGCTGGTAAATTCAAATATTTTTTAGCAAATAAAAGTATTCCGCTAAAACAAATATTGTTTCCTTATTAATTATATCTATTTTATAATTCAGAAAAAATTTATTTGGCTTTAAAAATCACACAAAATAAAAAACTCGATTCCAGGGTTGGACAATTGACTTGTTTTTTGCTACTAAAAAATAATAAGCTTAAAAAATATGTTTTATTTTGGTTCCTTATTAATTAAGCCTGTTTTGTGCTTCAGAAAAAATTTATTTCCCATTAAAAATCAAACAAAATTAAAAATTCCATTCCAGGGCTGGACAATTAACATGTTTTTTGCTACAAAAAATAATCAACTTAAAAAATATGTTTTATTTTGGTTCCTTATTAATTAAACTTATTTTGTACTTCAGAAAAAATTTACCTCCCATTAAAACTTACACAATAAAAAAACTAAATACCAGGGTTGGACAATTGGCATGTTTTTTTCTTCAAAATAGTTATAAACATAAAAAATTCGTTTTATTCTCTTAATAAATTAAACAGAAACGTTGTTTTGAAAAACAATTAAATTTATTGCGTGTAAAGATCAGAAAAGTCAAAAAGACAGCTCCAGAGCTGGAACATTTAAAACTATTTTGGCATATTAAGGAAACTTGATAATATAAACTTTATTGCACTTAAGAATATAAAGCCTATTATATTTCATATACTTGAATTGGTATTCAAATTCAAATAAAATCCAAAATTTGACTGCAGGGATGGACAATCGACATGGATTTTGCTACATAAAGATTTCTTTTTATAGTTTAAACTTGAAAAATAAACTTGAAAACATGATATTTTGCAAGCAAATTAATTGGTACTGAAGATCAGAGAATTCAAAAACACAAATACAGAGCTGGAAAATTTAAAATTACTTTTCTACATTGAAATTACTAAATAACGCTAAGATTTTGTATTCAAACATATTTTAATAAATCAGTAAAAATTTAAAATTGGCATTGAAATTACAGCAAAATTTAAAGTTCTACCCCCAGGGTTGGATAATCGACACGGTTTTTGGTGCTTACAAAAATTTTTGTCTCTTATTTTTCTAACTTAAATTAAGATGACATTTTGAATACAAATTAATCGGTACTAAAGATCTGAAAATTGAAACAGACAGCTGCAGAGCTGGAAAACTAAAATATTTTCTAGTTTATAAAAGTATTCTACTACAACAAATTCTGTTTCCTTATTAATTAAATTTATTTTCTACTTCAAAAAAAAATTTAATTGGATCACAGAAAATGAAAAACTCGATACCAGGCTTGGATAATTGACATGTTTTTGCTACAATAAAGCAATAGACTTTAAAAAAATATTTTTTTTCTTAATAAATGAAACATAAAATAGAAGAAATTTATGGATACTAAAAATTTTAAAACTGCAAAGACAGCTGCAGAGCTGGGAAATTTAAACTTAATTTTCTATATCAAAGTAAATTTATTATAGAAATTTTTTTGCACTCAAGCATATTTCATGAAGTAGTAAAAAATTAAAATTTGTACTAAAATTCCTACAAAATCTTAAATGCGTTTGCAGGGTTGGGCAATCGACATGGATTTTGGTATACAAAAATTCATTTCTCTTTTATAACTTGAACTTGTATGACATTTTGGAAACAAATTAATTCGTACTTAAGATCACAAAAGTCTCAATGGCTGCTCCAGAGCTGGAAAATTTAAATTGTCGTATTAAAGTTACTAAATAACGCAAAAATTTTTTACTCAAACATATTTTACTGAATTAGTAAGAAGTTCAAAGTGGTTTTAAATTTCAAACAAAATTGAAAATACTTTTTCCAGGGTTGGACAATTGACATGCTTTTTGCTACATAAAAACATTTCTGTCTTTTTTTTAGAACTTAAGCATATATGATATTTTTAAAAGAATTTTATTGGTAGTAAAAATTAGAAAAGTCTTAAAGACTGCCCCAGAGCTGGAAAATTGAAAATTACTTCGCCATATTAAAGTTACTAAATAACGCTGAAATTTTGTACTCAAACATATTTTAATAAATTATGAAGAATTTGAAATTGATTTTAAAATTCAAATAAAAGTTAAATTACTTCCCCCGGGGGTGGACAATCGACGTGGATTTTGGTACATCAAAAATATGTGTGTCTCTTTCTCTCTTTATAACTTGAACTTTTTTTTTAACTTAATATTTTGGAATGAAATTTATTAAATTTGACTTAATAGTTAAAAAATATACTTTTAAAATTATATAAAAGTTCTACATTTAAAAAAAACTTTTTTTATAAATCAAAAACTTTTAGTGTTTCTTTTCACAATTTAAGTTCTTTCAAATTGAAAAGAGTTTATCCGCAGCCATTTTTCTTTGTGAATTATTCAAAAGAAATTATTATTTTTGCCTGCTTTTAAAAGAACTGCTAAGAAGCAGCAGCGCTTAATATATTTCACGAGTATTTCCCTTTTCATGTATTCAAATTATTTCTAATACCAACGCATTTATTATGTGAATATGTCGGGTGCGTTTTCTCTAACATATCGGCGACCACTCCACGATGGTCCGAACGTAACGCTAAATTGGCAACAACAACAGAAAAAAGATTATATCTTTCTTATATAAAACAGCGCATATAAAACACACACACACACACACACACACACTCAATGCGACATGTTTATGCATGAGCCTGCATTAGGCCGGCGTGCTAATGGCGAAATGAAAATTGTTATAGTTTAAATTCCTTAAAGAGAATGAAGTTTTTTTAAGAAAAAAATGTTTTTAACTAAATAAACCAATAATTTTTGCAATTTTTAGAAAATTAAAGTTACGCCCACACTTCTCACATGTTTGAGCAAACAAGCGCAACCACTAAAAGAAATTTTCAATATTGAAACGACCGCTTCCGTTTGACGATCTGGCCTACTGCTGAACTGTACCTTCAAGCAGGGATCTCTTTTAGAATTTTCCGTTAAAATGTTTTTTTTCTTGTTCGTTTTATTTACTATTTCGACTGTTGCAAAATTTGCTGGTCTAAAATATACATTTGAAATGTATTTTTTTGTTTTTTTTTTTTTAATAAAGACGCACCATCAGCACAGACATCAGGCATATCAAATACACTCCATGTATGCGTGAGGCTTCATGCTGGTCATGTGTTTTTCAATACGAAAGGATACAAATTTACGTGCATGAGCGTGTGGGTGTGTGTGTGTAAATTTGTATGTGTGTGTGTGTGTACATGGGCACTTGTGTAAGTTTGTAGCAGCACGACTTAAACGGAAACTAACGGAAAACATGTAGAATTCTTTTATTTTGTTGTTTTTATTTTACATGCAACACAATGTGTGATTGTGTGTGTGTGCATGTGAGTGTGTATGTACTGGTATCGTATTCTCAGTGTTCGTTTTAAGTTTTAACGATGTGAATGGATGCGATTTTCAGTAGACATTTCCAATCTATTCACAGTTGCCAGACTCGTCTAAAAAATAATAGAAAATCGATTGAAAATCTTTTTCAGAATTTAAAGTGAGTCTCCGGCTCAAAAGGGGTCCTTTGAAACTTCGAATTCCTGGAAATTTGAACCGATTCAAAGAGTTAGATATTAATAAATCTCAAAATATCTTAGAATTTCTCAAACAACTTTCAAGCGGATTTTCCAGAAACTAATTAACTTCAAAATGAAGAAAGAAACCACGCCGAAAGCTGTAAATCGGGCTAAAATCGGTTAACCTGTTCGTGGGCTATTTTGAACGAAAAAAATTAGAAAATGTAATAAAGTTTTTGAAAACTCCAAAGTTATAGATTTGATTAGACAATAATGGAAAGTAGAACGTTTTTGAGCTTATATTGACTATGAATTTGAACCGGTTGGAACCGGTAGATTTCAAAGTATCTCAAAAAACTTAAAAATACATTTTGCAAAGTGTTTTTTTAACAACTTTATAGCGATTCCTGAAACTAATTAACTCCCAAATAAAGAAACCACGTCGTAAACTGTGAATCGGGCTAAAATCGGTTAATCCGCTTGTGGGATATTTTAAACGAAAGAATTCGAAAAAAGTTTATTTAAGCTCCAAAATTATAGAGCTGATCAAATAGAGTTTCAGATATTCTTACTGTGTTTCTAGGCTTAGATTGCCTATAAACTGGAACCGGTTCGAACCGGTAGATTTCAAAGTATCTCAAAAAACTTATAAAAAGTATTTTTCAAAGTGTTTTCTTAACAACTTTATAGTGATTCCAGAAACGAATCAGCTCCTAAATAAAGAAACCACATCGTAAACTGTGAATCGGGCTAAAATCGGTTAATCCGGTTGTAAACGAAAAAGCGCGCAAAAAGTTATTATGATTTTCTTAGCACCGAAATTATAGATCTGATCAAATAGTATTCCTGATACTTTTACAGAATTTCTGGGCTTAGATTGTCTATGAATTTGAACCGATTCGAACCGGTAGATTTCAAAATATCTTAAAAAACTTAAAACAATCCATTTTTCAATGTATGTTTTCTTAAAATAACTTTTCAGCGGACTCACCGATCGATTCTATAAACTAATCAACTCCCAAATAAAGAAACCACTGTAAATCGGGTTAAAATCGGTTTTACCGTTCGTGGAATATTTTGAAAGAAAGAATTCGAAAAAGTGATTATAATTTTCTTAAGCTCCGAAATTAAAGAGCTAATCAAATAGTGACCCAGATACTTTTACAACGCTTTTGTGCTTAAATTGCCTAAGAATTTGAACCCATTCGAACCGGTAGATTTCAAAATATCCCAAAAATTAAAAAAGAGCATTTTTAAAAGTGTTTTTTTAGAATAATTTTCTAGCGGCCTCACCGATGGATTCGAGAAATTAATCAACTCTAAAATTAAGAAACTACGTTGACCACTGCAAATCGGGTTTAAATCGGTTATACCGTTCGTGTGATATTTTGAAAGCTAGAATTCGAAAGAGTGATTAAAATATTGTTGAGCTTCGAAATTATAGATCTGATCAGATAGTGCTCTTGATTTTTTTTTATAGAAATCGAAGACTAAATTAATAAGCGCTGGTCATGTGGGAAACGGTTGATTCATTTAAAATTTGTAGCAGTTTGAAAATGAAAATAATAGATTTAAATATGATCGGTTGTCCGGTCAAAGTATCCTTTTAAACTGATCCGTTGTTGACGACCAGTCAATTTCGTATAAATTTATTTATTTATTTAACAGCCAGACCAGGCAAACTGGCAACACTGTCTTCTTAACCATCTTCTACAGTTTGCCAGTTTCGGCCTTTTGCTTTTCGTTTTTCGCCAACTCATACGGTACGATTAGAAGCGTCTACGGTGTGTCCGAAAGTTTGTGTGTGATTTTTTTCCTTCTGCATTTTCATCACTTTTAGAAAAAGATTGCCGGATGCTCGTGTGTGTGTGTGTGCAGAAAACTTACAAAAAGTAAAAAAAAGGAAAAGAAAAACTAGAAAGAAATTACCAACAACAATAACTACAACAACAACAGTTTTACAACTACAACAATGGAATGATATAGAAAACACATCTTTTGGTTTTAAGGAGAACTATTTTATGTCCTACTCCTCGTAGTCGATGCTACTGTTGTTGTTGTTGTTATTGTTGTTATTCTTGTTGTCGTCGTCGTTGTCGTTGTAGTTGCTATTGCTGGCGTTCTTTTCCCTGAGTGGTCGGTCATTGGTGCTCACAATCTTTTGTCGATTTCCGTTGATGCTGTTCATCAGCCACTAGTCTTCAGTATTCAGATTTGCCATACATACGCAACTAAAGCACGCAAAAGCATGCACACACATGCACTTGCATGCTTATTAGATATTTTTATATAAAGTGAATACATACAGCGACGCACACACGCACACACACACACACATGTAAGTGGCACATCAAGGCGTTGTTCTGTTCCTTCCAAGGCTTTACGCATTTCTCCTCTTTTTTTGTTGTTGTTTTTTTTTTCTGCTGAAAGTCAAGTTGATATTTCAGCTGTTCGACGGCCATTTCGCTGATCGCCCAACGCTGCTTTTTGTTATAAAAAAGAAAAGATATATAAAGACGATTTTTCAAGGAGTTATGAATTTGAAAAATTTGTCATTTATTTAATTGCATGTGTGCATATAAGTGTGTGCGTATGTGTGTGTGTGCGTGTGTGTGTGTGTGTCAGGTAGGAAATGAAATAATAGAAAACACTTCACCTTTTCTAATAAATTAAAACTTTTCGCAATTCATCTTGTGACAAGTTTATAAATTGAGCAGCAGCACGAAATTCTATTGAAGCAAAAAACGATAAATTAAATTAAATGAAAGACAACTGCTGGGCCAACATATTTTCAATTGAAAAAAAAAACTTAAGAAACTCTCTTAGCGAATTCTTTTCTATGCCGATAGTCGAAGTTTTTTACATTAAAAGCGGATTCATCCAGGGGTTCTGCACAGAATCATTTTCGAGACAATAAAATTTTCGATGGGAGTTTTCTGCGCAGCGATTCCGGGATATCGAAGCTGCCGATGTAATAAAAAATATATTAATTTAGCACGATATTGCACGAAAGTAGCGACAGATTATATTTTCCATCCATTTTCATGCCGTTTCAACTGCTGTAAATTTGAGGTGGGCAAATTTGAGGTTAGGAAGTAAATTGTTTGTCAAATAATGAAATGTCAAGAATAGAACTGTCATTCTGCGACAATTATTCAGTAAACAGTTGGGAAATTTTAACCCTAGAATGCTGCACTCTTCAGCAAAGAGTCTGTGTTGCGTAAATTTACTCTGATGTTGCATCTCCCCGATGCTGCACGGCAGCGTGAAAATAAAAAAATTAAAAATAAAGAGAAGGACTCGGATATTTAGAATTAAGTGTCTTGCGGTCTTTATCAGTGCCAGCAGCAAAGCCACAGGGACTGCAAATAGGCCCCCCGGGTTTGGAAAGACCTGGAGAAGGTTTCAATTTTTATTGGTAAAGATTTATAAAAATTTAATTTTCTTAGACAAAATAAATAAAAAAATATCTCTTTCTCTTGAAAATTTAAACTTTAAAATTTTGACGCAGTTTTTTTTTTGTTGATTTTTATAGTGATTGTTTGCTTAAACGTCTCATTTTAACTTATAAAAAATCATAGTGTAAATTGTAAATATAAGAAAATCATCTTAATATTTTTTTTTTTGTAATTGAAGGCTCTCTGGAAGTTATCTTTGCAACAAAATACCAGCCAAATGCTTGCGACTGCTTGAGTGTCATGCCTCTGTCCCATGGCTTATATGACACAATATGACTCTGTGACATATTTCAGATTCCACGTCATTAACGTTGCAAAATTATGTCATTCTTTACCTCTTGAGATGTTGTTGTTCTATTGACTGCCCCCGGGGGACACAGTAGGCAACTTGGTCAACTTGGGGAAAAGATAAGAAATAGCGGTGGAAAGATACCTGGGTCCCGCCAATACAAAGGATCAAAAATCAATAGTAGGTTACAAACCTACATTGGTTTGACCTTCGAGGCGTAACCAGTTTTCTGCCACGGGATCTGGTTGAGCCCCACAGATGATATTTGCTCGGGCGTGAAGCGACGATGTTGCCATACACGTAAACTTTTAGCTGAGCGTATGTGAAACATCTGCTTCACTGGCGAAGCTCTGTTTGGCGCACGTTCATCTAATTGATGGCATGTGTCGGACCTTCTCCTTACCCTATGTCTTACTGATTCTGTGGCCAGATGTAGGTTGAGGTCTGTTCAGTGAGACCATATGGTGGTTGTGGTTTAAAACCAAGAGTCGCTGTCAGAGGTGTCAGAGAAGGGTTGATGTTCTGGCATATTCATAATATGCTGGGACCCAGCTGATGGTGGCCTCTATGGGCTGCTGCGAATCACCAGACGTTGCGGAACTGGTGATGTGTTGTTGGTACTGGGAGTGTAAAGAGGGACACTCAGGTGAACCCTGAGGTGGACATTAATTTCATTCGGTGTTAAGACCACCGTCAGGTAGGCCATATTGGTAGGTACTGACGTAAATCTTAGAGACAATCTGTTGTCCTATTGACGTCCAGATTTTCTTGTAAGTATCAACACGACAAGAAATCCAACGGCGTTAAATCACATGATCGCTGCGGTCAATTAACACGGCCATTGACTTTCTCGTGTAAAGATTCAATTATTCGTGAGAGGTCCTGTTGGCACTACCAGCCAGGTCCTCAACAAGTCCGAAATTGGTAACAGTTACACTCGTGAGATGTTCAATTGTAGAGCAGGACGAAGAAATTCTGCCACACTGTCGGCGAAAAACTTGATGTAACTCATAATTAATTTCGCACATTATGGTTGGACCACCCTTTAAAATAAACATTTCACTCCTTTCATATTCTGTTAGCAAGTGGATTCCTAATTGAATAGGACTTGCAAGTTTCTCAGAGACTTTGTGAAGTTTTATTTAAAGTAAAACAGTTTAATTTGCTAATTGTAGTTTAGTCAAGAGGTTTTATAATTTTTCCATCGCTGGGAGTATTAAAAATTCGGAAAACTACTTCGGGAAGTTATTTGTTATACCCCGTTTTGAAGAGAAAAAAAAACGATTTCAAATCAGATCTTTAGGTTCTGAGGCCCTGATTAATTCTGAGGACCCATCACAATGTCTGTATGCATGTGTGTTTTTGTGTGTGTGTGTGTGTGTATGTGAGCGCGTAAGTGCGATCCGCTTCTAGCTTTTTAACAGGTAAACTGAATCAAACAAAACTGGTAGGGTTGTTAAGAGGGTTTCTAACCTTTTTTGTGAACTTTAAACGGTTTAAACCGGTTCAATTCAAAATACTTGAAAACTCAACTTAGAAACAAAGCATTTTCAATGTGTTTGCTTTTTTAGAATAACTTTTAAAAAGCCTTGCAGTCAATTTCAAAAATTAATCCGCTTTTAAAATTTAAAAACCTCAAAGTAAAACGGGTCAAAATCGGTTAAACCATTCTCGAGATATTCTGAACAAAAAATTTCGAAAAAATTTATTTAATTATTTTTTAAACTCGGAAGTTATATATCTGAACGGTTAATGTTCTCGATTCTTGTACATAATCGAAAACTACATCACCCACTGCTTATGACGTGGGAATCGGTTGAGTTGAATATCAAAGTAAGAGCGTTTCAGCTCGAAGACTAAAAAGCATAGAAAATAAAAAAAAAATAAAAAAAGCAGTGCCTCGTTTCTGTAACTGAAGTGAGAACTTCTCGCAGCGAAAAATTGTCGTCACCCTGTGAAACACAGAATAAGTCGGAATATATTTCTTAATGCATTTAAAATTTTGTTGGTTTTTTTATAATAATAAATATATTATTCTATGGATATCCCTGTAATAAAAAGCAAGACAACCATAATTATTTAGTTTTTCGGTGTGAGAACTTCTCTCATCAGTTACAGAAACGAGGCACAGGTTGCGATAGTTTTGCGGCTAAAATTAGCGGGAAGTGACAGGATCATCGTTTTCCATATTTTTCTCTTATTTTTGGTTTTTATTTCTGCAGTTGTTTTGCATTAAAAACCGTTTCATATTCTAAAAAAACTCACCGAACAGAAGCTCTCAACGATTGGCTGCAGCTTAAAAACGCTCTTAAGAAGGAACCTGTTTAGTTGTCGCTTTAAAAATCGCTGAATAGCGAAAATTTTTCGTTCACTCGTTTTTCTTTAATTAGCGATAAGAATTTTCTCACAAAGAATTTTCTTCCAAAGGAATTCATGAAACTGCCTGCTGCTTTACAAGAAGTACAGGAGCATGAATATGTGAGTGTATGTGTGTGTGTGCTTATAAAAAGTGTGTTTTTGCATTATGCTTCGTCTTCTGTGTTCGTTGTCGATTTAATTTGAAAATGACTAAAACAATCGATGGCAAAATAAATTTTTTCTTCTCACATCATTCGGAGCGGCTCGCATGTGCAGGGTAGGGAACTTGTAAAAACAGAAATAATTCATTTCTTTTATCGGGGAACAGCAAATGCGGCTGGCCATACCTTAAGGTTAATACACAAGCAGTGTTTATGTGTGTGTGTGTGTGTGTGTGTGTGTGTGTGTGTACGGCTGCATGTGTGGATTCCTGTCAAGATTAATGCGTGTAAAAGTTTCTTTCAGTTTAGGATTTCAGTCTTAACATCCATTCAGTTGCCACTTTGTATGTGTGTGTGTGTGTGTGTGCGTGTGTGTGTTTGTGTGTATGTATGTCATCTCTATCAAAAATGTCGAAAAACAAAAATTAATTCCATTTAAGTTTTTTTCTTTTTGCTGTTGCATAAACTTGTGTGTTGCTGCCACCAAGACCATCAATATTTCTACTATTGCGATGGTCTTCGGCAGACGTTTTCGTTGTCGTTATCGTCGTCATCATCATCACCATCAGCATCAGCATAAACATTGTTAGAACACACGCACACATACAAAAAAACAAACAGAACAAACGAACATACACGTTTCATTATGCGCTTAAATGTGTGCGTTTGTTTGTTTGTTTGTATGAACACGCATAATCAAGAACATACAAACGTAATTTAAATTTAGATGGGCCTAAGCACACGCACACACACACACGCACACACTCTCATGTGTCCCTTCACGACAATTTTGTCGATTGGCCACCTTTTGCCTTCCAACTGCTCGCACCACGAGGACTCATCAACTGGCTCTTCTCCAAAAACTCGACCAACCAACCGAACGACCGACCAACCGACCGACTGCTCTCTTAAGTTTGTATTGCATATAAATATATCTCTGCATGTGTGTGTGTGTGCGAGTGTGGGGCACATCTAGTGTTTCGTTTACGCATTTATATTTCATACTTTATGTGAATAAATGCAAATGAGTGTGCATGTGCGTGTGTGTGTGTGTGCGAGTCAGTTTCCTCAATTTGGTCCTCCAAACAGTTCTACATTTAAATAAATTCACACATGCACACACAACTGTGCAGTTGTAGTTGTTGTTTGTGTGTATGCGACGTCGTTGTGTTGTCGGTCTTTTAAATAGATGTTGTTGTTCTTGTTGTTAGACTGTGCGTTCTATTGTTTTAATGCTGCTTATATGCTTAACGGACGTTCATATTTACACACACACACACAGACACACACACACATATATATATACACACGCATGCACATGCCTGCACGCACAAATTTCAACTTATACCAGCAATTTTTTTCCAGTGCAATTTTGAACGCATTCTAGAATTTCAATTAAAAATAAATCACACATACGCTGCCCCAAGGCCTGCTTCAGTACCGAAAAATAAAATCTCCTGACAACTGAAAAGGCTTCGTTCGCAACGAAAATAATGGCACCATCATTTATTAGAACAAGTTGAGCCTAAAACGATGCATCGACAATAGTGGAACACCTCCACCAGAACGTTGCGAACGCAAGTGCACACACACACACGCACACACACATGCACACATACACCACTATACACTTACTAACACCACTAGGAACGCGTTCATTAAGGATTCTAGAGTGCGGAAATAGGAAAAACGACAAGAAAGAAAACAAAAAACAAAAAAAAAGAATAGCTAGAAAAAAAGCGTACGAATGCAATGCGAGTTACGGCTGAAAATGTGAGTGTGTGTGTGTGTGTGTGTGTGTGTGCCAACGTTTGTGTTGGTTTGCAAGTTGGAATTGATTTGTGGGGCCTACTGGCTCACAGTATGATGGCAGTCGAATAATTTCATGTACATCGAATACGCACCCATTATTCTCTTATTGCACGCAAAAATACACACACACGCACACATACACACACATACACGCACACACACATATACAATGCACCAGCACCAAAAGTTTCTGTGTAGATAAAATACACACACACACACACACACATGCATGCCTGCTGAGGAACTTTACTTTAGGAAAAAAGCCTCTACTCTACAGAATTAAATGCTCATCAGGAATGGAAACTAAGAATTTCAAAATCGTATCGGATTTTATTTTGAAATTCTGTCTCTGAAAAAGAAGATGTTGATTTTCGAAAGGATGTACTTTTAAGACAGTGAATCAATTGTTGTTTAGTATTCATGAATTAAAAATAAAATGTCATAAAAAAGAAACACTTTACCAGCCCTGGGAATAGTTCTATCAAAAATACTGATTCAAAGAAAGACATCGGAAAAATTTTGAGCCCCAGACCTGTTGGGTTTCTTGAAAAGATGAAAAATTTAACAAAAAAAATCCGTCATTCATCTGCTTTTTTAGTAGATTTTTTTCGATTTACCTCCACCTTCGCCAGCGACTCCTTCAGACTCAAGTTCGACCCACTGTGAACGGATAGACAAAGTTTAAACTCGTCAAGAGTTTGAGGTTAAACATTAAATTTAACAAGTTTTCTTGATTATCCGGGTCGGGAACGCCAGAATCAATTATCGTGTGGGTGCAGTCGCTGAACCAAAATTTAAAATTTGGAAATTTTTAAAAATTTTCTATAAAACAAAACAGTTTGATGTTGCCAAATGCAGTCCTCTAAATCGAAAGAAAATTTCATTTGTAAAATTTATATTTAAAACACACTCAAATTAAAAAAATTGTTTCTTGTTTTTTATAAAAATTGTAAAATTAAAATTTATTTCGGGTGTAGTGGATCTGGCATTCAATTATATTATTAGAGTCGTGGAGAATCACTTTTTTTCTATATTAAATTTAATTTTGATGGGCTACTTTTTCGAAGAATATTTTTTAGTGCAGAAAGACCTGATAAAAATTCCAAAGCACCAGGGAAACTCAACAGCAGTTTTATATATTCAACTTACACTGCACAGCAGAACAGCTGTTTTCGAAAACCGCTACACGTTCATCATAAGCACTCAAGTGTAGTTGAATGTGACAAAACAGTTTCTTTTCGTACCAATTTTATTAAGAAAAAGCGCATTAAGCTGATATTAACAGACTTTCGTGAAGTCCCGGTGTTGCCGCTTCATTATTTTTTTTTTCAATTCCTATTTTAATGAATTTTTCCCCACGATTTTTAAGTCCAATTTTCTTGATTTGAAATTTCTTCAGTACATTTAAACGTTTTCGCCTTTTTATTGGGTTGGCACAAGCCAAAGCTTTCGAAATTTTTTAATTGTAATTAATTTGATATATAAAATCTTATACTTTTTTTCGTTCCCCTATACCCGCGTCTACGTTCTGTTGCAATACTCTGCTCATTACAACGAAATAAATAATGATCAGTATTAATTTACACTTCTTTCAATTATTTTTGAAACTGACCTGAAAAGTTTCGAATTAATGGGGAATCCCCATTTATCATGGGGACAAAAAGTTAATCCCCACGGACAATATTCGGTCAGCAAACTCTCTTTTATTCTAGTAATTTAGCACTTGTACCAACGGAAAGAAATATATAGAATTGTTTTTTGCCAAAGTTTTGTCCTATTTAAAATTAAAAAAACTTTTCAAAAAAGTACCTTTACCAAAAAGTACCATTGCTAAAGAGTACCTTTTCAAAAAGTGTCTTTTTTTATATACATAAAAACCAAACTTCACAATAACTCGTTTCTAAATAGTCTACTTTTCCAAAAAGTACCTTTTTTGAAAATTACCATTTTCAAAAAGTACATATTTGTATAAATACAAAAAGTAAAATTAATAATTATTAATTTTCAAACAACCGATTTAAAAAAAAAAGTATCTTTTCCAAAAAGTACTTTTACTAAAAAGTATTTTTTTAAAAAGTACCTTTTTCAAAAAGTGCCTTTTTGTATATACATAAAAAGTGAAATTTACAATAACTCATTTTTAAATAGGCTACTTTTCCAAAAAGTACCTATTTGAAAAAGGTACTTTTACTAAAAAGTAAAATTTATAATAAATAGTTTTTAAACAGCCTACTTTTGCCAAAAGTACCTTTTCCAAAAAGTACCTTTTCATTCACATACAAGAAGTAAAATTTAACATAATCTATTTTCAAAGAGCCGACTTTAAAAAAACAAAAAAAATACCTTCTCCCAAAAGTACCTTTTTCAAAAAGTACCTTTTCTGAAAAGTACCTTTTTCAAAAAGTACCTTTTCTCAAAAGAACCTTTTTGTATACATATAAGAAATAAAATTTACAATAATTTATATACAATAATAATTTTTTTTTCAGTAAGTACTTTTTTCCAAAAAGTACCTTATCAAAATAAAATATTTAAACACAAGCTATTCATAAAATCTTCTTTTTATTTGTTTTTATACGAAAAATTTCTTTTCTGGAAAAAAGTACTCTTTTTTAAAAAGTTTTCGCCTTGAAGATGCTGCGGTCCTTCTGCCATCAATAAGATTTAAAAGGAACGCAAAACTTTAGAAATATCCATTCCTGATTTTCGTCTATAACATATACAAATAGAAATCTACGCGCAAATACACACACACATACGCAGGGTCTAATTTAGAAAAAAAAAATCATGG
The DNA here is from genome assembly GCA_963675445.1 of Linnaemya vulpina. Taxonomy (NCBI): domain Eukaryota; kingdom Metazoa; phylum Arthropoda; class Insecta; order Diptera; family Tachinidae; genus Linnaemya; species Linnaemya vulpina. The sequence goes on along the minus strand of OY776278.1, from coordinate 5,710,251 downwards.
CTTATTTGTGCATTTTCAAGCGTTTTGCGGGGGGACACGGGCGAAATAAGAGATGCTGCTCATATGCGAAACACACACACACACACACAAACAGAGAAAACCTTTCGAATGCACCAGTTATTAGATCCAGGAAAATTTCGCAATTCGCCCAAAGACTCACACACGAACATGCATACGCATGCACGCACATGCTCAAACATGCACACTGTGGCAAATGCACATTAAACTAAATGAGGTTACATATAATTTTCGTTAGGATTTTGTTTCTGGGCAGTTGGTGGGCAACAGACAATAAACGACTAGTTCGGCTCCAGTTGGGAGTTGGAAAGGGACGGTGGCCTTCTTGTGCGTAACATATTAAATTGCATTATGCATACAAGTGAAAATTGCTTGCCACCTTGAGCGCTCTCACTCTGCCCGTTCTCTATTCCTGTCTCCTTCAGCTCTCCCCTTTAGTCCATCTTTCCCTCTCACTCTCTCTCTCTCTCTCTCGCTTTGGACTGCTGTATCTGAATTCGCCCATTAACCCAAACACTGAAAACTGCATTTCGGATGCATTTCAATGTATTTTTGTGTGAATTCTTTTTGTTGTTGTTTGTGTTGTTGGTTTTCTTGCATTCGAACTTTAAAGCACACGACGTTTGCTGATGATGATGATGATGCCTAATTTTGGATTTAAGTCATGGGAATTGTAGATAGATTTTCTAGCAATCGAATGCACGAATACGAATGGGATTGAGTGAATTTTGGAAATTTTCTCAATATTGATTTCGTTAGAAATTATGAATATTTTAATAATTTTCTTTTGCTAATCGAATTAATTAGAGTTAATTTGTAATTTGCATCGTGCGAAAGGAGAGTGAACGACCAAAGAGAACGACGTGTAGTCGATGAATGGAGGTTCTGGAGCAGTTGTCAACTTACCCTTATCCCGAGTCCGACTGCTCACTCAGTCTGGTGTTTTTTTCTAAGTTTTTTTTTAACTTTCCTCGAATCGGTTCAAATGCACATCTAAGTTCAGTAGGACCCTTAAGAACGCCATCAGTTTACTTGAAATCGGTCGAGCCGTTGTAAAGTTATATCAGGGACACATACTCTCACACACACACACATATATATACACACATACATACTCATATAGACATATATAGCGACGGGTTCTCATAATTAGTCAGGGAAGCTTCCTCGAACCTCAAAATGTCGAGATCTGATAAGAACTGGATTTCTTTTAAACGGCGTAGAACCAATAACTTCCCGGCTTTTGGAAATTTTCAATTTTCTTAGTGGGAAGTTGAAAAAACGCATCCTTTTTTAGATATTGAAGAATATATCACAATGTAATGGTAGTTAAAAAAATATCATAGAAGTGTTAAGCGAAATATTTTGCGCTTTTAAAGTTACACTCACATCTATCAAATATTTGACGAAATAAGTGTAACCCCTATTTTTGCACAAACGTTTCTTTCATATATCGAGTGAGAAAGTGATAACGATGAGATTTTGAATTTCTTACCAAAAATATTTTACCAAAATTATAAACAAAAATTCAAAACAGAAATGATTGGTTGACATTATTTCATCAAATATTTGACAGATGTGATTTGAGATTAAGTCTGGTAAAGTAACTTTCAGAGAGCGTTATTAACAAGCGACAAATCCCGAAAATTAATTAAAATATTAATTAAATATTATTTTAATTAATTAAAATATACAGCAAAAGGATTAACGAAGTTCCCGGTAGTCACTGTGTCCCCATCATCAGTTCTTGCGTTTATTTATTATGGCATCACTTCCGCACAGACAAAGGCAAAGGGTGTGCAATTACGTACTCTGCTGTTCTTCATACAACGCTCAGCTGTTTGTTATAGATTCAAAGGAATTTTAGAAGAAAATCGAAACGTTTTTGTCAAGGATACTTCCCCTGGGAAAACGATGTCTTACAAGTTTTTTTTTAATGAAAATTTCATTCCTTATTTTTTAATTAAAAATTCGATACTGAATTTTGGGTAAAAAGGTAACAAAACCAATTTAAAAAAACTACACTGAATACCCTCTTAAAAATTTTTCAAGTCGTTGAATAAAAAAAGCTCTAAAACGGCAAGAAAAGCACCCATTTAACAACACTGTTCACCAGTCATAGAACAGGAACGTCGATTTGGAAATCTTTTTAAGAATATGAGAACTTTTAAACCACCATATTTTATTTCATAATTATTTGCCTGCTGTATTCCCATGAACTGATGGATTTTTAAGTTTAAAGGCTGTTGTATTCTTGCGCTGGGCCCTGCATTTATTTTAAAGGCATTTATTAAGTTGCAGCAGCAACAAAAAAAGGAAAACAACTGCATTTGAAATTATTTAAAGTCTATAATAAAAACACTGAATAAATTGTTTTTAGTTATATTCTGATATTCTTTTCTTTATTTTGTTTTTGCTGTTGTTGTTGTTTTTGCCTGTTTTATTGCTAAATTGAAGTTGCAGAACGCAGAGATCGTTAGGATCACGAATATATATTTTTTTAATGATAATAAACAGTTTGTAACGCACGAATCGACATTTTTACGTACGTATTATTAATATTATGAATACTCGTGCAAATACTTTTTCATACATTTAACATGCATACACACACACACACACACGCAGACACACACCGACACACATGCTGCAAAGCCCCTTTGAACAGGATAACTTTGGCAAAATTATTGCGTACAACAGAAGCTGCATGACGGGCTTGTTTGCAACATAATAAATTTTGTTTGTGCTTATTTTGTTGTTGTTGCTGTTGTTGTTGTTGTTGTTCACAACTAAAATCAATACCTCATCAGGCATCCATCCACAGCCATCTCTCACTTGTTGCATATGCTGCAATAATCACTGCGTTAACCTGCCGGCAGTCAACCAACCAACCAACCAACCAAACAGACGGACAGACAGACATGCTAACAAACAGACAGCGTCGCTGAGCCAAGCCCGTCTGAGGTTTAGATAGTCCATCAGAAATTCTAACTGCTCATCAAACAGTAGCCAGCAAAAACACGAAAAAAAACTCTTGCCGATTTAAGCGTTCGCCTTAACAAATTGTCTGCTGATCTTCAGTATTCACTGGCTGGCTGGCTGACTGACTCACTGACGGACTGGCTGTTCACAACTGCCTTTCGTGCGATTACCAAAGTATGAGTGAATTGATTGATCAGCAGTTGTAATTGACAGGCTGGTATTCCGTGTGCACCAACCAACATTCGATAGACGGTCGATGGGGCGGACGTTTTGTCTGGCTGACTAAATGGTTGCAGGGTCACATGGTAAATGAGTGGATGACTAGAATTACGAGCCGCTACTGTTTTTAGTTATTTCGCTGTTGGCCAAATATTTTTTGTATCTCTCTTCTTTATAATATTTAAAAATTATTACATACAAACCAACTGCCACAGTAGTTTAGTGTTCAATATAATTTGTCTACATAATCTTATAAATACAGATTGCATCGCTACAGTGAGTGGCAAAAGTGAATGTGTTATAAATGAAATATAAAAATTTCAAAAAGCTTTGAAAAGGGCGAAAAATATGAATTATTGTCCATTTTACTTCTTAAGTGTATACAAAAAGGTACTTTTTTTGCAATGGTACTTTTTAATAAAGGTACTTTTTGGAAAAGTAGACTATTTTAAAATGAATTATTGTAGATTTTACATTTTGTATGGATACAAAAACGTACTTTTTTGCAATGGTACTTTTTGGAAAAGGTACTTTTTTGAAAAGTAGGCTGTTTAAAATTTACTTACTATAAATTTTACTTTTTATATATATACAAAATGGTACGTTTTGGAAAAGGTACTTTTCGAAGAAGGAATATTTTGAAAAAGGTACTTTTTGTAAAAGTGGACTATTTAAAAATGAGTTATTGTAAATTTTACTTTCTGTGTATATACAAAAAGACACTTTTTGAAAAAGGTACCTTTTAAGAAAGGCACTTTTTTGGAAAAGGAGTTATTGTGATTTGCATATCTTGTATGTTTACGAAAAAACACTTTTTGTAAAAGTTACTTTTTAAAAAGGTACTTTTTGGAAAAGTAGACTTTAAAAATTAATTATTGTAAATTTTACTTCTTATATATGTATATACAAAAAGGTACTTTTCGAAATAGGTACTTTTTGAAAAAGGTACTTTCTGAGCCAGGAACCTTCCGGAAAAGTAGACTATTTAAAAATGAATTATTGTAAATTTTACTTCTTATATGTATATGTATATACACAGTGGGGCTTTTTGAAAAAGGTACTTCTTGAAGAAGGTACATTTTGGGAAAGGTACTTTTTGGAAAAATATACAATTTAAAAATGAATTATTGTAAATTTTACTTCTTATATGTGTATATACAAAAAGGTACTTTTTGAAATAGGTACTTTTTGTAAAAGGTACTTTTTGGAAAAGTAGACTTTATATATTAATTATTGCAAATTTAACTTCTCATATATAAACTTCTTATATAAAACAGTTTTTTTATGTCCTTTTTTGAAATGGTAGGTCATGATAAAGTAGTTTTTTGAAAAAGTACTTGATTTTTAATATGACACGCCATTATTTTCCTTGCATTTTATAAATTTGTTAATTGTTAACGGCTGCTCAGTTCGAATTTATTAGAATTTTTTTAGTGTCTGGTCACTGAGAGATCTTTAATTGGTTCCTTAAGCCACTTAACGATCCCCGGTTTCACTTTAACTTTTGATTTTGTTTCTTTTTTTCTCTTAATTCACAACAATTAAAAACATTTTGGTTTGAAATAGTTTTGGAATTGTTGATCTTTTTTATGAAAAAAAAAATCTATTGCGGCTTGTTTTGTGTTCCACTGTATCCTACTCTTGTGCTTATTCGGTTTTATCCAAATTGTAGTTATTTGGCCATTATAATGGCGGAATATGCCCACAACGAAATATTTTGGTATGGTTGTTTGCTTCTTCTTCTTCTTCCTCTTATTCCTCTTCTTATTATTCTCCTTCTGCTTCGACTTGTTGTTGCTAAAAACTGAAGCCTTTCTTTCATTCAAAGTTGTGTTGTTGGATTTCATTTAATATTTTGAAATTTCTCTTCCTCTTTGGAAAAATGAAAACACAAAAACAAAATATATGAAAAATGCGTTTAACTTAAATTTAATTTTCAATATTTTCGAGCTAAACAGGCAAGTGGGCAGTTGCAAAGATGCAAACAACGCTCCGGCCTTAAGTTGCATAAAGAACTCACTCAGTCACTCACTCACCTTTTCGCGCCACTGTCAGTCAGTCGGACAGCCAGCAGTGCCTTTAATCACATTTTCAACAAATTATTTTAATGTATTATTATTGTAGTTGTTGTGCTAAATTGTTTTTGTTGTGTTTCATGATCGCATTCATCCTGCAGCGGAGCGTACCTGCGTCTGGCTGTTCATCCAACTCATTCTGTTTTCTTTGAAAGCCAGCATTTGAAGTTTCTTGTCGTTGGCTAAAATAAGTTTTAATGGTTTTAATAACGTTCTGTTCTGTTCTCTGCTGTTGTTTTTTCTTGCTCTTTATTTGTATTTAATTCTTTTCTCTTGTTATTATTTTTGCTTGATCATTTGTTGCGAACTTTGAATTGTTTTTGTTAATATCAGGCCAATTATGTTTTACTTATGAAGATGGTATTTAATAATTTTGTGTGTTTATATTATTTTTTTTATTGTTGTTGCTTTCTGTTTCATGTCGATGTGTGGGAACCTTTTGGAATAAAATAAATAACGAAAATTGAAGTCCGCAATAACAAAATTCCCATAAATTAAAAAGTCCATGTCGTAAATTGCCGGTACTGGCGATGCTGATCTTAAATTTTGCATAACAGATGCATAATTTAATATCGGTTGGTTGCTTAAAGATAATAAATTGTCGGGCTGCCGTCCCATTTGTTTCTTTGACACAACACTATTACCTTAACCATTGAGCCGTATGCCTATTAACTCTAATGTCAATCTAAAATCCATTTTCTAAAAGGTTTGCTTCGACAAAAAAATTAAAACTACAAAAAAAAAATGTTATTTCTTGCATGTTTATAGATGCGGACATTCTCATACATTTGCAGCGACACACTTACATGCATATCCAGTAGACGTCGTACATGTACGGAAGTTGGCCCAAAGTGAAAAAATATGCAAGAGAAAAAGAGTTTCGAACAAAGAACAAAACTGTGGGGTGTTGAAGGCTAAAAGGAGAGCTCCTGAGAAAAGTGTTAAAGTCTAGTAGCGACGGGTTTTAGTTAAGTATCAAAGGAAATTTGTTTCTAGATTTTTTTCCGGGTGGTTGTTCGTTTCAAACTTAATTTTTTTCTATTCTCATTTTTCTTTTTGTTTAAACATTATTTGAAGTGACATAAAGCTGAGAAAAATGTATATTTTGCTGGTCACTGCAGCATAAATATAAATAACTGCGAGGGAAGATCAATAAGGCGGGAAAAATAGTAGCTGTTTCAAGAAAAAATCGGTTTTCATTTTTAATACATACGATAATAACTCTATTTGCTATTAACACCACATTAACTACGCAGCTGAGGGCATAGTTCTATTTCCCACCAGGCCATATTGACATTGAAGTGTCCTCAGTGGCGTACAATATCTTGTGGTACATTTTACAGTCTTCTTAAGCTTACGAAAATAAACAAAATATATATTTTCCAGAAGGCATTTTTATGTAGAAATGCTCTATAGTTGTTAAAAACTCCTGGCTGAAAAGTAGTGAAAAATTAGCAGTAGTCGGGAGCAGGTAACTCATGCCTATTAAAAGAAAATTTACATAGGAAACCCTAAAGGCCATCACTATAACATCCCTCTAATTTTAACCACAACTTTATCGCAGTATTAGCTTAGGCCTGGCAGAGTTGCATTCCTCACCACGCCATTTTGACCATGAAGCGAATTCTATGGCACACAAAATCTTGTGGTACACTTTATAGGCCTTCCAAGCTTCTGAAAATAAACAAAATATATATATTTTTTAAAAGGCATTTTTATGTAGAAATGCTCTATAATTTTTATAAAATCCAGACTCAAAAGTGGTGAAAAATAGTTGGAAAGTTGTTTGGAAATTAGCAACATTGCAGGAGCAGGGGATACATCCCTATTAAAAGGAAAAAATATATGGAAAGCCCTAAAGGCCATCATATTAACTTCCCGCGAATTTTAACCACAACTCCATCGCAGAATTCGTTTAGGCCTATTCTATGGCCTTGAACTCTTCATGCTAAGACACTATATTTTTATATCAAATTTAATTTTATAGGGTAATTGTTCGAATAGTGTTTTTTTCAGAGTCAACAATATTCATTCAAATTTTACCGCAGAGCAGATTAGCTGTTTTCGAAAGCCGCCAAAACTTATGTATTTTGAAAATATTATGATACTTTAAATGCGGCTCGACTTTCAAAATATTATTGCTACGATTTTGTGCTCAATTAAGTACGTCCATTAAGCGCAAACAAATAACAGACACTATATTTTTATATTAAATTTAATTTTATGGGGTAATTGTTCGAATAGTGTTTTTTTCAGTTCAGAAAGATAATACAGTGCTGTCTGGGTGGAATGAACTAATTTTTGCAGAGCGATTTCATAATACCCATGTTGTTCACTATATCGAGGTTGATTTTTTTAAATTAAATTAAGCTTCTGAATTTAATATTGAAGTTTGAGTTTAGATATGAAAGAAATTGTGATATGAAATAAATTTTAGAAAGGCTTGATTAACAAAGGGCCTCGGAACTGTAATTAAAAATATTCAATAAATTGGAAAACTAGATTTTATGCTTCTCACAAAGTCAGTCATTTGAAGTTCAACTCTAACTTTTTAAATTAAGACATTTTCTCATGAGACTTTTATGGAAAACAAAAAATATTTAAAATTTTTCTGTTGTGTCAATAAAACAGCTGATCGCTGAATAGTATTGACTTGACAATTCATCGAATTCGAACACAAATTCGAAAAGGTTGAAATTTCCTTATATACTTTTTGGCAGATAATAAAATAATAGTAGGATAGATTTCACAAGAACTTTTCCAGTCTCAGCAAAGTTTTTGCAAAAAAAGAATTCTTCAAATATCGAACGAATATTTAGTGCCATCACTGTATATATATTTGATATGTGAATTTCTTTAGAAAACTTTTTAAAACTGAAAACATTTTCAATAGCGGAAAACGTGTAACATTTTATTACTTCTTTCCAAAACACTGGCGATTTGGAGGAGTTTTTAAAAAGAAAAATTTCCAAATAACAAAAAAACTGGCATTTATCATAGAAATAAGAAATAAATGTAACATTTTCTTTAATCAAAAAAGAGAACATAAAGTCCAACAATTATATTTAAAGCAAAATTGAAATATTATAATTATATGAAAGAAAGAATTCTTTGGAGACTCTACCACTCACTAGAGAATCGCTTAAATAATTCACAATTTATAGCAGTTCGAAAATCAATCAATTTGTTAAATTCTTATTAAACCTCAAAATCGTAGAGTAGCGCAACAAACCAGATTTTGATGGTCTCGCAGATAAAATTAGTAGGAAGTTTCAGGATGGCTTTTAGGCTCAGCCGTTTTTCAAATTGTTTTTTTAAAGGCTCAAATTTATTTAACTTAATATTTCTTTGTCCGTCTAAAGAAAGTATTTCAAGCAAAAGAATATCATAAAAAGGTGGCAACGTGTTCTGAAAACCATATTTAATTAGAATAAATTTCTTTTAATTAAATAGATAAAATTATTTCGTTTATCATTCGCCTGGAATCCCTGTCACCAACTTTCAAGTGTCTTTAATCATTCTTTTTACGTTTCGTTTCAACACAAACGAAAGCAACACACACACACACACAGACACACGTCTTGGCTGCTGTTACCCGTTACAAATATTTGGCTGCAGCATTCGACCATGTTTGCTTATAAAGACATAGTTTTTATGTACAACTGCCTCAATATACAGTGGAGGCACGAACTCAAGTTACGTTGAGAAAGAAAGGAAAAAAAACTACAGGATCGGTGGAATATATACGGCGTAATAAATTTCTTGTTTTTATTTATTGTACTTCTCGTATGCTGCATTGGATAGTATGGAGGGGGTTGTGCTCTTGCAATATCCAGTTTTATGGGCAAGTGTGATTAGGTGTGTTGAGTATGTGTTGGTTTAAGCGTATGTATGTATGTGTGCGTTTGTTAGTGTTCACGGTTCTTTATTGTTGCATGGATTGATGCTGCTTCGCCACTGAGCAACGCAATTCTTTAGGTTCCTTTTTCGTTTCCTGCCTGCATGGCCCGTATTTACACAAACAACGTCCATACCAAACATCTCCACTGTGTGCACGTAAGTAGGCATGCACATGCATGCCATTTATGCTGTTATTTTTTACTACTTCTTTCTAATATGACTACTAATAAAAGAATAGATGAAGTAGGCCTGAATGAGCCAGCGTAGCTCATTGTGTGTGTGTATGTGTGTGTGTGTGTGTGTGTGTGTGTGTGTGTGTGTGTGTGTGTGTGTGTGTGTTTGTCTTGCAGAAGGGACCAGCCAACAAACCCTGTACATACAATTTTTCTTCACAGGCATGCACTGGAAAAAATGCGATAGCCAAAGGAGCTTTGTTGATGCATGTGTGTGCATGTCTGTGCATGTTTGTGCGTTCGTTTGTTCGTATGTGATTTCATGCAACATTCCTATTCGACTTCAGATCATACGGTTTTTAGTGGCAACTTTACCTTTAGCATCAATAACTGGGCACTGCGCTGGGAGAAGGGGTACAGGAGATGGTATTGAATTTAGCTGCGCTGAAAAAAACCAAAATCCATGATGTCAATATGTGTTGCTACAGGAGGATGTGTGCGTGTGTGTGTGTAACGTATTGATGCACCAAAGGATTCGTAAACATATTTTTTTTCCGATTTTGCTGGGAATGCTGCAGCCGTACGCATCAACATTTCTCTAACGAAGAACTTTTTACTGCAAAGTCATGAGTTTCTTTGGTTGTAAATCGAAACAACAGCAACAACAACGACGGCAACAAAAACAAAAAATAAAATAAAAAGGAAGAAGAACCAGAAGGAGTAGGAAAAAGTTTTCACTTTTGGATTGCATTACGACAGCTTCTGTGTCTAACTGGGTGGCTGTTATTGATGCCTTAAAAACCATCAGACTATTTTGATGCTGGAAATATTAGAAGCAGTTAGACTCGGATGTATGTGCGTGTGTGTCTGTGTGTGTGTGTGCGGGATACTACAACAAAACTTCGGTTGCTACCAACATTTGAAAAATCATCATCATCATCATCATGAAAAATAACAGCAACAACGAACGTCATTCATGTATTGATGTGCTGTGCTGGTTTGTCCTCCAGCTCTCACGGCGTGGAGCCCATGTCTGTATATATTTTTTTTACGTGTGTGTGTGTGTGTGTGTGTGTGTGCATGCATATTAAATTGAATCGAATTCTGTACTCATATGCTGGCAACAAAGTCTCACATACAAACAAACTTAGAACATTAAAACAGACTTATTTTACACTTTTATTGCCCCCAAACCACCAGCAACAAAAAAAAACACAATAACAACAACAAGAACAACAACAACTATTCAAGTTTGCAATCATCATCATGCCCTTCATGGTGTCGTTTTATACTTTATTGTGCCAAACGTCGTTGCTAGAATAAGTTACGTTTAGAAATAGGCGGAGTTATCAACGTTTTCCAAGTCTTTCATAATAAAAATTCACCGTACACGAGTGCAAGTATAGATTTTTGCACATCTTTCCGACACACGACACAAACGTACAACAACATTTTCTTACATACAAATTCATTCTGTTGCACACATACACACACACACACAAACAAACATACACACAAACAAACATTCATACCAATTAAATGTACAAGCAGTTATCCATCCATGTACATGTCGATAGTAAATACAGGCGAATAGGGTTAAGCGAAAACGAACCGTTTCGAGAATTTCGTTGCACTCAGGCGAGTTTTTCAATAAAAAGAATTTTAGAAAATAATTTTCGAGAACTGAACTGATCTGGTTGGAGTTCGGTTAGAGGTTTTCTTTCTTTCTTTTTTGTATTCTAAGAAAATATAAGGAAAATGGGTGACCCTAAAGGCCATCCCTGTAACTCCTCGCCAACTTCAACCGCAACGCTATTGCAACCTGGTTTTTGTTTTATTCTCCCCGAGCTAAAACTCTGTTATTGTGATTTTCAAATCAACCGATTCCCATGTGATGAGGGGTAAGTTTTCGATTACAAAAGAATCGAGAGCTTTATCGGATCAGATATATAATTTTGAATAAGAGTTGGATTGAAACCAGCTTAACCTCTAAAAGCTGGCAACTTGTTTGCCAACAAAAAAACCGAATCGTCATAATCGTGTTGCACTGTACAATATTTTATATTTGAGAACTGCGAGGAGACTCACACTCATAGAGGAAAACTTAAATTCAATCACATACACTCGCACAAAGACACATGAGTCATGTCAAATATTTTGTACCCTTTTGCTGCTGGAAATCTATACACTTTCTGGCATCGAAAGAGTTCTCCAATTGATGCATGTGGGATCCGCGCCATTCTGTTGCCATTCAAACAAAAACTCGAGGAATTAACTGAAGACGAATTGAGGTAAAAAAGTGGCGGATTTCAGTAGCCAGTCTAAGTGACAAAAATTTTAAAACAAAATAATTTTGTTGTTATTCTCAACTTTGCTAGAGACGCACCTGGTTTACCAAAATGGTGAAAGATTTCGGCGTTTGTGACCGCGTGATTTTTTTTTTAATTTTTTTGTTTAATGTATTTTAATATATTCACGAAAACTATCTATAGTTTTCCATAACAACATGTTTTACCTCAAGAGAAAACTCCATTTATGGTTCTTTGCTTTTATGTAACAAGTAATTCTCGTATTCTCTTTCCACCTTTTATATGTGATGAAAAGAGAATTTAAGTTCACTTACAATGAATTGCCTTCATAGTGCTAAACGACTTGAATACCGGTAGTAATAAGCTGCGGACTCCCAGAACTCTATTGTTATAATCAGCAGGGGAAATGGATCAATGTTATTTTCAAAATTCGGGCTGGAGACGTGGGACCATTTGTCAGACCATGCCAAATTGATAAAACATCAAGGCCAAGAAACGCTTCTTTTACAGTACACACTAAAATAAATGCTAAAGAGTGATGTTGTTGACAACTTTCTAATGCGGCAACATTGTTTTTGACACCCCAGCTGTTTTTGACAGCTCACCCGGTTTTGTCAGCTCAGCTGTTTTCGTGTTACATGTTTTTGTTAGATATGCTCAGTTTAGTCTATAAGTCAATCACGAATCGACTTTTGCTAGTTCTTGAATTTAACTATGAAAATTCATGCTCGGCTGGGCAAGTAAATCGTGCGCTTCTTTGATTTACTGATTGGCTTAGGCGACCTTCAGAGGCAGTTGTTCAGAATCTTGTGACTTAATTTTTTGAAGAAGAGCAGTCAGAAGTATTGCAAGAAGTGTCAATGCATTCCGAAAAATACTCTTTTTGGTGGGGATTATGGGTGGGTGGCATCCTTGGACTGTAATTTTTTCTAAGACGACGAAAGCAGGAACGTTGGCCTTAATGGCGAGCCCTTCCGTGCCATTATTTTCTTTTGTTTTTGCCAAAATAAAAATAAAAAGAAAAAACGCCGGGTTAATTAGGAGCCAAGATCGATGTACAGTTCTACACTGAAGGCCGGAATTGACGAATTTATTCGTAAGATACCGCGGCCGATATGTTGGAGAGTCTGCCAATACGGAGGATGACAACACGCTACAGATGGCCAGCAGACATTAACTGATGGACTGTTTGAACTTTGCACGGGAACATAACAAGTCCGCATGCAGCCAAAGCGGTCTATTTTATGTTTCATTATTCCCGGCGACATCGAATGTCGTAGTCGGGATATTGTTTAGAACAGGCCGTTGGCTTTCGAACTCTGCAGAGTCTGTTTTCACTTTCAGTCTGTTAGAGTCCAGCCGAGCCGAGCTGTTTACCCATGTGGTTTGGAAATGCCAAAACAAGCTTAATATAAATCACTAGTCATTTGATAAAATGCGAGCTATTTAAAAAGTGCTGCCAACTTAAAGTTTTATACCGCTATAAAAAACGCTCTTTACAAAAAACTAAATATTATTTTTAAAATATTTTTTAAAACTATTTGCAATCTTTTTCATTGTAAATAAAACGCCGAAACATGAAGAAGTTGACATATTATTTTGCGTGGCGCCAGTGCTGCCAAGTTCCATAAGCAACCATTTGCTTTAAATATATAATAAAATTTTCTTATTAATGACACCCAATAAAAACTACGCTGCCGCTAATGCACACTTTTCTGCCTTCCTAGCGTCCACAGGATGTCTTAATGCTGCAGACGATAACTCATGAGTAGTCCCTGTTTTAGGGTACCACAACGGGATCGAATGAACGTACCCAAGAGCATTGTTTCGACAGTGGCCCTAATACCCTAACCTAACTTAATGCACACTTCACTTGCGGTGTCACAAAATGCCACAGTATATACTCAAACTTATGCACAGTGGAATTTTTATTTCATCTGGTTTTTTTTTATTGTCAGTGTATTTCTCCTACTCTCTCTCTCTCTCTCCCTCTCTCGCTCTCTCCAGCATGTAAAAACAGCTGCCGTAAGTAATCCGCCCTGTAGACCGCGATATAAAAGTATCTGATGCGGCCCAGAGATGCTTCTCCGCATCGTTCTGACCTCTTCAGACTGTCATTTAGTTAAAATAAAATGAAAAAATTTCTCATGCGATTAATTAAAAATAATGCCGTCAATATCGACTTATCGGCCATGGTCTTATCGCATGACCCTGTACATGTTCGTCTCCTTTTTTTTTTTTCTGCTCTCCAAAATCGTTCACATGTGTGCATGTATGTGCTCCTCGATCCAAAGCCGGAGCAACAAAGTTGTATTAGAATATGGTGATTCCATAGATTTTTTCCTTATGCAAAATGTTTTGCGAATATGCGAGTTTGAGAAACAAAAAATTATTGCTTCACTCAATAGTACTTCAATGCTGAGATGACGTTGTCGATTAAATGGGTGTGGGTTGTTGGATGATTGTGGTGAGGTTGGGGCGGGAGAGGTTTATTGGAAATGGGTGACGCTGATAAAAAGCCGAGGAGGGTAGCGGTGATGACGTTTCCAATATTTGTGTGTGTGTGTGTGTGTGGCAGATGGAGGCTGCCGGTTGCGAAAGAACAGCGCAAAGCAGGGCGGGCAAAGAAAAAGAGAGTGAGTGGTGAAAAAAGAGGTTCAAGTGTCTTTGCTGTTATCGGCTCTCTAATGCTGGCTGGTGTTGACGGTTGCTGCTGCTGTTAGTTTGTTGTAGTTGGTGCTTCTTCTTTTTCTAATTTTTTTTTTTGTTTTTCTTTTTTTTGTTGCTCTTGTATTTATTTTGTTTAGTTGCGAAGGTAGAAGCGAGACATTTTTGCTAATGCATTGATTAAAATTGAATTTTTAATTAAAATATATGTTGTTCTTGTTGTTCTTGTTGTTCCCAGTTTTGTTTCCTCTTTGCTGTTGCTGTTGCTGTTGCCGTTGATATTTATGTTACAACTGCAGTTGTTACTTCATTTTTTCTTTTTTTTTCTAATACAACATTTTATTTAGATTTGCTGTACCCGTTTCCGTTTGCTGGCACGTCTGCCTGCATGTGCTGTACCTTCAGCGCGCACTTACACATACCGTTTGGATTAAATATTATTATTATTTTTATATCTTTTTTTCATGTTGTTGTTGTTAATTCTTGCCATGATTGAGTATATGGAGTAGGAGGATATATAGAATATTTATTATTTTCGATTTTTTCCATATATTTTCTTTATTGTTTGCATACGCTGGAATATTTATTTCTATAAAGTGAAAAAAAGAATATGTATTCAAGTTGGTTTGTAACGTGAAATATTCTTAAGCGCTTTATATGGGAAAATTCATTATTATGCATAAAGTTATTGTGTATGTGTGTCTGTGTGTGTGTGTGTGTGTGTGTGTACATATTTTAATAACGCAAAAGATTTAAGAGTTATTCAAAATCAATAACTAGTGGATTGTGTTTTAATAAAAAATATTCCAAATGATTCTTTTTATTATATTTCCTTGTGTTTTTTTTACAATTTTTTATTTGCTGCTGTAACTCTGTCTTACGTTGATTTAATTGCATGCTTGCCGGGTTGTGTTTGTGCATGCATATGCATGCTTTTAATTAAAAGTAAAACAATTTTGCATAAATTGATAACAATAATTCATTTTAATCTCCATTTAATGAAAATGTATGGCAAAATATTAAACCTTTTTAAGCCAACAAGTCTTGCATGAGAGCCAAAGACTTGGAAATTAATTGTGCCACAACAACAACAATTTGTTCAGCAAATTTAGAAAATACTACACAAATAAATTCATACGCACACTCCAAAACTATTGCAACTCCAGACATAATGGACTACTTGTGCCAGTAACCTTGAGGAATTCCCTTGTCTTGCTAATGCCATTCCAGACAACAGTTGCATACATTCTCTCTTAAGATACTATTTCTGTGTCTGCTGCCATGTCTAGCCCGACAATCGTATGCAGCTCATAAAAGAAAGCCAGCACACACACACACACACACTCATACACTCGGTTACTTGTAAGTGTGCATCTAAGAAAGACTCCCTACACATAATGTGCCAAAAGTCCTTGCCACATATTTTCTTCATTCATAGAAATAAAGATGGTGCAAATACACATGCAACATGGAACTGACATACTCTTGGATAGAGAGACAGACAGACAGACAGACAGCCGGGCAGGCAGGCAGCCAGACGGACAGAGAGATAGACAAGCAGACGTATAGACAGGCTGCTTAGTAGCTATAAGAAGGTGCTTGTGTATGTGTATGTGTGTGTGTCTATCTGCAGAAAATACCAAAAAGGAGTTCAAAAGTTGCAACAGCATCTTAACACACCATCAGAGCTAACCACTTTCCAACAGGCACACACGAACCAGCAGGCAACAACGATGCTACTTATGGCCTGCCAAGTTCCTCTTAGACAAACTCATGTGCACACCTACACTCACACACACACGCACACACTCATACACACATTCTCATACACATACTCAAAACTCATGCAAATAAATCTACAAAGAAACAGAACAACTTTCACTATCACTTATTGTTGTTGAATAAGCAACCAACAAGACTGGCAGCAGCAGCAGCAGCTCCAACACCAACAAGAGTGTGCTTCATATTTTGAAAATTATCTGTAATTTCTCGACACCAAGAAAGTGATTTCCTCTGAGACGTAAAATAACTTCCCAAAATTCGAAAAATAAAAGCAGCTGCAGCAGCAGCAACAGCAACAGCATCAGCAACACGAACAAAGGCAAAGCAACATAATGAACCCACACGAGTCAAGGAGCAAATGTTCCCATGTGAAGAAACATAATTCAATACATAAAAATGATACAACAGCAAACTGCACACAAACACACACACACGCACACATACACACACACACTCACACAAGGAAATTCCTTTGCATTCAACTTGCATAACTGATAGTGTGTCTACAAAAGTCATGTAGACAAGGACGTTTAACTTATTTCTTCTCTTGCTGGGAAGCTCCCAAAGACACACAACTGCAGACGCACACACACACATGCATACATCCATATACCGGCATACGGAAGCACTCATACATTTGCGTACTTATTGTAAGAATAAGAAGACTAAAGTTCACATATTGGCAAACAATCCAAAAACAAGCAACAACATGAAAACACAATTGCCACAATTGAGTTCATCATGCTTCACAAGCACACACGCACACACACACACACACACACACAGTCATATGCATAGTTATTAAGTAACACAATCTACCCAACTTTAAGCAAAAGCACTCGTTCTAAAATCTGTAACTAGATTTCGTCCTTGTTAAGATTATTTTCTCTCGCTCTGGTCCTGAAGACAAGAGGTTCGTTTGCCTGGTCGTTTATACTACATTCGTTCTTGTTCTTGTTTCTGATGCTGTTGTGGTTGTTGTTGTTGTTGCTGTTATATTTAATGCTGATATGTCTTGCTTTTGTAGTGCAAGTGCACATTTAAGGCATTTGCATGCTGTTTAGCTACAACTTCGAGAAGTACTAACTGCATTATACGCTTGAGACGGAAAAACACTTGCTGCACAGTAGGCCATGTTGTAGGAAACTTAAAACATTTTTTGATTTACAAGAAATTAATATAATTTTTATAAATAAATTAATTTTTGACAAGTCATAATTGTTTTTCTAGTTATTTATTTTAATAATTTATGTGTTGTTTTGAAGCCTTTTTTGTTTTCTATATAAAAATCTTTTAAATTTTGTGATCAGGGCAAAGAAGATAAAGGTAAAAACTGTTTGAAAATAGACAAAGAAAATTGTATATTCTCGATAACTTTCGATTTTGGAATCGAAATTCTAAAAATGGCCACATCATTTGCGATCTGCGAGAGGGCATGTCAAAAGTTAATTTTTTCAAAATTAAAAAAAAAAAAAATATTTAATTTCAGCTGAGATCACATGTACGCTCGACCGCATTCGAAATGGATCCAAATTTCAATACAATTAAAATACAAATTTCGGTCGCTATCGAATGCCATAATTTGTCGGCTGTTAATGGGGAATCAATTAAAATATTCAGCAACTCATTTAAAATGCACTGCTCGCTGAAAGAATTTTATTCACAAATTCTATAAATTTCGACATCCATTCAATGAAAAATTTTATCAAAATTCGATTAACAACAAGCTTCGTTGGATTAATGAAAAGCAATTCGTTAAATTTAATTGATTGAAAACTTCGTCAAACAATTGAAATAGTTTCGTTGATGCTACGAATTAATTTCATTGATATAATGACACAGTTTCATAATACAAGCAAGTAATTTTAATAGTGCGATCAAATAAACGGATTCAATAAATAAAATAACTTCATTGAAACTTTAATTAAAACTCCGTTAAATGAACGAAATGCTTTCGTTGATTCCATCAACTACTTTCATTGATACAATGACACAATTTCAATGATATAAAATAGTAGTTTGAATAATACCATCAAATAAACGGATTTATTAAACGAAATAACTTCATTGAAACTATAATGAAAACTTCGTCAAATATATTAAATACCTTCGTTGATTTTATGAACTGATTTCATTCATACAATGGCACAATTTCCATAATGCAAAAAGTAATTTTAATAGTACTATCATATGAAATAACTTCATTGCAACTTTAACGAAAACTTTGTTAAATAAATGTAACACTTTCGTTGATTCTATCAACTAATTTCTGTCAACAATTCACAATTTCAATGATATATGAAAGTAATTTTAAAAGTACGATCAAATAAACGGATCTAATAAATAAAATAACTTCATTGAAACTTTAATGACAACTTCGTTAAATATATTAAGTACTTTCGCTGATTTTATGATCTGATTTCATCGATACAATGACACAATTTATTGTTGAGGGAACTAATTTCATCAATGGAATCAAATAAATGCATTCATTAAGTTAAATAATTTTATTTAAACTTTAATAAAAACTTCGTTAAATAAATGAAATATTTTCGTTGATTCTATCAAATAACTTAATTGATACAATGACACAATTTAAATAATACAAGAAAGTAATTTGAATAATACGATCAAATAAACGGATTTATTGAATGAAATAACTTCATTGAAACTTTGATGTAAATTTCATTAAATGAATGAAATACTTTCGTTGATCTTATGAACTGATTTCATTGATACAATGACACAATTTTATTATTGAAGGAAGTAATTTCATTAATAAAATCAAATATATTCGTTCATCAAGTTAAATAGTTTTATTTAAACTTTAATAAAAACTCCGTTAAATTAATGAAATATTTTCGTTGATTCTATCAAGTAACTTTATTGATACAATGACACAATTTTATTGCTGAAAGAAGCAATTTTATTAATAGAAGTCAATAAATATATATTTACGAAACGAAATAACTTAATAGAAGCAGTGAAGTTGATTCGTGGATTAAAATAATGCAGCATCGTTAATACAATGAAATAATTTTATTGAAACACTGAAACGGTTTCCTTAATACAACAAACTTATTTCATTGACGAAACAAAATAATTTAATTGATCAAATAATTTAATTGCTCAAATAAATCAGAAAATGTGTTTTCATTTATTATAGCAGACTTTAATAACTCTAAGGAAATCTTTATTGAAACAACAAATATGTTTCATAGATACAATGAAACGTTTATTAATATATTAAGTTCTGAAGAATTTAAAACAAATTTTAATTGTGTTAAGGAAGAGATATTTAAATAATTATATTTAAGAAAGATCTGAATCTTTTTGTTTATAAAGATGTTTCTGAAAAGATACAAAAACTTGGACATAAACCCCCTGATATATTCCCTTAAAATACTTTCACAATATTCGCAAAAAATTCCTTGAATTTTAAAAATTTCCATTGAATTTTTGTAAAAAATTTTATGAAATTGTTTAGTTGGTTTTATGAAGAAAAACGCTTTCATTATTTTAATTAAAGTGCTTAATTTTAAGAATTCCTGATAACAGATGTTTTTCTCTCAAACTGCGCCATAGTGCGGCTAACAAGTAGCCTGCACTGATTTACACAAAAATGTCTACTTGGAATCTCGGTGTGTGTGTGTGTGTGTGTCAGCAACACAAACGAAAGTCCGAACCAACCTTAGAAACGATTGCATGAATGAAGGAATGAATGAAAGTTTGACTGTTGATTGCATGAAGCCGGCGCGAACAAGACGACAAACCAACAGTTTCTGGTAGCGTTCGTCGTCGGCACACAAATTCGTTCGTACGAGTGAAGAATATTTACAGTCATTGTAAGCAGACCAAGAAGAAGTTGTAGTATTTTCGGTTTGATTTCTCGAAAGGAAGTTGTACCAGCACACACACACACAAACATGTATAGAGACGATGGACGGACGGCCGGCCGGCCAGCAGCTCTTTAGTAAGAAAGACATGCAAACAAACAGAAACCCTCAAAAGTTATTTGTGTAGAAAAATAATTTTTATTTGGAAGTCAAGCTGTCATAGAGAAAGTGTATGTGTGTGTGTGTGTGTGTCAGTGGTTGTGTATCATTTAAAGCCAGCCAAGTCTAACACACCACCACCACCACCACCAGCAGCAGCAACCACTAACTGACAAACGATTACGAAAACGTCTGTTGTAGCGCCAAGTGTGTGTTTGTTTGTTTGTTTGTTCTTGTGAATTTCCAAAAGGATGCTGCTGCCAACTTGAGATGAGCTAATGCTGTTGCTCAAGTGTGTTTAGCTCGAATACTTAACATTCATTTGGTTTCCCTTGCTGTGTGCTGCTGTTTCTTCTTCTTCTTTTCGTTGTTTTTTTGTCTTCCTGCTTTTTTTGACTTCTCTTTTTTTTTTGTTTGTTTCGTATTTCCTATTCTTGTGCTTTCAGCTCTGGGTGACCTTGATAATGATGACGATGTTTGTGTAGTTCTGCTGCTGCTGCTGCTGCTTCTTGTTGTTGCTGTTGTTCTTGTTATTATTATTGCTGATAACGATGGTGCTGGTGATATCTCACATTACCCGAGTGTCTTTATATCTCTCACTGTCTGTCTGTTTGTGGGTTTTGTCTGTCTTTGCAAGTGTCTTGCTTTCCTTGGCTTTCGTTTTTTATGTTCTCATGTTTTTTGTTTTTGTCTCTTTGGAATTTCTTCCCAGCTGAGTGTGTGAGTGTGTGTTTAAATGGTTGTGTATTTTGTGTCTGTTTAACTGTCCGTCCGTTAACAGTTTTGGGGCGTTAAGCTGTTGATTGTTAGAACTATTGTTTTCTTTCAACAAATACTTACACTCAACGACCTTGCCGTTTGTCCAGCATTTTACACACACACACACATACACACACTCGTTTAAATAAAAAGCATAACCAGCCATGCACACACATGAAAGCAAATAAGTTTATCAGCTTTGGGAAACTTAAATATGCTCGTATGATTACGCGTGTGTGTGTGTGTGTGCAGATGTTTATTAAATAGATCCTTGTGACATGAAAAAAAAAACATTTACTCGTTTGTCCAACACCTTGACCGAATTAAAATGTATAAAACTAAAGGATAAAAAGGATGACAAGAGATTTGGCACACACATGCATGCTTGTATACACCCACACATCCAAACATGTAAAAATACTTAAGACACACACACAAACACATATATACCCAGTTCATCAACTGGTAATTTGTAACGCCTTTTGTTTAACAATTTCCGAGACAAGCAGCCACAAAAGAAGAAGCAACAAATGACTGTCAAGATTACTGACCACGATACCATGTGACACGAGCTGTGAAATGCCAGCACATGGTGCCAATACTAACAAACAACTAAACACACAATCACACACACACTCAACCACATTGAAACTGTAACAGTTTATTTTCATATTTTGTTTCTTTATTCCACTTCCAACTGGACTCGCTTTGTTTGGCATGTGGCAAGTTGACTGACTCTTGACCGTTTTATTAACATCCAATTTTTCTTTTTTTTTTTTAATTATTTCATTCACTTGTTGTTGTTGCTGACTTTTTTGACTTTTGCTTCCCTTTTCTTATTCCTTTTTCTCTGCGAGGATTAGCAATCAATTTGTTAAGTTTTATAGCGTTTAGTTGCTTCAAAGTGTCCTTGAAATTAACCCCAAACACTGTCATGGATGAGATTTAGACATGGAAAAGCAAATTTTCTAAAGGAAATTAAATACATAAAGGAAAATTAAGAGATTTTTTTATTTTCTTTCTTTAAGAAACACAAGCAAAGCGTTAGATCGTTTCTTAGGTTGCTCGATGCTTTTGCAGTTGCTTCAATAGCAAATAAATTCTTAGAGAAATTTAAAGAAAAGTAGGCTACTATTTTAATTATAATGAAAATCAAAATTTATTTCATTGATATATATGGTGTTTTTTATAGAGTGATACAAGTTTAAATCATAATAAGACATAATAATATATTTTTGATATCAATGAAACGGTCTTTATTGGATAGAAAATTTTATGACATTAATGTTTAAATATGATTTCGGCCATGTGGCCGCCACGGCTGGCGCGTAAAAGGCGCAATCTGGAACACCATTTTTCACAAACAGTAACATTCTGACCATCATCGTTTATAAAGACATGTGAGCCAGTGACTCCGCCATAAAGCGCAAGCAGTAATTTTCTGTGGTGTTTCGACAAAAGCTTATGGCTTCTCCTCAGTCCAAATGCGACAATTCCGTTTATTTACGTACCCATTCAACCAAAAATGGGCTTCCTCGGAAAATAAAATTTTGAATCGACGAAGTGCACGATAAGTTTGACGAACAGAACCATTATTTTGATTAAAAATTTCCACAATTTGCACGCGTTGCTCTTTCGTGAGTCGATCCATAATGAAATGTTAAAGCAAACTTAAGAAAAATCAATTATTAGCTATTAAATGCGTGGTCGAATACAGCAGTGATGCCAACTCAAAGTTGTATCACTCTATAAAAAACACTCTACATATTAAGAATTCTTAGATAACCGGCGTGGAAGTGGGACTCTTTAGACATGAATCAAATAACATCAGGAATATCATTCAATTTTAACGAGCTGAAAGCCTGACTCCTCTTCCATGGAAAAATCATTTTAGTAGCTTAGAAGTGCTCTACTTATAACCACTTTCTGGCCACTGTGCGGCAGAAGTTCCGCTTTGTATCATAGTGCCGGTCTCTACACCAGATCAGTTATCTTTTTTATCTCCTTGTAAAACTATAGTTATCTATATCGATAGATCTCTTGCAGTTGAAACGAAAACACGCGATGTTATTTTAAATATTTTGCAAATCAAATATAAATACAGTGTGCGGCGAAACTAATTAGCCTGCCGCAAAATGCTTTTAGCTTTGCAAATAACGCCAAATGCTAACTCGATTTTTATATTTGCCGATAAAAATCCTTGAGTCATAAATCGGTCAAATTCGCGAGATCAGCATCCTAAATCTCAACGAAGAAATAAGCAAGATTTCATCGAAAACTGTCATGATCGACGAGGCCCATTTCCATCTCAGTGGTGACGTAAAAAATAGTAAATTTTTAACGCAAAAACTCTCCGGCTGTTTATACTGTCATAAGCTCGCACTGACCTGCTCTTTCAGAATTTATGATAACCTCAAAAAATAAATCTTAACCCTGGATGGTTACCTTTCTGTTCCTCTTTGTACCTAAAGGCTGCTCTTCGCTTAATCGACGGATAACTTTTGAAAATTAATTCTAGAAGAACAGCTTTTGAGGATAAAAATACAACAAAAATATATTAAAAATTATTTTATTAAAAAAATTAAAACATAACAACTTTTCTCTCTCTCTCTCTCTTCTGAAATGTAATACGAATTTTAGTAAAATGAAAGAGTAAAGTAAAGGAGCTTCGTCTGTTCGATGAACAGTAACCATGCAGGGTTAAATAAGAGGCACATTCAGTAGAGGTGTAGAGTAGTAGGGAGTTGGGGATTCTGGGACAATTAAAATTGTAATTTTGCCGGATTGAAACTATAAAAAATTTCTGCTCCTTTTAAAAGAATAAATAAAAGTCCAGTTGAAATTGTTAAAGACAAGCAGTTTTATTTGACAAACTTGTTTTTGTTTAGAAAATTATTTTCCAATAAAACCCAACATCTCTACAGCGTAAATCGAATAATTTCGTACAGTGTAAATGAAATACTGCGGGCAAATTAAGGCATTCGATATCGATGGAAACTTCGATCGATATCAAATCGATAACTATTCTGTGACAGAATAGAATGACATGAGGGTTACTAGACTCGGAATAATCGGTAGTTTAAATAGAAGCCGATAGATGGCCCAACCTGATACAAGCAAAACTTCACGTTATATTAAGAAAAGTGGTGCCTCATATCTGATCAATTTTTACAAAATTAAAGGGTTCTTAATAAGTTTCCATGCAAATTTCTCTTAAACTAAAGCAGATCATTAAAATTTGTTAGAAAAACTCAAGAAATTATTATTAACTTCCATTCCAAATGAATGAGAAATTTAAGCAAATTAAACAGTTACAACAAAAACTCAATGATAATTTTTTCTTTTTTTATCTCATTTCAGATTGACTGGCTTTTATCCAACTCCAATTGTGGTTGCAGGAGATAAAGCATACAAGAAACCAGGTAACAAAAATGTTTTAATGTAACAACAATTATTTAGAATGTTGACAACTTTTGTTGTTGTTGTAGTGCGGTTACTCGCAGATTTTATAGTTAAATTTTTAAACATGAGCATTGTTGTTTAACACTTCAATTTAATTACCAACATGTTGATCCTTTTTTTCCAACCAGAATGAACAACATTCTTTTGTACAGCCCCATCCTGTGCCCCATGCGAAGGGATCAGGAAAAAAGGAGCGGAATATAGTTGATATATGGTTACAATATAACCAACACCAGTCAACATATGCCGGCTGTTTGTTTATTAAAAAAGGTTTTCAAGTGACCTTTTGCCCGTTTCTGTTGTGTTTTAGCAAAAACATTTATTTGATTCACAATGAACAATTATCCTTGAAGCGATTAACTCACTCAACACCAGCCACAATACGACTCCAAGGATGCTTCATTACAGTGGCAGAATGGTAGGCGACAAATTTTCTTGCTTTTTTTCTCTTCCTTTTTTTTTGTAAATTTGCCACACTCGGATTTATAATTTCTACTGTTTTCACCGTATCCTTTTTGCCGCCACTAGTAGTCGCTATTATTTTGTTTAATTTTATAAAAACATAAAACACCAGAAAAACAAAACATCAACGTTCTTTGGAAAAATAAAGCGCAAGAGTGTAGAAGACACTCGAAAAATTCGAGTCGTAAACATGTCGCTTGAATCAAATAGTTTTTGGCCCAGAGATTATCTGTCGAATAAAATAAGCTTAAGGGCAATTTAACAAATCTTGTTTATTTTATTCTATTTCAAAGATCCATACCTCTATGAAAAACACCCTTTACACTTGTATAAAAAAAAAATAAAATTTAAGAATTATTTAAAATCTTCCAGCTGTTTGGCAAATGTTGCTGCCCACCGCTGGATCATACAAATATTATATACGACTGTGACATAATTGTGGTACGCTTCCTGAAATATTTTGCTTAAGATATATTGACCAAATGTATATTGTTTGAAAGGTATTTTCATGTAGATTGGTACACTAGAAAAAATTTTCCGATATTTTCACTCGAAAGTTTAGAAAAAGTCAACCAATTTTTTGTGGCACACTTTTAGATATTTTGTGGACCAGCAATATTAACCCAACACATTTTGTTGAGAAGGCATTTTCATGTAGATGAGTACAGTATAAAATTTATTCAGTTGCCTTCACAAAAGTGGTCGAAGAAAGTGACATCTTCTTTTGTGGTACACTTTTAGTCATCTTAATATTTATCAATGTGAAAAAAGAGGATGAAGTTTGAATGCCATTTCCATGCTAATTTGCATAACGTAAATACTTTCTTGGCACAAAAGTAAAAACATCGTTGTAAATTTGCTTAAAATAAGAAAAACAAAAATTTTTTTCACAAACTTAAACATTCGAAACTTCCTCCGTAATTGTTTTTTTTTAAGTAAAACTATAGCAGCACCTCTCGATCTTTGGACTAACATCCTGGCGTTGCCACCTGTCAGCCAAAATATTTTGTCATTTTTCATGTATTTCTGAAGATCTAATTTTAAAAGAGAAACGCGTGTGTGTGAATATTCGCAATAAATTTTTATTTGAAGTGCGATTTAAGGGAAAAGGATCAGAATAAAGATCGTGGGCGATATATACAAGAAGCTTATGACGATTTCAAAGAACAATAACTCCAATGAATTAAAGACATTCGAGCTCGACAAAGTGATTAAAACGGCTGACTGTGAAACGACAGTGTCGGCAACAGAAATAATTAAAACGAATGGAATTGAAAGAAATTTATACTAGATTTTATTCTACTGTTCCCGAATAGTGAAAGCACAAATCCAGTCGGTTCAATTTCCCCCATCAGCATTCGAGAATTATTTCATTTAGCCCTTAAAGGATATTTTCTAACGGAGTCACATTCTTCAATTTTATTTCGGTCTCGTGAGTGCTTAAAATTAATCGAGTCAAAAAAATATATTCTGGGGAAAAATTTAAGTCACACGGATCATCCAGGGTATTTTGGGGATTTTTAAGAACTTGTAAACTGCGCCAAGCGGTGTAACTAAAAGGTAAAAGACTCGAGAGCTGCCACTATGAGTTACACGGGTCATCCAGGGTATTTTGGGGATTTTTAAGAACTTATAAACTGCCCCAAGCGGTGTAACTAAAACGTAAAAGACTCGAGAACTGCCACTATGAGTTACACGGGCCATCCAGGGTATTTTGGGGATTTTTAAAAGCTTGTAAACTGCGCCAAGCGGTGTAACTAAAAGGTAAAAGACTCCAGAGCTATCACTATGAAACTGTTATTAAAGCCGGTTTTATTTTATTTATTTACAAAATTTATATTTTTCCGAACAGTTGAAGTTTGAAGCCGGTAGAGTTTCTGGCGCATCCTTGAAGGGTAAACATATTTCAAACAAATTAATTTCTTTTATTTTTTTTTACTTTTATTTCATTTTATTTTATTTATTTATTTATTATTATTATTTTATTTTTTTTGTTAAAAATTGTTACTTGCAATGAAAGTCCTTTTTGCAAGAAACTAAATTTGCATTCGAGTGAAACGTACTCAAGCAAAACATTAAACAAACGAAATGGTGTTGATGTCTTTTATTTATTTTTTATTACATTTTATCCTTTTTTGTCGTTGAAGTTGGATTTATTTTATTTATTTTTTTCTGTTTATTTCTCTGTGTTAATGTAGCAGTTGTTTGTATGCTTGTGGTCCTTTAAAAAGGATTCTATTATATTCTTTACTTGTTGCTGTCATGACGACTTCATTGTTTTGTTCACAATCGTTTAAACTTATTTTATTTGTTCCTCATTTTTTTTTTACCGCAAAGATAACTGAATGTGACTTCACAAAGCAATTCATTCTTCAGTCATTCACTCATTCATTCACTCGTTCATTCATTCTGTTGCTAATCTCTGTTTTAATAATGCGATAAGCCGGCATAACTCCATTTGTAAGTAATTGAGAAAACAATTATCAAACATCAAAATCTTTCTAATGTCAAACTGAGCTAATTGCGGAGTTAATAGATCTCTCAAACTTTATTTTTATTTTTCACATCTCCCTTTTAATACTTTCAAATAGGAGTTCTGAAGCAGGAAAGCGGATAATAGATTAATTAAATACTTTTATGAGATGCTGAAATGTGTGAATGGAAAGAAGTTGTTGGACACCACAAAACGAAGTTGAAGTTGTCATAAATCATGAACGACTAAACACGTAGTGGAGTTGGACATCCGATGACAGGTTTGAGCTTGAATTACTAACGGTTTTATAACAACTTAAAAGGGGCAAATTAGGGGACTCGTTGTCGATGGAAATCTACATTAAATTTGTATTACGATTGCGATCGATAATGAATGCGATAATTTCGGCCCAGATGTTTATTGTGCTGGCGAATCAGTTAATTAGTTGTGGGAAATTTGGTTTTAGTTGTTTGATTGAAAAAAAATCGAATTTGAATGAAATTTTCTACTAAAAAAAAAAGAAAGAAATTATAAAGGCCTTGGAGAAAAAGTTATTTTGCTCATGACTTTTATTACAATAAAAATTTTTAAATAAATTACTCAAATTAAAATTAGTCGATCTAAAGTTATTCGAATAAAAGTTATTTAAGTGAAATTCGATTAAAAATTGTTCGAATAAAAGTTATTTAAATGAAATTCGATTAAAAGTTGTTCGAATAAAAGTTATTTAAGTGAAATTCGACTAAAAGTTATTCGAATAAAATTGAAATTTAAGTGAAATTCGATTAAAAGTTATTCGAATAAAAGTTATTTAAATGAAATTCGATTAAAAGTTATTCGAATAAAAGCTATTTAAGTGAAATTCGTTTAAAAGTTGTTCGAATAAAAGTTGTTTCAATGAAATACGATTAAAAGTTATTCGAATAAAAGCTATTGGAGTGAAATTCGATTAAAATTTATTCAAATAAAAGTTATTTAAATGAAATTCGATTAAAAGTTATTCGAATAAAAGTTATTTAAGTGAAATTCGATTAAGAGTTATTCGAATAAAAGTTATTTAAGTGAAATTCGATTAAAAGTTATTCGAATAAAAGCTATTTAAGTGAAATTCAATTAAAAGTTATTCGAATAAAATTGAAATTTAAGTGAAATTCGATTAAAAGTTATTCGAATAAAAGTTATTTAAATGAAATTCGATTAAAAGTTATTCGAATAAAAGCTATTTAAGAGAAATTCGTTTAAAAGTTGTTCGAATAAAAGTTGTTTAAATGAAATTCGATTAAAAGTTATTCGAATAAAAGCTATTGGAGTGAAATTCGATTAAAATTTATTCAAATAAAAGTTATTTAAATGAAATTCGATTAAAAGTTATTCGAATAAAAGCTATTTGAATGAAATTCGATTAAAATTTATTCAAATAATAGTTATTTAAATGAAATTCAATTAAAAGTTATTCGAATAGAAGTTACTTAAGTGAAACTCGATTAAAGTGGTTGAACAAAACATTTTGAAAAAAATAAATGTCTGCAAATTAATCGAAACAAAATTAGTCGAATAAAAATTGTTTGAACAAAATATCTTTTGATAAAAAAATATTTGAGTGAATATTATTCGATGAAACAGAAATGTTAGAATCGATGAAAACTATTCGAATAATATTGATAACGGACATATCAACGAGTTCCTAAATTGAAACTATTTCGAATATATTATTCGAATGAAAATTCTTCCATTGGACATATAAAAAGAAATAATTAAAATTAAAAATCAAGATAAAATATTCAAATAATACTATTCGAATAATTATATTCGATTGCATATAATCGAATAAAAATTATATTTATAGTTGGGAATTTCCAATCATCAGAACTCATTGAGTGATCGCAAAGTTTATACTTCAATTAATTTATTCAAATAAAAATTCTTCCTGGATAGAAGGAAGTAAAATCATGGTGGTCACTTAATAGGAGGTACCAAAACTGTCAACATATTCAAAGGACACACGCAAGACTTTCTATAACAATTAAAGCTGCGAACCAACGACCATAATTAAATTATTTTGAATAACATAAATTTTTGCATAAAATTGTTTCAATTGACACGATTCGAATGAAAGCTATTCACAGAAATACATAAAAAAAATCTAGTGGCGAAAAAGTTATTTTGCTAATAACGTAAAATGCAGTTCTTTCAAATAAAAGTTTTTACCAAAAATTATATAACTTAAATTTAATCGATTAATAATTAATGGAATACAAATTATTCAACTTAAAATTAAACTACTCAAAGTTACGATTAAGTTAGTTCCGACTAAATATTATTCGAATAAAAAATGTTCCAACATAATATGTTGCAATTAATATTATTGCCCTCAACTAACTGTAATTAAACTTTTCAAACAAAATCGATTAAAACGAAGTGATAAAAAACTCAATAAAATAGTGTATTTTACAGAAATGGATCATATTTTCTAAAACAAAAATTATTCGAATATATATATACGATTAAAAATATTATTAGTCAGATGCATCATTATTATTGCACTGAAATAATCAAAATAAAAATAAAATATTCACATATTAATATTCGAATAATTATGTTCGAATAATTATATTCGACTATTAATAATCGAGTAAAATTTATATTAGTTGGGAGTAGTACACTTATTACTTCAATAATTTTATTCAAACAGGAAACGTGTAATCCAATAAGTATCGAATAATATATTCGAATAAAATCAATCGAGCTAAATTTATCAAATGAAAATCTTATAAAATTTTGTTCTCAGACGCCCTGGATTTCATAATTTGTTGTTGTATAAAAAAAAACTACCAAAATTGATTATAAATAATCGAATAAAATTTATATTTATATTTAAGAGTTTCCAATCATCAGTACTCAATCAATTCATTTATTCGAATAAATAATAACATATAATAACATATTCGTATAATACTAAACGAATAAAATTAATCAAGCTAAATTAATCGAATACAATTTTTATAAAATTTTTTTTCCCAGACGTCGGTTTTCATAATTTCGATTATAAATAATCGAATGAAAATTATATCTCTAGCTACGAGTTTTATTAGTAAAGTTATTACTTCAATAAATTTATACAAATAGAAATAGCGTAATCCAATATTCGATTAAAATTAATCGAATAAAATTAATCAAGCTAAATTTATCAAATAAAATTCTTATAAAATTTTGTTCTCAGACGTCGGCTTTCATAATTTGTTATTGTATTGAAAGAAAAAAAATTTCCGTAATCGATTATAAATAATCGAATAAAAATTATGTTTATAGCTGAGAGTATTTCCAATCATCAGTACTCATTCCCGTTTTTTTGTACTCAAATCTCCTCTTCTTAACTAATCGAGTTTTTCCCGATCTCTTCCGATCGGGTTTGTTTGAACTGCAACTGATTTTCTGTTATTCCAACGTCAATTTTATTTTTGAAATGAATCTCTTTCGTGGCTGCTGGTGCGGTCGCTAGTAACGGTGTACTGGCGATACTTTACTTTTTGCTCCCACTATACTCAAGAATATAAAAGGCTTGAACATTTTCAACGTGTCGCCTCAATTCATGCAATTCCCTTTTTGTAACACCCAGTGGATTCCACTTTTAGATCAAGAAAAGCTCGGTGATCATATGAAATTATGGTTAAAAGGGGTAACAATTTTAACCTGTTTCGGGTAAAATATTTCCCATTGGAACAAAAAAAATTGTTGCATTTTTTATGTTAAGTCCCTTTTTAAAGAAATCTTTGTCGTTTTTATTTTTACTATAACAAAATAAACTGCGCGCTATTTATTTAAAAATGTTAGTAAACACAAAGTGCCTTTAAGGCATCCTTTTCTGGTTCAAGGACATTTTGAACACCGAATGATTTTCTATTTTGTCTCTTCCATTTTAGCGAGGCTCGTAATTAGATAAAAAGCTTAACAAAAGGTTACAAAAGAACTTCTAAAAACTTATTGTGAGTATTTTAAAAATTCTTGAGAAGAATCTATAAAAAGTAGAATTTTTATCAGTTGACCCCGCTGGCACAACAACTACAAAAATCACTCTACGTGGTCAATCACAATTCAGCACAGTTTTGAAATCCAATCATGATAAAAAAAATCATCAACAGGCCTTTTTAAAATCGTTTTCTATAAATTAAATTTGCGTTTTCAAATAGTACTCAAAAGTAAAATGAAAATAATGCGAGGGTCGTAAAAAATTAAAGCGACAAGACCGCAATAAAATTATTCAATTTCAAAATTTAAATTCATTACAAAATGTTAGTTTTTAATAAAGCTTTAAATAATTGTAAAAAGAATATTTGGAAAAAATCAAAACAAAACAATAGTTCAGGTACTTAGAAAAATAACCCCAAAATGGCAACGCTGGTATCAGCTGTTAAATCCATTGACATACAAAACAGTGTTGCCCACACTTTATTTTAGTTAACCTCTTAATTAAATTCATGTTGCTGGTTATCTCGATAGATAATAAATACTTACATTAAATTCTATCTCTCTCTCGATCTTTCTCCCTCTCTCTCTCCCTCTCTCTCTCTCTATCTTTTAGCAAACCCAAATAAAAAGAGTTGTTTGTTTTTTTTTGCATCAGATATTTAACTGAAAAGTTTTATTCACACTTTAAATAATTGTAAAAAGAACTTTTGGAAAAAATCAAAACAAAACAATAGTTCAGGTACTTAGAAAAATAACCCCAAAATGGCAACGCTGGTATCAGCTGTTAAATCCATTCCACTACAAAAGAGTGTTGCCCACACTTTATTTTAATAACCTCTTAATTAAATTCATGTTGCTGGTTATCTCGATAGATAATAAACTTACCTTAAATTCTATCTCTCTCTCGATCTTTCTCTCTCTCTCTCTCTCTCTATCTTTTAGCAAACCCAAATAAAAAGAGTTGTTTGTTTTTTTTTTGCATCAGATATTTAACTGAAAAGTTTTATTCACATTTGAAATGTTTGATTTTTTGTTGTATTTTCTTTTTAAATATTATTTTGCTTCACATAATAATTATGAATTAAAGTTCTCTTTATCTTTTAGTCGTATAATACTAATGAAGGATTTTTGTTTTTATATATTTTCATTAAACAAAATAGTTTTGGGGGATGATGATGTTGTTTTTTATAGATATTTTTCTCCCTTTAATTTTATTTTGTATTGTGAGTTTTTTTCTTCTTTTTTTCTTTAAAAAATATTTTTTTTTTGCTTGTATATAATAATTGTTTAATTAAAAGTACAAGTGTTGCAATGCGTGTGGGGCTGAGCGTGTGTGTGTGTGTGTGTGTTGGTGATTGTAATTGTTAAATAAAATATTTATTGTTTCACAATATGCAATAATTGGGCAAGTGTGTGTGTGTGTGGGTGAGGGGGGGGCATGTATGCATACAAATATGATTTATTGTTGTGTTTTTGTTTTTATTTTTGTTTTCTTTTTTTTAACTTTATTTGCTTAAAATAAATGGACCTAAATAATTCTTACGGCTATAATTTGTACAATATTTATTTACATCAAAGAAGAAGAAGAATATAAGGAAGTGAAACATAATCCTTTTAAACAACATCCTTAAATTATAAATAGGAATTTCTTTCTTTTTTTTATTTCAAATGCTGTAAATGCTTCAGATGTTGTGGTTGGTAAAATAAACTGAAAATCAACTGGAATATTTTCTTTAGTTTCGTAGTATCGGTAAATATTGCAAAAGGTTGTGTTCGTAGGCAACAAAAGTGCAGGACCTCTTCAAGTGTTGTCATGTTTAAGGCTTCAAGGATGGTTATCTTTAGACTCAGAGTAAGTTGACTTGTAGGGACTTGTTGACATTGAAAATAGACTTTTTGAATTGGGAAAATGTTGCCACAAACGGAAACTTTTACACAAAAATCTTAGCTTAAGACTTATGAATGTATGTGTCTGTGTGGGAGCTTGTATATTCGTATATATATAAGTGGCTGTGTGTGTGTGTGTGTATGTACTCTATATGCTTGTAATTAACTGAACTTAACCTACCAACGTTGGGGATATTTAGCAGTCGTTATGTTTCAAATAAAACATTTTCATTTTCTTTTCTTTTTAACTCATGCGCTTCTCTTAATCTCTCGCATCAAATAAAATGCGACGTGCTTATTTTTTAAGCACCCACATGCCAGCGTACTCAATCCTCGTGTTGCAGCTCTGCGGTTTGGTGTTCCAATTTGATTTTCATAAGATTACTTTCGCGCTGTGGTGGAAAGTGTGGGGCAATTGCCGACTCTGGACCCGCCATCAGATCGTTCATGTCTTGGGCTGGAAAAAAGTCTTCAAAGCGCGGGCTTTTGTTGGTGGATTTCTGCAATAAACCATTTGCTATGGCCTCGAAGTCGATGCCGCTGGGCAAGCTGTCGAGGAAACGTTTGTTGTACGCATAATTGGGGTGATCTTTCATTTTCATTTGTGAATATGGGGAAGCAGAGCTGGCGGACTTGAGTGATTCGCCCACTGCCGAGCCGCGCGATTGGTTGCTGTATTGTCTTTCTCTATCCCTTTCACGTTCCCTTTCCCGTTCCCGTTCTCTACGCTCGCGTTCACGTTCACGATCTCTATCTCTTTCACGTTCACGCGAATATGCTGCCGCATTCGGTGGCATTTGGCTGTTGCGTGCACCTCCTCCGCTAGGAATCACATTAAGTCCGGGTAGGCCCATTAAGCCCAGAGCGCTTAGATCGGGCAGATTTTCAGAGCCCCGTCTGTCGGCATGCGTTTTTGAAGCTACGCCGGATATTTGGTCGTCTAGTTCCGATCTCTGTACATACGAGGGCGACTTGTACATGTTCATCGGGTGTGAGATGGGCGATTGCTGCTGTTGTGACATAATTTGACGGCGTAGATTTTCCGTCATTGTGGAGAGAGGACTGGCGGAATCTTGGCCCAGGGCAGAATTTTGAGCTGCCAGCTTGGCTGCATTGTGGAAGCCATTTGAAACGGCCGAGCCACCGGGGGAGCTGCCAAAAATGGCCTGGAAAAAACGCAACATAAAATTGAAATGAAATTATTTATTTATTTTTATAAAAAATATTTTTTTATTAAACAGACACTTAATTTTAATTAATAGAAGTGCTGACATATTTTTAAATTATATAAATATTTTATTCAAACTCCAAAGTGTATGAAAGTCTCGCTGCAGTGCTTTTCTTTTTTACTGTCTGTTGTTTTTTAATAATTTTTATTTTATTTTTTTTCTTTTTAACGTAAAATTTGTGATTTAATTTGCAGTACTTAGGAAGTAAAAACCACTTAAAATAAAAGGACTTTAAATACTTAAGTCACATAAAAATTTAGATAGAAAAGCTTCAGTTATATTTTAAGTAAATATAAAAATAAGGCCTACAATTATTTGTGGTACTTTTTTTAATACTTTATTGATGTTTATTATTAACAAAATATTAGTTATTTAAAAGGTATTTTTATGTAGATTTGCGCAACTTAAAAATGTGTTTCTATAATCCTGGCTCAAAAGTGGAAAAATCCACTTAAAAGTTACCTTAAAAAAAAGAAACTTGTTTTCTAAAACGTTTTTGTTCTATAACTGCCATGACACTCGCACTTAGAAACTTAAGCATTTAAGGCACTCGGCCTAATTTTTTTTTAAATTAACTAGTGGAAAAAAATTATTTTTACTGCACTTTTAAAATCTGTTGGACAACGAAGAAAACAATTTATTAAAAAAAAACAATTTTTCTTAAGTTTCAGTAGCTTTAAATTAAGAAAAGAATAACATATAAACTGATTTTTAAATTAAAATATTTATTTTTGAATTGAAATATTGTGTAGCGATCCTGGTACGTATGAATACCGCATACATTCTTTTGTGGTACACTTTTGGTTGTATTACCGTCCACAAATTTAATTGAAGGAAACATAAGTTGAAAGTTTTTTTCATGTAGATACGCGCTATTTAAATTTGTTCCTAAAATCGCAAAATAAAATTTATTAAA
This sequence comes from Linnaemya vulpina, assembly GCA_963675445.1. NCBI lineage: Eukaryota > Metazoa > Arthropoda > Insecta > Diptera > Tachinidae > Linnaemya > Linnaemya vulpina. Next base: position 5,674,977 of record OY776278.1, on the reverse strand, counting down.
AAAGAGTTTTATTAGGCTTGAAAAACTTCAACAGAATTTTTTCTAATTTGTTGCTGTTTTGTAGGCTTTGAAATCGAAATTGACAAAAGCTCTATGACCTTCAAAAGATCTGCTGATTTAAGAAATCTTGATTTAAATCTCTAAAATAGCGCCTTTTGACATTTTTTTATCTTCTTCAGTATTGTAACTTTTTTAGAACTTGTCCGTGACTTGAGTAACATTCAGAAGGACACAGTAAAATTTCTTCGCAATTTACAAACAAAATATATTGTGCAAATAAAATAACAGTTGCAACTCACCGCATGCGGCTGGCCGTTGGCGAACGGCAGACCACTCATTTCGTCCTTTATTTCGCGATAATCCCTAAACACCACCGCCTTTATAACCGACCGTATTAAATCATCTGGCCACATGCCCAACAATATGCGCTGCGGCCGACCTCTGGCCTTGGGACGTGGATCTGAGCCGCCGTCCAAAGAGGGCCCCAGCATATTGTGAACACGATTTGCATACAAAACAAATGTCGGATATGGAATATCATATTTTCTGGCTGCCTGTGACAAAGACAAACCCTCCTTCAGTACACTAAAAATGGCTTCAGCCATGGCTTCTGGACGCCACGATTTTAATGGGCCGCGCTCACGAAATCTCAATTGTTGCACAAGATTTTGCTGATTAGTATTCCAACATTTCTGCCACATAGACTGCAATTGATATTGATAACTGTCTGTGGAGAAAGAAAAGAAAAGGAAACGGAAATTGACAAGAAACATTTAGAGAAATGGCAAAAGGATAAGAACGTCAATCACACGGGCTAAAGAAAAAAGCAAAGCAGGCAAATGCTAAAGACAAATGCAAATCAAAATTAAAATTAAAATTTACCTGTAACCGATGAGGTCGAGGCGCCACCCATCCAAGGATGTCCGCTTTCAATCATTTTTGCCTGGAAAGAAAAGTAATAAAAGAGAAGCAACATTAAATGAAATGTCTTTATTTAAATAAGTTCGAAAGTCTAAAGAAATAACTCTGTTTGAAATGGGGCCAAATGCTAATTTGTTTTTGCTTTGCAACAATAAATTGCCGCAAGAAGTTGTTGTTAGAAGGGGCTCCCTTCTTAAGATGCAGGGTTTCGTTTTTGCTATTGAACACAGCCAACATGATGGTTCATGTTTGCTGTGTGCTGTCTGTTTACAACAAAAAAAAAAAAACATTAAATTGCAGCTGCATGACACTTTAAAATGTTGTCGGCTAAAAATTCATCAACAAAGTATTTTGCAATTTCATTTTAGCACCATCCACTATCGCCATCTTTAGTTAGTATAGTGTTGTTGTTGTTGTTGCTGCTGCTGCTGTTGCTACTTTTGAGCAACAACACAGCGCCACGACTAAGGCGACCAGCCAGCCAGCCAGTCAGCCAACCAGCCCGTGTTCAAAATGCAGCCATCAAGCCAAGCCCCCTTCTTCTTTGGCAATAAATTTACTCTCGTAAACTATTCGTAGAGCTGGTGTTGGCGTTGATGGCTGGTGTGGCGATGATGACGTTGAAAACAACGTTGTTAATAACAATAATAATAATAATAAAGATGATGATGATGATGATGGTGATGATGATGATGATGATTGTGATGGTGCTGTTGGTGGTAGTGGAAGTGCGAGTGGTGGCAGCAACAGTAGCAACCAAAATGATATAATGGAGTCAGCGTTTGGGTGTATGTGTGTGTGAGTGTTTCGTTGCATGCAGCCTTGTCTAGTTTTAGTTTGTTGAAATTTTATTGCCATTTGCCATTATTATTGTTCTTGTTGGCGTTTTTAGTTGCCTGTTTTTGTTGCTGCTTTTTACAAGTTGCCCAAACACGAAACTATAAAAACACTTCCGACATTTTTCCTAAATTTTTTTCTTTTGCCACTCTTTTTTCGTTTATTCATTTCATATTATTTGAGTTTTTGTTGTAACAACTCTTTTTTCCATATTTCGTTTCTTCATCAATTATTCATATACTTTATGGCCTTTGCTTTAGCATGCATGTGCATGTCCATGTTGTATGTGATCATTGTGCAAGAAAGTAACTTGACTTGGCTGCACTGCAACACATTCATATACTTAATATTATAAAACTGACCTTATAAATACGTTATTCTTCTGCCCACCCATAAGCATTAAAAAAAAGTTGGTCTGTGCTGGTCTTCATAAATCTTTGATGCGTTTATCTCTTCATTTCCATGCTACAACTTCCACGTGTTACTTATTAACTTAAAGGTTTTATTACAAATAACCCGATTTGTTATGAGCTGCTTAGACGGGGTTTTTGGAGGAAAAATAAATAAATAAATGCTGCTAAGTCTTTAGCGAATTTGAAAATCCTGTTTGTGTGCAACAGCGGATGTAGCGGGCATTCACCCAATTTTCTGCTGATATTAAAAGAGTTACTGAAGGAGGAAATCGCAACTGCGGGTCTTAGATAAAAATTTGTGTATATCAGCCACTAAATTTGGCCCTAAAATACCATAATGCTCCTCGGAAGTTTTCTTCAATTCAAATTACAGTGCCGCACAAAAAAATTCGGACTTTTTCTTTAACTCTTTTTGGCAGTAATTCTAAAAGTATGGCAGTCGAGTATTTGTGGTCTAAGCGGAAGAAAATCTGTCTGTACTATTTAAAAATAGTATATAAAGGGTGTTTTTTATAGAGGTATACAATTTTCAAATGGAATAAAATAAAAACTAATTTTTAAATTGACTTGCAATTTACTTAATACGGAAGATAATCGTCTGGCATTATTTATTTATTTTTAAATGTGTAGGACCAGTACTCAGGGTAAGACCCTTATATATACTGTATGTTCCGCTGGAACTGGGAAAGAAGAAGAACTTTTTTATTTTCTAATACAAATAAAAAACAGCTGTTGTACAGTTTGTCAATTAATTGTTATAAAAAGTTGGGAAAAGTACACCAAAAACAAAAAGACTTGTATTTCTTTCACCGACTTATTTTATTGTACTCAAATTTATTGCACAAACTGTTAGTTGAAATTTGAATTTATTAAACTTAATGTGATTTGAATTTAGATACGCATACAAAAAGCAGAAACTGTGAAAGTCATGCGATGAGGATTGTATTTAGAATTTCACTCAATTATTGTAGCAATTAAGTACAAATTGCGCAATTTATTAATTGTCAAGCCGATAGTCTATAGTTGCAGGTGTTTTTTTTTGTCTAGTTTGTTGTGATTTTAATTATAATAAATTTAAAAATAATAATAATAATAATAATAATTAATTGAATTATTGTATAGTAAATTGAGCTCAATTAAGTCCTAAATTGCATAAATTTTGTAATTGTGAGAAATACTTTATTCCTCGCAACATACTTCTCAGTAAATACCCTTGCGCCGCAGGTTGTATTTCGAATTTCACTCAATTGCTCTTTTAATTGCGTAATTTACTGTTTAAATTCTAGTATGGCAAATTGAGCTCAATTAAAGCCTAAATTGCATTAATTTCTTAACTGTTTAATTAAAGTGTATAACTTAAACATGAAATAAGAAACTTAACTGAGATATAGTTTTACAAATAGTTTTACAATCAGGTGCTGATTATGTAAATCACAACGCATCGGTGAATCTTAAATGGAAAGCAAAAATAAATTTGTAAAATGGGCAAAAATCACTTTTTATTTTTCACACAACTTTCAAAATGCTTAAAATTTTCGCCGATGGCTTGCTTTATCGGCTTAATATAAAAGTTTTTCATTCCTCGCAATATACTTTCCAGTAAACACCCTTGTGGCGGGGGTTGTGTTTGGAGTTTCACTCAATTACCGTTTTAATTAAGAACTAATTGTGTAATTAATTGATTAAATTATTGTATGGCAAATTGAGCTCAATTAAAGCCTAAATTGCATATATTTTGGTAAATTAAAGTATTTTACAATTTGGTACTAATTATACAAATCACGAAGCATCGGTTTATCTTATATATAAAATAAAATCAAACTTGTAAAATTGGCAAAAATCTTGAAAATTGTATATCCCCGATGTCGGTGGAATAAATAACTTTTAAAATAAAAATTCTTTGAACTTCATTAATTTTAATTATGTGCTGATTCTTTTTTCCCAAAATCTTAATAAAAATTCAAAGTGATCAATTGAGGGGCATTACGCTGGGGCTAATGCAGATCAGCAGGGAACTTTTACCCAACATTTCTTAGAATAATTAAAGATATTTATTTCAAACTTCCACTTTAATTAGTGAGAGACTTAGAAACAAATATCAAAGTCATAAGAAGAACTCACTGATCACTGATCACTTTTCCTTTTTGATTTACTATTTTTTATTATTTTTGAAATTTTTTCAAATGCTGGTGGCGTCGTCGATCTGGCAATAAGTTGATTTTTATTTGCCATAAAAATTTTAATTTGATGAAGTGATTCACACAATTTCATGGCAAATTAGCTGAAATTGAAGAGGTCTCTCGTTAATAGTATTTTCTAAATGTTATTCTACAATATTTGGAGAACCATTTGGACTATATAAATTTCAATATGATCGGCTATCAAACGTTTGATGTCACAAGTGGTATAACAAGTCGCTGCATGCTCCCCGCTTGTGTGTAGCGTAGCACACTAACGCTAAAAAGAGCAACAGCCATCCATCCATCCATACATTCGTTCAAGAATTTATAAATTTCATAAGCAATAAATATGAGCATGAGTGTGTATGTGTGTATGTGTGTGTGTGTGTGCATGAGTTTTACTACGAGTTACAGTTTGAGTTTTAGTTTGTTGCTTTTGGCTTGTAAAAAAAAGAAACACGAGAATCTTGTCAGTCATGAGACTCGTAACTTCTATGGCTGCTTTTTTATTTATTTTGTTCTTCATTTTTGATAATCTATAGCTTTAGACCATAAAAGTAATGCACTCTCAGGCTTAAGCAGCTCACCCACCCTCCAAGCCATTGGCTGACCTGGCCAACCATCATGCCTGGTCAAGTAGTAATTTTTATTACATTTTCTTAAGCGCGCAAAGCCAAAAGCTGCTCGTATATTTCACACTGACACGAACATCGATGTTACTCCACCCATTTGCAGTTGCATGTGGAAAACAAGCTCATACGGGCAGGAATATTAGCGGGAGTCCTAATAATAAATTTTACTTTATAATTTCGTTTTATTGAAACTTTAATTTTTTAGCTAATTTCACTCCTTAAAATCTGAAAATTTCGTAATAAATTGTGAATCATTTTATGACATAAATTCCATCCTTCAAAGATGAAAAAGGACTTCATCTTGTATTGTAACATTTCTACCAAATTTTATTGAAATCATTTTAACTTTTTTTTTTTCGTTGAAACAATAGGTGCCACCTTAATGCAAAAATAATTCTATTTTTTCTTTTCACTGCCAGCAAGTGTCCTTAGAGAATACATTAAAAAGAAAGTTAATAAAATAACTAAAAAATTTTTTATAAAAATTATATAAAATTTTTCCTTGCAAATTTGGTAGCTGATGTAGGCTCCAGACATGAATTAATAAAATGCAATAAACATAATAAATAAAATGTAAAAATGTTGTAAGACACATTTAATTTTTGGTTTTAGTTTCATTCCATTTGAAATATATATTTCCTGCATCACATTTCTTTCTTATAAATTATTTGATGGTAAATATTTAATAATTTCACTAAATACAGGATGTTTTTTATAGAGTAATACAAGTTTAAGTCATAATAAAATAAGGTAATATATTTTTGATAGCAATGAAACGGTCTTTATTGGATAGAAAATTTTATGACATTAATGTTTAGATATGATTTCGGCCATGTGGCCGCCACGGCTGGCGCGTGCAAGGCGCAATCTGGAACACCAATTTTCTCAAACAGTAACATTCTGACCATCATCGTTTTTGAAGGCATGTGGGCCAAAGACTGCGCCAGCGTATAAGGCGCACCAAACAGCAATTTTCTGTGGTGTTTCGACAAAAGCTCGAGGGTTCTCCTCATTCCAAATGCGAAAATTCTGTTTATCTACGTACCCATTCAACCAAAAATGGGCTTCATCGGAAAATAAAATTTTGAATGGACGAAGTGCACGATAAGTTTGACGAACAGAACCATTATTTTGATTAAGAATTTTCACAATTTGCACGCATTGCTCTGGTTTAAGTCGATCCATAATAAAATGTCAAAGCAAACTTAACAAAAACCAACTATCAGCTGTTAAATATTTAGTCAAATAAAGCCAAAGATGCCAACTCAAAGTTGTATCACTCTATAAGAAACACCTTGAAGTTTTGGTAATTTAATTTTTGAAAGTGTAAATCAAATTGGAATTATTCCAATAAAATAAGAGGAGTTTTCAGTACGGCTATTTATTTATAAAAAATTATTTGAAAAAAGTTAATTATAATTAACAACCATTTTTATTAGGGCCCCAACAATTTGCCGCTATTTTTATTAGCAAAACTTTCTTATTCTGGTTTTTGATGTCTTCGAGCTAAAAATCTATTATTTTGATTTTCAAAACAATCGATTCCCAGATGATAAAAGAATCGAGAATACTAACTGATGGGATATACAATTTGTTAGTTTTTATAAAAACAAATCACTTTTCTTTAATTATTTCTTTCACAATATTTTGCGAACGTATTAACCGATTCCGACCCGTTTTGCGGTAATTGAATATTTTAAATGTCAGATTTAAATTGTTCGGGGAAACCTTTTAAAACTTATTTAAAATAACACGTAAAAAATTATATTTTTTCTAAGTTTTTAATTATATTTTGATATCTTGAAATGTAACGGTCCGAATCGGTTCGAGTTTCCAAGGAATGTTAGTCTTTTTAGAACGCGGTTCGTTTTGGTTCAGTTGCAGGTCACATACATACTTACAAGTATACACATATACACTCACGCACACATGCATATAAGTAGTATGTTTATACCGGTTCTGTACCACTTTTTTCATACAAAAAGCTGATCATGCTGCCATGTTGATTACTTTTAACCAAAATTAGTTACATTTTCTTCATATTTTGTTTACAGAAATCCTTATATTTTATAAAGTGCTCCACTACAACATAACTTGTCAGCGTTGCCGCAACCAAAAAAAAATTTTGTAAATAAAACATGAAGAAAAAGTAAGCAATTTCGGTTAAAAGTAATCAATATGGCAACACTGGCAGCATGAGCAGCTTTTTGTATGAAAAAAGTGATACAGAACCGGTATGTTCATACCACTCATATAGACATAGTGGAAGGCTCTTAAAAGTAATCTCAAATTTTTCGTAGGGATTAAAAAAAATAGAAAGCTGATAAAATTAAATTTTCGCAAAATGATACAGAACTAAATTAATATAAAAATAAAATTTTCCCAGCCGGCAGTTAAAAATCCTCAGCGATTTCTCCAAAACTAATTCGATTATTCTCCATTAAAAAAAACATCTTTATTTTCTCAACATTCTCCTCGGTTTTAAATGTGCTCGAGTATTCTGGGCACGAATTAAGGCATTCAGTCTCGATCGAAATTTCAATACATTGGAAATAGGATATCGAATGCCGCAATTTCGCCCCAGAACGAGCATCGTCATTGAAATCCTTTCGACCTTCTTTGAAAGTGTTGGCAACACTTAAAAATATTTTTCGAACTTGCAGTCAATATTTTTTGAGTGATTTTGATTTTTTTATTTATCTAGTCCTTGAGAAGGACAATTTTGATATGCAGAAATAGATTTCTTTTGCAGGAAATTCTTTACCACATGCGGTTTTGAAATTGTTTTCTTTTGAAAGTCCAATTATTTTTAATTTGAAAAACTTTTCTATAATTTCGTTATTCAAACTTTCGTAATTTGTTTGTTGGGCTTTTTTCAAAAAATTCTGTATACTTGAGATATAATCGTGTGTATTCCCAGCAGCTGTTGTAAAATAATTGATGTCCTCTTTCACTTTCCTTACATCCTCGGGTGGAGAAGGGCAAACCCAATTACCAGGAGTTTTTAGGAATCCCGCTTTAATTCTAAGAAAAAAAGTTTTTGTATAAGACTGATTTCAATTAAAATTTTGAATTTCTTCTGTTGTACATCTTTGAGTTTTTAGCCTCTAATTTTTTATAAATTTTCTTTATTATTTTAATATATTAAATTATGAATAAAAAACTTAGTATTTTTAGAAATTGATTCAAACAAGAAAGTTTGCAAATCTAAATGCCGCTGGTTGCCCCAGTCAAGTGAAATATTTAGCAGGAATCAATATTGTAATAATAAAAAAAATTATCTTCCCCTTTAATCTCTATATATTCCCTTTTTCTCATACGATAACATGTGTCTGTGTGTGTGTGAGTGAGTGTATTAATCTTTATATACATTTTACTAACAGAAATATTTTATTATTTTATTGTTACTTAAAGAACTCTCAGAATTATAAACACAGCGGCAAAATTGAAATCGAATATGAATTACAAATAAAGTGTTATATTTTTCAAGCACACAACGTCACACATACAAGCAGCATAGGCATACATACAAACTCACACACACACACACACATGCATACAACTGCATTCGTATATGCAAGAAGTACTTTTGTTTATGTAACACATTAAATATGCATTTATTTGCCTTTTTCGCTAAAGAGTCAGTTACACTCAGGAAAATTAGTTGAGAGGACCAAAGCCATTTGCGGCATGCAGCGAAAACCACATGTTCTTAAGTTCAATTCAGTAACATTTTATTAAAAATTACTAGTCATTCAATTCTTACTTCTGAGATAAGAAACTAAGACTAAGCGATCATATTAATTTGGTTACACGCTGCATGCATAGATATTTAAATTGGCAGCATTGCTTCAGATATACTGAAGTATAAGAAGAGATTTACGGGAATCCCCCTGGATTACTTGACAATTTTTTTAAGGTCCTGATTGCATTCAGTCGGATTAGGAAGAGAGGAAATATAAATAGAAGGACAATAGCCGAGTTTCCATTAGGGTATTCAAAATACTAATCCTTTGTTCGATTAATCGATTAATTTTGGCTTAACTGTTAAAGTAATTTAAAATTTGTTATAGCGGATTAGCGAATAGTTCAATTTATTTATATCGACCAATCGATTTATCATTGTCCATTTAATCGATTAATTGTTAAAATAATTTCGTTGTGAGAACGAATTATTCAAATTACTTACGTCGATTAACCGATTGCTGGATGTAGACATGATGTAGACTTTAAAAGTCATGCGAGCGGATTAAGAAGAAAGCAAAGATAGAAAGACAATATCCGGGTTTCCATTAGGGTATTCAGATGATTAATCCTTTGTTCGATTAATATTGTCTTAACTGTTGGAATAATTTAAAATTGCTTATTGTGGCTTAACAACTAATATAAATTCTTTTATCGATTAATCGTTGCTCTACTAACCGATTAATTTTGGTTTAACTGTTAAAATAATTTAAAATTTTTTATTATGGGCCAACGCATAATTCAAATTATTTACGTCGATTAACCGATTACTGGACAAATGATGTAGACTTTTGCAAAGTGCTTAAAGTCATAATTGCCTTCGGGCTGATTAACAAGACAAGTAAAATAGAAAGACAATATCCGAGTTTCCACTAGAGTATTCAAACGTTTAAATAAAAATAATCGATTAAGCGCTTATTTTTGGCTTAACTGTTAAAATAATTTAAAATTGTTTTTTGTGGATTAACGATTAATTCAATTAAAAAAAGTACCTTAAAAAGTGTCCTTTTTTAAGAGTCCTTTCGATTGAAAACCCACTTTATAAATAACAACTTTTTCGAAACCCCTGCACTTTCCCCCTATTCTTTTAACTGTTACTAGAATCTCTGACTTTTGATTTGTGAGTGAATTATTAAAAACCATAAGAAAAATACAAGTTTGTTTTTAAGTAAAATTAAAACTGCATTAGACGCCGGGTAAAGCGAGTTTCGAAACGATAACAAAAAAAAATATATATAAAAAATAAAACAATTTCCAATATGAATGTGAGCGAAAAGTTGCAGTTGAAAGGGGCAAAAAATTTTTCACATCAACATTTTGCTTTTTTATTTTTACTTCTTTGATATTTTTATTATTATTATTGCCAACTAAAATTGCTCATACTCGACAACATGCACGGGCGCATAGTTCTACAAGTCTAAAAGTAATAGAAAGTAGAAGGAAATTGCAAAAGTAAAATTGTCTACGAAAAACACAATCATAGAAACAAATAGGCACACACACACACACACACACACACACACACACACACACGCTTGCATATAAACTTTGTATGTTGGAAAAACAAAACAACAACAACAACAACAAGCCAGCCAAGTAATCAATAAATTTTATAGAAAATTGTAGTTGCAGAGAAGAAATGGCAACAGCAGCAACAACAACAAGAAAACTTAATTAAATAAATTATTATATGAATGGGGTGTGTAAACGTCCACGCCGCACATTCTCTGAGCATTTCGGTGCACAGCCAGCGAGCGCACCACCCAACCATTCATTTACACACTCATTCATTTATTCAGTCATTCATTCCACTAACAAAACAATCCAACCAACCCAACCACCCACCCAACCATCTCCTATTCCACCTCTACCCATTTATACTCACTCTCACACACACACACACACACACACATCCATTCACATATTTCACCTTCCAATGCTGAATTGAATTATAAAGCAGCGGCATTGGAAAACAAAACAGCACGATGAGTAATGAATGGTAGATTACAATTAAAATATATTTTCTACTTACAAATAAAAATATATAAACTTTTGTATCCACTCGTATCTGCAAACATTTGCACAGAGAGAAGAAGATATCTGGCGTGTGTATGTGTGTGAGTGTGAGTATGTTTCAATCTATCCGCACAAGTAGTTGTAAGTGTGTCTGTCTTCTTTGTGTATGTGCATTTGCTGGTTAATATTCATTCTTACATACGGACACATTTTAGTGTCAAATAGAACAGACCTGTAAAGGAATGCAATCAATTCTTACGAATAAGATAAACAACTCTTACGTTAGTGAAGGAGTGGAGGATAATCCCAACTTATTAAAAACATCTCCTTCTCACTTTGAGGCCTATTGAATGGTTCCATGCTTTTCGCCTCCTAGTGAAGTCCTTGGAACTGGAGGATATGCAGTCTAATCCAGGCGGTACAATGAGAAAGCTTCCATACTTATTAGCACTATGCAAATGCGGGCAAAAGCCAAATTTCATTGCAATCGGCGCAAGGATACGCCTACTTGCCACATATCCTTTATTTTAAATACCCAATATTTTATTGCATTGAAGTGGAAACGCTTATAAAACCTAAGAAATCTAATATGTTTCACAAATAAAGATGATATTGAGTATTGAAAATAAAGGATATAGGGCGCTTGGGAAGGTCCTTTCACCGACTGCTATGATACTTAGCACAGTGCTTGACAACATAATTCTACAAGTTGTTAGATGACATGTAATCGTTTTGATTGTAATTTGCTGCTAAAATTGTATATTTAAGCTTAAGGATTCTTGAAACTCAATCCAGCCTAACTTGTAAATGTAATTAAAATGTTAATAATTGCATAAATATTGTTAATAAATTTTTTGTAACACGATCACGACCAGAAAGAAATGGAAATAGAATCAAGCTGTTTAGCTGGGTGCTTAATTTCATGACAATCGATTCGAGGACATGCCTACTACTTGCCAAAATATGTTTCTTTTTTTATTATTTTTTATTTATTTATTTATTTTATTTTATTTTTTGTTTGTTTTGAAATCAGTGCTAAAAAAGGGTAACTGCAACTAATAATTAGTTTTTGAATTTTAATTTTATTTTCCATTGGAAGGACTTGCTCATCCATCATGCAGGACAGATTCAACTTTTAAAAGCGAATTTTAGTTATAATTACGAGCAGAGAATAATAATAATTTACAATTATTTTTGCAGAATTATTATATTAAACTCGGTCATGAATATGAATTCAATCGGTGTAGAGAGATGCCACCTTTTTTCATAGCAACTTAATGGGAATAGAAAGAATTTTTTATTTAGGATTGTGAATTCGCTAATTTTAATGATTGATTAGAAATGGGATTTATATTTAAAAAAAACATGAGAATCTTTATGATGAAAACTAAATTCTGGCAGCCCTTGTCAAAAGCAAAACTGTCAAAATTAATGCAAACAGGTGGCAAACTGGAAATAATTCCAATACTTTCTAATTTCATAAATTTTTTAAAGCGCTTAACTTAAAGTTTTTTGTAGAATGCTGGGACTTTTCATGTTTTATTATTGATATTAAAAATAAGTAGCGTTGCCACTCGAGATATTACAGCAATGTGGCAACATCAAATTATCAGCTGTTAAGTTGAAGTGTCTCTTATTTAATAAGAATTTTGAACGAGTTTAGCTTTTATTTCGCAGCTGTAGTATTTATGTATAGTACAGGATTTCATTCCTTTAATTCGCCGCTGTAGACAGACATCAAAAAGAATGTCTGCATTTTGGTTTGTTACATTGTAGGCACTTGTCGTGTGCGCTTTACATTTTGTTTGCAAGTGTGAGTGCAAGTTTATTTAAATGTAAAGATAAGAGTTTACAAACAGACATGGCACACACGTATACACATACATACATGTTTGTTTGTGTGTGTGTGTGTGTGTATTTATATTTATAGTCACACAAGCATGTTAAAAAATGTGGCTAAAGACTGCTTGAAGTGCGCCTGAAAATTCAATTATAAGTTTAAGTAAAAATGGAAAAAAAAGGAGAAGAAGAAAAGACGCGCGTTTGTTTCAAAATAAAATTAAATTAATTAAACCATAAAATAAATGAATGTTCAAAACAATTGCAACTTTAAACAGCAATATAATATAATTATACCATAGAAGTCATCTAAATGGGAAATAATAAATTGAGGCACAACAACACCAACAACAACAACAACAGCAACAACGATGAAAAGAAGAAAATGACAAAAATACAGGAGGGGGGTGTTGAATAAAACGAATTTCCAAATTCTATTAAAATCCCTTTCAAGTGCGCGCAGGCTATTCGGTTACATTTTAATGACATCTGCTTGTATATAACAAGAAGAAGAAGAAGAGCAGGAATTTTTTTTGTTATTGTTGTTGTTGTTGTTGCATGCTAATTTCAATATTTAATGCTTCACAAATATGTACGCACCTATTTTCCTAAAGTTTTTTTTTATTTGTTGGTTATTAACCCTTTCAGAAACTTTTTTTTTTGTTTTTTTTTTTTGTTGTAACACAAGGAAATATTTTTAATGCACTTCTGCTACAATTTACTTGCTACAGAAACAACAAATTGTACAAAATAGAAAGAGAAAAGAAACTCTTGTTCAAATAAAGTTTAGCCAGAGAGTCATTCATAAATACGTTGCACGAGTGAATGTGTAGGGGCGCTGTCACTGGCGGCACAAAGTGAAATAGAAAAAAAAAATAATTTAATTTTAATTAGATGAATAATATTGAGCCAAGATATTTATTTATATTTCAGCTTTTATTTGCTTTTCTCATTTCAATTGGGTCATACATGTTTGAAGTTATTTTAGTATGGGGCACTCCATATAAAATGTGTACATACAATAAAAGCGTAATCCCATGTCAATTCAACAAAGAATTTATCACGAGCTTTCCCGATTTGCTGCAATTTCTTTCAGACGATCTCTTTCATTTTAACGGAAAAAATTATTTGATCAAAATTATTTAAATTTTGAAAATTTCACAAGTTTTGAAAATTCATCGAATTTTTTTTTATTTAAATTTTTCATTATCTCAAAAGCCATCTCATATACAAAATTAAGTCTCAGGGAATGTTTGGGGCTACAATATATAAAAAACAAATATTTTAAATTTTTGCCAAAATGTATTATCTGCAAAGTTCTGAAATTTTAAAAAAGTATTTTATCAAAGAATTTATATGATTTTGTGGCTGCCAAGAAATCTAAACATTTTTGAAAAATGGAAATTTATAGGTTTTAGTCAGTCTGGCAAAAATCGAGGTCTCATCAGATCTAGACATTTTGAGTCTCCAGGAAGCGTTTCTTTTACATTTTAAAAGGGTGTCACTATGGCTGTATGTGTATATGTGTGTGTGTGCGTAAGTATGTGCCCCTCTTATGACTTTTGAACTGCAAAGCCGAATCATATCGATGGCATTTTAAAAGGTGTTCTTTAACTTATGCCGTTTTCTTTTCTCGAAAAGAATGCAACATTTTTTACACTTTTTAGTAGAAAATGCCCACTTCATGTCATTTGAAACTAAAGAATTTATTAGTAATTAATCCAACGTCCTTTATGAAAAGTAATTTCTATTTTAAGGCTCCTGCAAACTGCCACATTTTAGAAAAGAAGTGAAAAAAATGTTACACGTTTGCCAGAAAAGAAAACGGCTTTAGTTTTCCAGTGAATTTGAACTGATTCGAGTCGGCGGATTTCAAACCCTGGAAAAAACAAATTTTAAAGTATCAAATTGAAAACGTTTTTTAAATTTAGAAATACGTGAAAAATGTTCCCAAGCACAAGGGAAACTCAATATCAGTTTCTAGATACTCAACATATGCAGCAGAGCATAACAGCTGTTTTCGAAAGCCGCTACACTTATCTCATAAGAACTGAAGGGTAGTTGAATGTGATAAAAGTCTTTATTTCTGAAAATTTTATTATGAAAACAGTGTACGAGAGTTGGTCAACACATTTTTATTAAGTGTTGCCGTTGTTAAATTTTTTTATGTCCTATTTTTTCAATTTTTTGTTCCCTGTTTTTTAAGGCAAACTTCTTTGGCTTGAATTTTCTTAACTACAAATTTTAACTTTTTATTGGGGTTAGCAAAAGTCAAAGATTTTTAGAGATTTTTTTAATTGTAAAAAATTTTAATTTTCCAATATTATAAAATCATATTTAAGTTTTAGAGATATTAAAAAAAAAACTTTAAAAAAAATTTGTTAATTCGGTGAAATTATGTGGTGAAAATTTTTATTTAAAATTCTTCTTTTGGTATAACTGCAAAATAGAACGAAAGACAGCCTGTGACTAAATGTTATCAAAATCAAAGGAAATCGTGTCTAATTGAATTTCATCAAAATCGAAAAAAGTTGTCTCTGATTTTTTCGCGATTTAAGATGGAAATACCCATAAGCTATTTGTCGATTTGAAAAAAATTGCCTGTTTTTATAATAGAAATAGAAAATATAATTTAAAAAATTTTCGCTAAGACTTTTTTGTACCAGAGTCGCCAATTTAGGGGATTTCCCCCTTTTTGTTTTATCTAAAAGCAATTTCGGGGATAAAATTTCTTAAAATAAAATATATTAATTTGATATTGTTTTCAAATCTTTTACACTCAGGGGCTCTATTTTCCAAAAAAAAAATTTTATTTTGCTCGTTTCCTTCAATAATTCTTAGGAGAGTAAAAAAATTTCTGGCAACACTGTTGCATGCAATTATGTATTAAAAAGCTGCTTACAGTGCCCTCCATCGTTGGTGCTGTAGCGGTTTCCCTGGTTAAGTAGAATGATATAAAACTACCTACACAAAATCTCTCTTGAACAAACGATTCAACACTTTCAGCTCTTTTCTGTAGCTCCTGCATCATGTGTTGCCATCAATTGAGGGTCCATCCCCTCAATAGATTTCAGCTGCTTCGTTGTTAGCTGTGGAAAAATATGCAGCGGCGAAGAAAGAAATTAAAAACTGCTGCAACAAAATATTCATTAACTTCTAATCTGTGCTCTTAACGCTGTCCTTTCTTTTGCAGCTTTTGGACAAGGCACTGCTTAAGTAGGAATCGTCGTCTAAATGCTGGTCCAAGAAAAATAATGCATATTTTTCCTTGATATCAAATAAAATAATAGTTTTCCAAAACAAATTTTTATTAAAACTAGAGAAAAGAAAATCGTTTAAATCCTTTAAGGATATGGGATATAAAGTGTACCTCAAGATTTAAGGATATCACGACATGTAAACAAACAAAAAAAAGTTAACACAAATACAAGCTCAACTTTAATTTGATACACGTTACTGGCTCTGGTTATAGGCCGGGTCAAAAACATTAAAACTTCTTTCTGTTTTTTTTTTTTTTCAAAGGCATTTCGCACAATATTTCTTTTGTGTAAAATGGTGGAAACGAAGTAACAAACTGAATACGAGGAGTGTGAGTGCTTCTGCTCTCGCAGGACTAAAAACAGAGTTAAATTAATAATTAATTAACGACACACAAAACCCAAGAGATCCTTATAAATATAAAATAAAAGTTGTATTTTCAAAATGACTTTAACTGTGTTTGATTGTGTGCATAAAAGACAAGCACACACATACACTTATACACACACACATACAGATATGATACCTACTGGTACCTCAACTTCGTGCTGATCCTACAAGTAAAATGCAAAAAGCAAACAAAACAGATTTATGCATAGAAAAGCAGGACGATTTTCTAATGGGATTGTGCCGGAGATTGTGCGAAGAACAAAAACAAAAAGAAAATAATAATTTTTCTTTATTTTTTTTTTTTTTTTTTTTTGTTCTACTGCTGGTGTGTGTCTGTTTGTTGTATGAAGTGAAATAAAATAAAAACTGCAACGGTTGCAATATTTATTTATATCACACACTTGCACAAAAACAAAATTGCAACAACAACAAAAAAAGAGAGAGAGAGAAGAAAAAGAAAGAAGGACATACAACATCTACACGATGCATTTAATATATTTTCGTAGCTTGAATGCGTTGAATGCAGTCCATAATTCCAACAAACGATACAATAAGTTGAACAAAACGAAAAATTAAAACATGCATGCGGACATGTTTGTGCATGCATGCTTGTGTATGCATGTGTGCGAGTGTATTTTATAAATATAAAGGACGTTTAGTAAACGTGACATATTTGAAATCCGCACAGGTACCTCCCTTTCACAAACAAATGAATAGATGACTGGTTAGTGCACAGGTTTTTTAAATTTAATGGACAAATATATTTGCAAAAGTACACTTAGTAAAGGACTGCATGTGTGTGTGTGTGTGTGTGCATGTGTGTGTGTTTAAGTGAATGTGTTCTTACATTTCCACATACACGGTAGGAAATTATTCACTCATGAATGTAGAATAGACTTTTACACACACTCACACAGCTTTGACTCACAAGTGCTAATGTGCTGTGCATGTGTGTGTTTATGTGTGTGTGTGTGTGTTTTTTATTAAAAGAAATAGTCTACTCCATATTATTTGAAATGCAGAATAACCCTCGAAATAATATTTAATATTTAGAGAGAAATAAATATTAAATGAATGTGTTACTTAGAACACTGCAAAGGTATGCCAGTTCCATTCATGCATGTGCATGCATATGCATGCACACTTACCAATACATGTGTAATTCCGTATGTACACACTTGCATAAATATATTTGCCAACGTGTATACAGTAGTCGTACGTACATCCAAACGTTGTTACAAAGTAAACAACAATCATGGGGGCTAACAGTAACAGTCGTAGCCAAAGTTAAATATTCTAAGCAATTGTATCTGCACACTGGAGCTGGTAATGCAGCAGCAGGCTGCATACTGCGTGCACAGAATTGAAAAAAAAGCACCTCAAATTACAGCCAAAAACCAAGAAGACTGATTCGGTTTAATGTTTGCAGCTGCAGGAGAAATGCAACGAGTTGGCATAATTAATTTGCCTGGAGCTAAATTTTTCTATTGAATGTATCAATAAAATTCCAAAAAAAAATATATAGATTTTATAAGAACTCTTCAAAAAAAAGGAGATTTACAAAAGTGGTGCTTAAAATTCAGTACTTTAAATATATGAAGTCATAGGCAACCGTACTTAATTAGTAGGCAGCACTGTATTGGTACTTAATTAGCTCATAAGTGGGACAGCTGAAAAGGTTTTTCTGTACAACCGGTAAATTTTTAGCATTAACTTTTTAATACAATATATATTTTTAATAAAATATACATATTTTTAAAAAAATTTTATATAAAAAATTTACAAATAATTTAAGTACCTCCACAACATTAAAATTATTGCAAAAAAGAAAATTATTTCGCAAAAGGTACCTTTTCCAAAGCACCTCTCAATAGGTATCTTTTCCCAAGCACCTCTCAAAAAGTACATTTTCCAAAGCACCTCTCAAAAGCTACCGTTTTCAAAGCACCTCTCAAAAGGTATCTTTGCCAAAGCACCTCAACCCCTCAAAAAGTACCTTTTCCAAAGCACCTCTCCTCTTAAAAGGTACCTTTTCCAAAGCCCCTCTCAATAGGTACCTTTTCCCAAGCACCTCTCAAAAGGTACCTTTTCCAAAGCACCTCTCAATAGGTACCTTTTCCCAGGCACCTCTCAAAAGGTACCTTTTCCAAAGCACCTCTCAAAAGCTACCGTTTTCAAAGCACCTCTCAAAAGGTATCTTTGCCAAAGCACCTCAACCCCTCAAAAAGTACCTTTTCCAAAGCACCTCTCCTCTTAAAAGGTACCTCCTCCAAAGCCCCTCTCAAAAACCACTTTTACAAAATTGCTTATCAAAAGAAACTTTTTCAAAAGTACTTCACGAAAGATACTTTTTCAAATTACCCCTTGCAAAGTACTTTATTTTCATAGCCACATATTAATAGGTACTTTATTTTACTAATAATCAAGTAAAATGTGCTTTTTTGAAAGTACATCTCAAAAGGTACTTTTATTATAGCTCTTCACAAAAAGTACCGCTCAATAGAAACGTTTTCAAAAGCATTAGTTAAAATGTACTTTTTCAAAAGTACTTTTTCTCCCAATGTACTTTATATAAATAGCCACTTATTACTAGGTACTTTATTTTACTAACAATCTAATAATAAATGATTTTTTAAAGTACATCTCATAAGGTACTTTTAACTCTCAAAAGGTATTTTTTCATTGCTTTTTATTTCATTGCTATTAAAAGAAAGTACCTATTAATAGGTGGCTATTAAAATAAAATACATTGCAGGAAAATGTACTGTTGAAAAAGTACCTTTTGAGAAGTACTTTTGAAAAAGTTTCTTTTGAGTGGTACTTATCAGAAAGACGTACTATAACAAAAGTACCTTTTGGAATATACTTTCAAAAAAGCACACTTTATTTCATTGTTATAAAAACTCACACAGGATTTAGAAGATGAAATTTATGACGTCTATTTTTCTTGATTCCCTTTTGAATTTTCTACCAAAAATTCTTTGCGTTCAAACGATTTAATTAAATTAAAATTAAAACAAAATACTTTGCAAGAGGAGTACTTTTGAAATTACCTTTTGAGACGAACTATAACAAAAGAACCTTGTGAGATATACTCTCAAAAAGAGCACATTTTATTTCATTGTTATAAAAATTAAGTACCATTTAAGACAAAGTACTTTGCAAGAGAAGTACTTTTGAAAGAGTACCTTTTGAGAAGTGCTTCTGAAAAAGTTGCTTTTGAGTGGTAACTTTGAAAAAGTGCCTTTTTGAGAGGTACTATAAAAAGAGTATTCTTCGAGGGATTCTTTTGAAAAAGTACCTTTTAAGAAATAACTTTGAGCGGCAATTTGATAAAAGTACCTTTTTTGGGAAGAACTTTTAAAAGAGTATCTTTTGAGAGGTACTTTCAAAAGAGTAACTTTAGGGAGGTAATTTTGAAAGAGTACCGTTTGTTAAGTGCTTTTAAAAAAGTTTCTTTTCGAAGATATTTTAAAAAAGTAATTTTTAGGAGTCGATTTCGAAAAAGTACTTTTTGAAAAATACTTTTGGAAATTTTAGTTTTGAGTGATAATTTAGGAAAGTATTTTTTATCAGATATTTTGAAGAGGTGCCTTTTGAGAGGTGCTTTCGAAAGAGTACCTTTTGGAAAGAATACTTTCTTTGAGGTATTTTTCAAAAAGAACAATTTGTGAGGTGCTTTTGAAAAGGTACCGTCTAGAAGTACTTTTAGAAAGGTTTGTTTTCAGAGCTTATTGGGAAAGAGTACTTTTTAAAAAAGTACCTCTAAAGAGATGTTTTTGGAAAACTGCCTTCTTAGAGGTAATTGTTGAAAAGTATAAAGGTACTTTTTGAAAAGTATAAAGGTACTTTTTCAATAGAGAGCTTAAGCAACAATTGTCCCAAAAAACATATGACATTTACCAAAAGGAGGTGCCCCTTATGGAGCGCACCTTAACGTGTATATGAAGAGACTATTCGAATATTATTTAATAGATTCTTGGCCAGTGCCATCTCTTCCTGATTGGGAAAGGCTGACAATAACCAACACAATGAGGCAATAATCCAGGTTAGAGATAAGTTCCATAGGACTTTATTAAGAGGTCACAATCAATAGAGTTTTGTAAGACCCGTTTCAGCAGATTCAGATTTTGTCTCAATTATTTGCGTTGTCGATAAGTTGGCTCATAAGTCATTCCGAATCTGTGCAGGGGTGGAAACCCGTTGAGGTGCTTATCGAAATGCAGTTATTAACTTGCAAGCGAAATTGCAACACTGCCTTCATCTTGATTGTGTGAGTTGTTGCATGAGTCAAAAATAAATCAAAAAAAGTGTCACTTGGAGAACCCTTTTGCATTCAGTTCTGTGAGAATAAAATAAAATCATGAACGTTACTTTAGAAATGTTAACAGGTTTTCCATTTCTTTTCTGCTCTCCTTCAAAAACTATTGCCCACCCACAAACAAACGGGCGTTGACGTGAATAGACTTGTTTTTATAACCCGCACTTTTCTATGCATTCACATGCGAAAGTGTGCGGCGCAGTAACGCGTGTTTTTTTCTATCCTTTTTTGTTTTTGCAAAGTTCTTTTTGCTGGTCTTGATTACTTTGTCCTACAAAAAAAAAACATATCCTTGCAATTTTCTATGTATAAGCATTTGTCTGTGTGTGTGTGTTTCCGTATGCATGCAGGTGCATGCAATATTTCAATATATTAATTTCCATGCATTTATCGGTGTGTATTTAACCGAATTTCATATAAAATATTAAAAAGCAAATGAAATTTCTTATTTAAAATGCCATTAAGTTGGAACTTATTTATTTATTTTTTGTCGTTTGAGTGTGTGTGTGTGTGATTCTATTTGGTAGGAATGAAAAGCAGCGGGTTTTGAATGTGTGCGTGTGAGCTTTTGTGCGAAATTGCTTAGAAGCCATTTAAAAAAGCAACCGCACACATTAAATATGCACTCGTTTTGATGAGACGAATTGATTTAAACTAAAAATTTAAAGAAAAAAACACAAGAAAAAAAATCGTTCGATTAGAGTCTCAGTGTAGGTCTAGCAGGTAGGCCAGTGTCAGGAAAGGGCTATTTGGACAGTTGGAGGGTGTTTTACTCACCCCAAAACTGCTGTTGGTATCGACGAACTTTTGAAAATGACATTTTTTATTGCGTCCTTTCAATTTAAACAAAAATAAATTTTTGCTAAAAATAAGTCACAATTAGTTTGAAAAAGAAAAGTTAAATATCTTTTTTAAAGGCTTAACTTGAACTTAAAAAGGCGTGGCACTGCCCATTTTTCATACTCTGATAATGATTTGCTCACCAGCTTAAAAGATATTTTTTTGCTGCGGGAGGACATTGAAAGACTCTTCTCCTCTCTCAAATCCTCTAAAATTCAGGCGGTAAAAAAAAACCCGCGGTTGAAATCATCTCTGTTTTACGAGGGCATGCGCTTAAGTTATTTTTTTATAAATCAAATTGTGCTGCCCTTTAAAACTTATTAATCGCGAAAGCTCGCAACTAATTATGGTTTTAGATTCATCCAACTATAAACTTTTTTCCACTTGCAATTTTCCAGTCGTTTTCATTTTATTTGAATTTAAATTTATTTTAATTGAAAGTTGCAATAGAATTATTGATTTTTTAAAACAAAAAACTTTCATTAGCAACAGTTAAATTCACTTAAATAGAAAACTGAAAACTAAAGCCAGCAAATTATTTGACAAAAAAATGTGAAATAAATATAAACGTAGGAGCCAGTTATTTTATGCAGAGACCGTAACAGTTATAAAATTAATTTTAAAAATCAAAAAGTAAAAGTTAATTATATTTAATTTTCATTGAACTAGTATTTTATTTATTATTTCCCTTTTTGATTCCGCAGAACATAAAAGTTATTTCTTGACTTTTATTTTTGGGTCAGCAAATAAAAGTTATTTCTTAAGTTTTTATTTCTCGTTAAAAAAATAAAAGTTATATATTGACTTTTATTTTTCCATCAGAAAATAAAAGTTGTTCCTTAAATTTTGTATGTCGATCAGAAAATAAAAGTTATTTCTTGACTTTTATTTTTTCATCAGAAAAGAAAATAAAAGTTATTCTTTGACTTTTCTTTTTCGATCAGAAATTAAAAGTTATTTTTTGACTTTTATTTTTTCATCAAAAATAAAAGTTATTTTTTTACTTCTATTTTTTCATCAGAAAAGAAAATAAAAGTTATTCTTTGACTTTAATTTATCGATCAGAAAATAAAAATTATTTCTTGACTTTTATTTTTCCATCAAAAATAAAAGTTATTTTTTTACTTCTATTTTTTCATCAGAAAAGAAAATAAAAGTTATTCTTTGACTTTTCTTTTTCGATCAGAAATTAAAAGTTATTCCTTGAATTTTGTATGTCGATCAGAAAATAAAAGTTATTTCTTGACTTTCATTTCTCGATCAGAAAATAAAAGTTATTTTTTTACTTCTATTTTTTCATCAGAAAAGAAAATAAAAGTTATTCTTTGACTTTAATTTATCGATCAGAAAAGAAAAGTTATTTCTTGACTTTTATTTTTCCATCAGAAATCGAAAAATAAAATTAAAAACAACTTTTATTTTTTGAGGCATAAATAAAAATCAAGAAATAATTTGTATTTTCTGATGGGAAAATAAAAGTCAAGATATAGCTTTTATTTTCTGATCGAGGAATTAAAGTCAAAGAATAACTTTTATTTTCTTTTCTGATGAAAAAATAGAAGTAAAAAAATAACTTTTATTTTTGATGAAAAAATAAAAGTAAAAAAATAACTTTAATTTTCTAACCGAAAAATAAGAGACAAGAAATAACTTTTATTTTCTGAGGAATAAGAAAAAAAAACAAGAAATAACTTTAATATTCTGATTGAAAAATAAAAGTCAAGAAATAATTTGAAATTATTGGACTTACGCCGTTTTGCAAATACCGAGTTCTCATCAGATTTAGACATTTTGAGTCCCCAGCAAACATTCCCGATTAATTTTGAAAGAATGTCTCATGTGTTTATGTGTATGCGTGTATGCGTGTATGCGTGTGTGTGTGTGTGTGTGTGTGTGTGTGTGGGTTTGTAAGTATGTTCCCCGCTTATAACTTTAGAACGGCTGAACTGAATCAAACCCAACCGGTGGCGTTCTAAAGAGTTTTTCGAAGCTTAAAAATCCTGTCAACCGATTCGAACTTGTAGATTTCAAGAAATCTCAAGAAATTTTTTTTATATCCACACATGGGAGTTGTGTTCCATGACACTGTCCATAATTTGTGTGCGTATGAAACTGTTTTACTTAATAAAAATCTTTTCTTTTCAGCATTTATAGGTTACGCTCTGTTGGTCAAATATTTGCTGAGTGTGTACGCAGCTTTTCACTGGATATTTCGCAAAGTCTTTGCTACACTTCCTTCCAAATTTTAGAAGTTGAATTTGAAACCCAAAGCAGTTGTATAATTGGCTGTTAACAGCAGGGCTTATTTTATTAACAAATTTGGTTGGCGGTTAATTAAAACTGTAATAAATAGTGTCGTTAACTTTACGCCAAAAATGCTAAAATATTTGGGCCGTCGTTTGGGGGGCATCAGTAAACTTGTAGAAGTATGAATTGTGTTAATACACACACACACACACGCGCGCGCTTAAATATAAAATACGATTGTTGTTTAATTTGCTTTTTAGCTGCTGTAAAAATTTCAACAGCAGCAACAACAGCAACAACAACAACGACAACAGTGTTTATAAAGAAGAAGCAAAATCGTTACACGTGCGTTCTGATTTTTTTATTATTAATTTTTCATGTTATTTACGTTTGCCTGAATACTTGATTTAATTTCTGTGTGTTATTTTATATTTTTTATATATTTTTTTACATTTTTATGGTTAAATTTGCTTTTATAACTTTGGGAATTTATTGTTTGCATTAATAATTAATTTATTTAAATATTAAAAATAAAATGAGCGAATACAATGTGGCTTGAAAAAATGTTGCCGTGTGCGCTTGCGTAAATGAAAGCAAATACACTTGGAACAATTCAATTTGTTGTTGAGCACAACACAGCACACATTTTTATGGCCGGTTCATAATGCGCATGCGCTGGAGGAGAGACAGAGAAAGAGAGATATTGGATACAGTAGCCAATTTGTCAAATCCTATTTGAAATCCTAGTAGCAGTCATACAACTGGCAGTAGTTTTTGTTAACAGTTTAATTTTAACCTGGTTTTTTTTCACAAACACAAACACACACAAATTAAAATTTATATTTAAAATATTTTATTTATGAATTTCAATTTATTGTTTAATTCCATACAAAGTGTATGGGGTAAAAATATAATACAAAAACAACAACAACAACAACAACAACAACAACGAAAACAAGTTAAATAAAAATTATTTATTGTATATTTAAGAAATAACATCATTATTTTTGTTTTTATTTGTTTTGCTGCTGAAGTATTTTTTTAAATGCCGAAATTGTTATAATAAAATTAAAACGTGTCTGCATAAATTAATTAATAAATAAAGCTTAGAGCGATTAAATTAAATAAAAATATACACACAAAAATTAAAGATCAATGGCAAAGGGAAATAAAAACATACACGCATGTGTATAGCCGCGTTCGCTAAGATCGGTCCGAGTCGAATATCAAATACAAGAAATTTCAACAACAAAAAAAATTTTATTCGTGTCAAGAACGTACCGCATTAAACACATTCACAACAGCAGGCTATCGACTACAATCTGTGAAAACTAAAATACATAATGCATTAAACACATTCAGTGCAGCAGGCTACAGACTACATCACATCAAAAATAGAATATATGAGCGCATGAAAGAAATTTCTTTATCAATTCTATGAATTAATACATCAATCCGAGCTTCGTTGGATTAATCAAACAAGTTTCGTTACAATTAAATTGACGAAAACTTTGTTAAATAAATTAAATAGTTTCGTTAATGTTATGAACTACTTTTGTTGATAAAACGTGACAATTTTAATAATTTCAATAATATCATATGGATGACAAATTAATTGAATACAGTGAAAGCTCTCGTTGCGGACAGCTCTTATAAGCGGACATCTCTTTAAAGCGGACAATTCTTAAATCTCCAGAACCGATTTCATAAAATTTTAAATATAAACGGTTTTTTATTTCGTTCCAATAACCGGAAATATCCGTCGCGCGGACAAAATCTTCGTCGACGGAGGGAGTCCGCCTATGAGAGCTCTCACTGTAATTGCATTTATTCAATGTAATAGTTTCATTGATGCAGTGAAATTAATTCACTGATAATATGAAATAATATAATTGACTTAATGAAGCATGATCGTCAATGCAACGAAATAAATTCACCGACAGGATGTTAGAAAACAAATTTTGTTTGACAACTGGCCAAATAAATCTGAGAATTTATACGCTTTTATTACATCGAACTTTCATAGTCGCAATGAAATCTTTAATCAAAGAAAATATATAGGGTGTTTTTTATAGAGTGATACAAGTTTAAAACATAATAAAACATAATAATATATTTTTGATATTAATGAAATCGTCTTCGTTGGATAGAAAATTTTATGACATTAATGTTTAAATATGATTTCGGCCATGTGGCCGCCACGGCTGGTGCGTACAAGGCGCAATCTGGAACACCAATTTTCACAAACAGTAACACTCTGACCATCATCGTTTTTGGGAACATGTGGGCCAATGACTCCGCCAGCGCATAAAGCGCACCAAACAGTAATTTTCTGTGGGTGTAACATGGTGTTTCCATAAAAGCTTGTGGATTCTCCTCACTCCAAATGCGACAATTCTGCTAATGGGCACGTAACCATTAAACCAAAAATGGGTTTCATTGGAAAATAAAATTTTGAATGGACGAAGTGCACGATAAGTTTGACGAACAGAACCATTATTTTGATTGAAAATTTCCACAATTTCCACGCGTTGCTCCATAATGAAATGTCAAAGCAAACTAAACAAAAGGCAACTATCAGCTGTTAAATGGGTGGTCAAATAAAGCAGTGATGCCAACTCAAAGTTGCATCACTCTCTAAAAAACACCCTATATTATGGATACAATGAAATTCGTATTATATTAAAATTTAATAAGTTTTAAACGAGTGCTGTAATTTAATACTCTTTAACAGACTTTTGATGCTCTTAGGGTTCTCTGAATTTCGCTGCGACTCAACAAATTTGGCAGATGAGTAGCGTTGAAACTGTAGTTGGGCTTCGCGGTGTTGCTGGCAAATAAAGAAATTGAATTAAACAAACAACAAAAATATTTAATATGTCACTAATTAATAATAACAATAATAAAAAAGAAGATATCTGCCAGATTCCAACAAACAACAACAACAGAGGCCAAAATGTACGGAATTTCAATGTATGCTGACACGAGCGCACATGTTTTCATGCGTTTAAAATCCACACATACACACACACACACACACAAAAACAGCTAAAAAACAAAAGCCGTAACCGATCGAAGATCAAGACCGGGAGGCAGCAAGAAGAAGAAGAAAAGCAGCCTGGCTGTTGGTGGTCATGATGAGTCATAAAGAATGAGTTTTAAATAATTAAAACAAAAAAAAAAGCTGTGAAACACCACATATTTATTCATTTTAATAATAATTTATAGAAATCAACTAAAATTTCCAGCTCGGAATTTATGGGTTCGTGCAGGTCGCGTTTACCGCGAAGGCAACAAAGCAGGATATAACGCGGCTGCCATAAATTGTGTTCTTCTCGGAAGCCCTTTTTTAATTTATTTGCTTTATATCGCCTGTAATTTAAAACAAAGAAATATTTATTAAGACCAGCACAGTTTGTTTGCTTTTCTTCTTCTACTTCTTCTTTTCTTCTTCTTTCTTATTGAAGTTAAGGCCAAAACTGTTGGTGAAATATATCATGCGATCCGTTTAATACATATTCCGGAAAGTTTATTGCTTTTTTCTATTGTTTCTAAATTTAATTTTTTAATTCAAATTAAATTTCATATTAATAACCACTAAATAAACATTTTATTTGTTTTCCAGCTAAATTTTTAAAAGCTTTTTTCTTGTTGTTGCTGTTGCTGTTGTTGTTAATAATAAAAAAGAAACGCTGGTGTTGTTATTATTATATAAGAAATATAAAATGTTTATTTAATATTTAAATAAAAATCGCAAGGTTTTTGTCATTGATGGCATATTTATTTATGCGTGTGTTTTCGTAGTCAAGTCGTTTTATTATAATAATTTTATAGTTTTAATGTGTGTTGATTAGGGTGTTCAGTCTGTTAGGGTTTTATCTATTATTCGTTTAGTCTTCTTTCTTTCTCCATAAATATTTTGTAATAAAAAAAACTGTTAGCTCTTTTATCAGTTCTTATAATAAGGAACTATATATGAGGAACTGATGTTGCAAGTGCTGCGGCCTTCGAAAACAGCACTATTCAACTCTGGCTGTGTAAGATGGCTGATTAATTTAATCATGGTGACTTTCCCTTAAAAATTGAAATATTTATCTTGTCCAAATTAAAACACGCTACGAATTATAAGTTAATAAAATGTATTTGGTAACATAAGAAAAAAAAATTTAGTCTTATTTACTGCCTGTATGCCGATGTCAAAAGCTGTCATTCGTTCAATTAAGTGACATTAAAACAAAAACAACTTAAAAAATTGTTTGTTTTAAATTTGTTTATTCGAATTTCAAAATCGGCGAACAGGCACTTTCTTTTCTATTCAAAAAAACTTAAAATTTTCCAGCTCTGGAGCAGTCTTTGTTTATTAATAATATTGAATTTCTTTCGGGAACATTTATAATACAGACCTAATTTATAAAAAAAAAACAAATAATGTTTTATGTACCAAAAGAAATTTTTAATTGTCCAACCCTGGTGTCATTCTAATTTAATTTTATTAACTTTTTTTCAGTAAAAAACAAAAAAAAGTAATGGTAACAGTTACTTTCACATATAAAAAACAAGTTTAAGTTTTCCAGCTCTAGAGCCGACTTTTTGACCCTTCTGTTTTTGTAATAAAATTGAATTTCTTTGGGGAATACTTATTAGACAGGCCCAATTTATGAAAAATATATAAAAAAACATCTGTTTATTTGTTGGTATTTTTATGTACCAAAAGAAGTTTTCAATTGTCCAACCCTGGTATCGTTCTTTTGTAATTTTATTAACTTTTTTATCAATTCAACTCAAATGTCTTCAATAAACAAACAAAAAAGTGATTTTAGCAGTTACTTTCAGATATAAAAAATAAGTTTAAGCTTTCCAGCTCTGGAGCCGACTTTTGGACTCTTCTGTTTTTGTAATAAAATTCAATTCCTTTCGAAAATATTTGTTTGACAGGCCCAATTTTCAAAAAAATATATAAAAAACATCTGTTTAGTTGTTGGTTTTTAAATATACCAAAAGAGAATTTTAATTGTCCAACCCTGGTGTCATTCTAATTTAATTTTATTAACTTTTTTTATCAATTCAATTTAAATGGCTTCAGTAAAAAACAAACAAAAAAGAAGTGGTAACAGTTACTTTCACATATAAAAAACAAGTTTAAGTTTTCCAGCTCTGGAGCCGACTTTTTGACTCTTCTGTTTTTGTAATAAAATTGGATTTCTTTAGGGAATACTTATTAGACAAACCCAATTTACTAAAAAAATATATAAAAAAACATCTGTTTAGTTGTTGGGTTTTTTAATGTACCAAAGAAGTTTTCTATTGCCCAACCCTGGTATCGTTCTTTTGTAATTTTATTAACTTTTTTATCAATTCAACTCAAATGTCTTCAATAAACAAACAAAAAAGTGATTTTAGCAGTTACTTTCAGATATAAAAAATAAGTTTAAGCTTTCCAGCTCTGGAGCCGACTTTTGGACTCTTCTGTTTTTGTAATAAAATTCAATTCCTTTCGAAAATATTTGTTTGACAGGCCCAATTTACAAACAAAAAAAATATATAAAAATCATCTGTTTAGTTGTTGGTAATTAAATATACCAAAAGAGAATTTTAATTGTCCAACCCTGGTGTCATTCTATTTTAATTTTATTAACTTTTCTATCAATGCAATTCAAATAAAAAAAAATATATATAATTTTAGCAGTTACTTTCAGATACATATATAAAATAAGTTTAAAATTTCCAGCTCTGGAGTCGACGTTTTGACCCTTGTATTCTTGAAACAAAGTTGAATTTCTTTAGGAAATATTAATTATACAAACCCAATTTACTAAGAAATATATTAAAAAAAACATCTGTTTAGTTGTTGGTTTTTTTAATGTGCCAAAAGAAATGTTTAATTTTCCAACCCTGGTCTCTTAATTTTTTTAATATATTTTTTACAACTTAATTCAAATGGCTTTAATAAATAAAAAAAAGTAATTTTAGCAGTTAGTTTGAGACAAATAAAATAAGTTTAAGTTTTCCAGCTCTGGAACCGTATTTCTTTTTTAACTGATTTTCAATAGCAGTCCGTTTAGAACTATTTTCAATACACCCGATATTTCTAACTCTTCTAAAGCCTGGGATACCCGATTTCATATGCAGACACACGGGAAACTTAGCAACTGCTTCTGTGTAAGCACCATTCCTGGAGTGCTGGTCCAACAACAAATAAAGCAAAAGCTCTACTGCATTGCAAACCTCAAAACCCTGAATGGAAAAGTTGTGAAATACTTAATAAAACCAAAACTAATTTCGTAACAACAAGATAATAATTATTTGTAATTTGAAAAAATATTTCTTGTATTCACAGTCCCCCCTCCAGCACTCAAATACCGTGAACTTAATTAATTTTCTATATTAAATATAACGATTATTTATTTATTAAATATCAAATTGTTTTATTACTTCTTATTTCCTGCCACAAAAACACGAAATAATTATGAAAAAAAAAATCATATTTTAATTACAAATCAACGCCTTCAGTTTCACAACACAACATACTCGCGGGCACACACACACACACACACTCTCTAAAAGACAAAAATTATGAAAAAAAGAAACAGAAAATGCATTTAAAAAAAGTATTTCATGAGTCGTACCTTTCCCTTTGAATTTTGAACTTAAAAATCAAAAAGAAAACACGCACTGTCATCATGACTTTAAAGAAATCCAATGAAAACTTATAATTACAATTGTAACACACGGACGGACATTCATATGAAATATAAAAAAAAACATACCACCACACACACACTTAAACACACACACGTTGGCTTTTAATAACAATCATATAAATAATGAGTAAAAAATATATTAATTAAATGTATTGTTTTGTTTTGTTCGTATTGTGTTTGATGGAAAATATATTTAAAAGAAAAAAATAATAATAATTAATAACACATTTGTGAGAATGTGTGTGTGTGTGTGTGCATGTGTGTGTGTATGCTTGTAGGTTGTTTGATTCAAAGAAACATTCGTATGAAAATTAACGTACAAACAAACAACCGAATAATAACATTCGCTCCGAATAATTTTTATTATTTTAATGCATGGCAAAGTGTATAATTAAAAATAAAATAAAAATTACTTTTATATGTTGATATAAACAAGCATATCTCAATATGTGTCCACATACGCACACACACAAAAGCTCAAGCTTACATGCTGGTAAGCAATAGGGGTATTCACTATCACACTAAGTTATGTTCCGTATTTATAAATGAAATCAAATTAATTGAACAGCTGACTTAACTGCAGCAAAATGTAACTGCGATTTTAATTCATGCGATTTTAATTAAAAATTAAACGCCTAATTAAGTTTTATTAGAACAGTGTTACGTAGTGCTGGTTTATCCCCACCCAAAATTCTTATAAAACTAACAGACACACACACACAGTCGAACAAAAAGGCCACCTAGTGATAGCCTGTGAGCTCTGTAATCATGGATTCGATTACCGCCAAACGCTCCAGGTGTTTTTCGCAGGCACAGACCTCCCTTGGCAGGATGTTTCTTATAAGAAAAAAATATATGGAAAACGGTTGACTCAAAAGCTCATCCCTGTAGCTTCCCACTAATTTTAGTCGCAAGTCCATCGTAACCTGGTATTTGTGCTCTGCGAGCTAAAACCCAAACAGCTGAAAACCAAACAACAGCACGACCAACCACGTTTCCATAGCCCTGCCATTAAAATTAGGGAGAAGGGGCAACTGTTTTCCAATAATTCTTTTTACCCAAAAAAAATTGCATTTTTTAAATATGATTTCCGTCATAAGTCTGGTTAGTCTGTCCATTCCAACAGACTAATTTTCCAATGCCAGATTGTCTTTAGAGACTCCAAGAGTTGCCGGATTGCCAGCTTACTTCAATGGTGCCAATAATCCCTTAAAAAGTTCTCCAGAGTTACTGAGTCTCGGGAATGATAAACTTCTACAACTAAAATTGTTACGGAATTGAATTTTTTTTAATTCGTTTGTTGTTCTCGATGTATGGCAAGTTGTGCCGTCTTGACTACAAGAGTTGCCAGATTGTCAGCCTACCCTAATGGTGCCAATAATCCCTTAAAAAGTTCTCCAGAGTTGATAAATCGTGAGAACTAAAATTGTTACGGAATTGAATTTTTTTTTAATTCGTTGTGCCGTCTTGACTACAAGAGTTGCCAGATTGTCAGCCTACTCCAATGATGCCAATAATCGTTTCAAAAAATACCCAGAGTTGCTAAATCGTGAGAATGAAATAAAGTTGTTACGAAATTGAGTTTTTTATAATTCGCTTGTTATGCTCGACAAATTGCGCCGTGATGTCATTCGTCATATTGAAATAGCCCTCGCAATTCGCAGTAACGGCGGTTTCGTGTTGGATGGAAAGAACGAAAGACCGACGAGGTCGCTTATTTTCAGCCCAACCATTAAAAGTACGTTACAAAATTTTGCTTCAATTCTTGTATTTTATGGACCCGTTAGCCAACACCCCCGCGGGATATATTCCACTTAGTCAAATGACAAAGGCCGACAAAATGAGAACAAAGAGAAATCAATCTTTCGGATCTTATTCAACACTTCGCGCTGCAGCAGGAAAAATCTATTGGGCACTCATATTACTTTGCCTTGTTGATGGTTTTAAATCAAGATCAGTAAAACTAGAGCGCAAACGATCGATAAGAGCACAATTTGCTGGGTCTTTAGGGCGTTTATTATAATCGTAAAACAGACGAAGGGCTGTATAAGATTCGTGAAGGGATTTATTTATTTATATATATTTAACCCTGGATGGTTTAGCATTATATTTGTACATTAAGGCTACTCTTCGTTGAATCGACGAACAGTTTTGAAAAATATTTCTAGCGAAATAATATTTAGGGTTAAAAATAAATAAAAATATTTTTATTTAATTATTTTATTAAGAAAATTTAAAATATATAACTTTTTCCCCTTAAAACTCCATACGAATTTGGGCAAATATAAGGGAGTTACATGATAAAGAGTAAATAGAGGAACAGTAACCAATCAGGGTTAAGGAAATTTTAACAGTTTTCTGCTGAAGCCCAACGATGTATTATGACCGAGCAGAAATAAAAAACCTTAACTAATAAATGAAAGAAATAAAACAGTTTGACATTCCCAGCTGTTTGTTATCCCAATAGTTGCCATACATTTACAAATAAATCGTCAGATATAATTTTACATGGCCGTACAAATGCTGTCAATTTGATGGAGTTTAAAGTTCACCGTCTTTTGCTGTTAGAAACTATAATTTTTTTAGAAAATTTAACAAGAAACTGATATAAAACAATATTTTTTTAAATTGCGTCTGTTTTGTAGAAAAGAAATCACCTCTAAAACCAACAGTGACACTCATGGCCTTTAAACTGTTTAAATGTGTCCCTTATTTTCCCTTGAATTATTATTTTTTTAATGTTGTTTTTTTATTATTTGATTTGTGTTTTATTACAAACAAAAATTTTATACCAACACACACACACAGATACACATATATACGCACACATCACACAAGCCGGCACGTTGTACTGTACACATTTTATTATTAATTTCTCAATAACATTTTCATAAAAAACTTTATTTATTAGTAATTAAGTCTTAATTACTGCGAATGAAGGCGTTCATACTAAATTTTACTCTGTTTTTAATTTGAACTTTTTTTATTTATTTAAATGGGAAATAATATTCAAGTTAAATTATAGAAGAAAGGGAAAATGCTATTCCAATAATGCCACAGCATACACACGCACATACCTACAGATATGCATGTATGTGTGTGTGTGTGTGTGTTCATATAAATTTCCATTTATTTTTCTCTATAAAATAGAAAATTACGTCCATAATTATATGAATAGAAAATAGAGTTGTTTTAAAATTTTCAAAATGTTTTTCTCCGTTTTCTTTCTCTTTTCGTTTTTAATGGCAAATTAAAAAAATTTATATAAAAAATCATTTACATTTTATTTTTCTCGGCAATATAAATAATTAACACCACAAACTGTAGACACAACAAAGAATTCGAAAGAAATCTTATTTAAACTCCAGCAAATGTCCGTTGATAGAAAGAAGTACTCGTAAATACTCGTACACATCCAACAAATACCTCGAATGTGCACAAACGCTGCTACATCAAAGCAAATTAATAATTTATTTGTGCAGCAGACGAACAGACGAACGAACGAGCGAGCGAACGGACGAACGAGTGTGCCACCATGAAATAAATGTCTGCATTTTTATTACAAAATATTTCCAAACCCAAACTCGATCGCAGATAAAGAAACTTTTACAGAACCATCCATTTATCGCGTCAGTCAGTCAGTCAGTCAGTCAGTCAGTCCGTCAGCCAGTCAATATCTCAAGCAAAATAGTGATCATAATTTCTTATTTTTATTGTTGTTCTGTTTGGTTTTCCTTAAAGATAAATCAAACAGAAAAATTAAAAACCAAATATTATTTTAACAAATAACTATGCACATGCATACGAAGGCTGTTCGAGAATTATCAAACCAACAAAATATTTTTGAAATGTCTCTCAAGGTATTTTCAGTTTTAGTTCCAGAAAAAAAGCAACAAAATCGAAAAATCTACTGTCCTTCAGAAATTAATTTTTAAAACTCTACAACTCCCTAGAAGGGTAATTTTAATTAGAAACTTACTTGTCACAAAAACAATGATTTTAATTGAAAAGCTTTAATTTTTCTTAAACCTACTTTTTAATTCAAAGTGTGCTGGAGTTGAAAAGTACTTGTACTTTTTCTTAAAAAGACATTATTTTTAAAAAAAAAAGAATAATTTTTGTGAAAAATTTACTTTTCTTTAAAAAGTACTTTAACGGTACTTTTTGCTAAATAATTATTTGCTATTAAAAACTTTTTTATCAAAGAGCTTATGAAATATTTGCTATTTGTAAAACTGTTAATTTTATAAAAAAGGTACTTTTTATTAAAAAGCTTTTTCTAGTATTCGTCTGTTTAAAAAAATACTATTAAATACTTGTAATAAAAATATATTCTTTATTATAAACTTGAAATGATACTTCTTATTACACAAGTACTTTTTATTAAAAAGAAAGTTTTCGTACAAAAAAGTACTCCTGTTAAATAGGCCCCCTTTGTTATTGAAAAGGTACTCTTTATGAAAAAGCTACATTTTATAAAAACGCACTTTTATACAAAAAAAGTATCTTTTAAAGTATTAGAAAAATGAGATTAATAAAAAGGTTAATTTTTCTTAAAACGAGGATTTGAACTGAAATGGTACTCGTTATTAGAAGGGTACTTTTTTATAAAAAGTACCTGTTAGGTGCTTTTCCTCAAAGAGGTACTTTTCATTAAAGAATATACTTGTTATAAAAATGGTACCTTATATTAAATAGGTGCTTCTTATTAAAACATGTTTTTATCAAAAAGCTACTTGATATTATGTAGTTACTAAATGTTAAAAAGGTACTTTTTATCAAAAAGGTACTTTTTATTAAAAAGGTACTTTTTATTAAAAAGGTACTTTTTGTCAAAAAGTTACTGTGTATCAAAAAATTACTTTTTTAAATTTATATATACACACATATATATATATATATATATATATATATATATATATATATATATATATATTATGAAGAAGTCATTTTTATAAAAAAATAATACTTTTGAGTATAAAAGTTCTTTGGAAAAAAAGCATTTGATTAGAAAGACGTTATTAACAAAGAGGTTATTTATTTAACCACTTATTGAAACGGAACGATTATTTGAGAGGTACTTTTTTTATAAAAAGTACTTGTTATTAAGAATTTAACTTGCAAGAATATATATTCTTTTTATTATAAAGTTGTCTTTTATTAAAATCGGTACTTCGAATTAAGAAAGTACTTCGTTTTAAAAAAGGTGGTTTCTTATAAAAAGGCATTTCTTAAAAGGTACTTTTTATTAAAAGGGTACTTTTTATTAAATAAGGTTATTTTTACTAAAAAAGTACTTTTTATCAAAGATATTTTTTGTTAAAAGGGTACTTTGAATCAAGTAAGTAATTTTTATTAAAAAATACGCTTCATTAAAAAGTTATTATTTATTGAAAAAGTACTTTTTATTAAAAAGTACTTTTTATTAAAAAATAACTTTTTATTGAAAATGTACTTTTCAATAGATACTTTTGATGGAATAGCTACTTTTCATGAAGAAGGCACTTTTTATTATAAATGTATTTTATTTTAAAACGTTATTTTTTTTATTAAAAATTAGCTTTTAAGTAAAAGAAAGTACTTTTAAAAATACTAAATGCAAAAGGTACTCATTTTGAAAAATTTTAAATTTTTCGGAAGGTACTCTTTTATTAAAAGGGTCCTTTTTATTAAATAAGGTACTTTTTACTAAAAAGGTATTTCTTATTAAAAGGGTACTTTTAATCAAGTGGGAAATTTTTGTTGAAAAAATATGCTTTATTAAAAAGTTATTATTTATTAAAATGTACTTTTTAATAAAAAGGTCCTTTTTATTAAATAAGGTACTTTTTAATTAAAAAACTACTTGTTATTAAGAGGGTACTTTTTATTAAGTAAGTAATTTACGTTGAAAAAATATCCTTTATTAAAAAGTTATTATATATTGAAAAAGTACTTTTTATTAAAAAGGTACTTTTTATTGGAAAGGTATTTTTTTACGTGCTACTTTTCATGAAGAAAGCACTTTTTATTATAAATCTATTTTATTTTAAATAAGTATTTCTTATAAAAAATTAGCTTTTAAGTAAAAGAAAGTACTTTTAAAAATACTAATCATGCAAAAGGTACTCATTTTGAAAAATGTTAAATTGTTAGAAAGGTACTTTTTTTTATTAAAAAGATACTCTTAAGTAAAAAGGTATTGTTAAAAGTACTTTTTATACAAAAAGTACTTCTTTTGGAAATTGTTCTTTTCCAACCAATCCTATTTTATAATTGTAAAATACCCGTGTTATTTAAAAGGCCTTTTTTAGTTAATGAATTTTTAATTTTTATTTAATATATACCAACATGCTGTTGTTTAAAGCTGAAGAATAAAACAACCACCCTCGTATACGCAATGGGGCATTGCATATGTGTGCGTACATTACTTTTATTTATTTATATATAATATTTTTTTTTCTCTTCGATTTGTATATTTCTTGATTTTCTTGTAATAAACTATTAAATATTGATGAATGCACATTACACGCACACACACACGCACACACACACACATCTCCTTCCATATTGATGAATATTATTGTAAATGTGTTTATAGTTGGATGAATGCATTTTGTATCATCAGGCCTTAAACCAAAGTCAATAGGACAGACCAAACTGCATCATGCAGTTCTTGTGTCTTGCCATGCACAAACAAATATATGAATGCACACACACACACACACACAACTCACAGCACATTCAGAATTCTTTAACACGTTTTAATGCATTCAAGCAGATGTGTTAAAATTCGTAGAGTAATAAAAACAAAACAATCCGTACGAAATATGTAAACAAATAAATAGTGAAATAAACAAAAATAAAAAGTTCCCTCAGTGACGAATCGAATGCACCCTACCACAAGCAGTTTAAATGATTTTATTAATTCTATAACACACATTCCATGCGATTCATCGTCTTCATGGGCATCATCAAACGGAATGTACGCGCGTTATAGAAAGAAGGGTGCCGCCGACATCTCATACTTTCAGAAGTTTTCGTAACGTTAAAGAGTTGCTGCGCGTTAAAGTACAGCCAGCCAACTTCAAAGAGAACTACGAATAAACAAATAATTTTATTGTGTTTAAATAAACAATATAAAATTTATTTATTTTATGATTTCTTTCTGCTCTCCGTACACGCACACAGACACAGTGGTGCATACGGGAATGTGTGTTACTAATATAGCGTTGCAAGTAGCGACATTTTTAGGCCGACTGTTTTATTTGTTCGCGATGAAATTTTCCACAGAAACGTTAATTGTATTTCTTTCGAATGGAGGCCTGCTTTTAATTCATTAATTTGTTAAATCCATCCAATTCTAACAAATTCTTTGGAAAACATTAAAATTGTATCCCCTTTAACCCGAGAAGAAATGTGGTGTGGACTCATCGCGGTTGCCACCTTTTTGCAATGGCACTAGAAAATCATTCAACGAACTGAGATTAACTGTACGCGCCTGCTGTTCCCTGAAGTAGTCGTAGTGTTGCGTACGAAGTCGTAGGTTTTGGGTTCGGTACCGCACTAAGTCAGAAAGATCGAAATAGTTTATCCTGCATTAGCGCAGGGTTGTGCAGGGTTGTTCAGATTGCTATCGGCCGATTTAAAAGACGAGGGCATAGTTCTGAAACCAAATGACACCACAAAATCTCTCTTTTATTTCTTCTCAATTTTAAAGCTCCAGCCCAATGAGTAGAGGTCGCCTCCAAAGTGCTGGCACTAATTGAAAAGAGTTTGGGATATGAAAGGTGGCCACATTTGAGGTTAGGAAATAAATTGGCTTAAAAATAACATCTCTTTTTTACAAATCCAGTTTTATCGATAACAATAGGCAGTAGAAAAATGGGAAATAATAGTGGAATACGATGTTGGGCAAACATCAATTTTTAGCACGTCGCCAGAGGCCCGCTTTTTCCTCAAAAATGTTGAACCACCTTTTGCAGCAAAGCTTTGCTTATCTGGTCCATGTAGCGTCCAATTTCATCTTTAAAAACGTCAGTTGTTTGTTCACGAAAACCCGGTCAGTCAAATTACCCCCAGAGAAATTAATCCAGTGGCGTTAGATTAAAAGAACGAGGCGGCCAACCGACATCGCCAATTTTGCCGTGCAGTAACTGAATTATGTGGTCGGCTGTGGGGCTAGTGGCACCATCTTGTGGAAATAAAAGGACACGTTATCACGGTTTAGTAGTGCGGGAAGTTTAAGGTGACGGCTCATTTTTGGAAAAATACGGGCCTTGACATGCCATCTCTTGACAGTCAATTTACTTGCCAACCTTAAAGTCGACCACCCTGTACAAAGAAATTTTCTTCATTCATTCATTTTACTGAATTAGAATTTACGGACCTGAATGCCCATCATGTTCCTTTGCGCAAGATCAACATCCCCGAGTCAAGGCATGCTATACAATTCGTGCTTCCAGGAAAAGTATAAACGATCGTTTTGCTTTTCGAGTACAATTTCGTTTTTATTTCGTCGTGTCGTGAGCTGAAGATCAGTGAATTTTTAATAATAATTATTTCTTAAGCCTGAGAAGTTTTTATATGAAAATTTTCATAACGGGTGGTCCAACCCTATGACACGAGGTCAATTGTGAGTCACATCTTAACATCAAGTTTTTTGTTCAACTGAATTTGACATTTTTTTTTTTCAGTGTTTGACAACTTCACCCATGGAGAACGCTACACTAAAAAGCAGCGCCTTAAAACTATTGAAGCCTCTTACGAAAATGGGCGTTCGAATCTGGGGGCAAATTACGGCATTCGATACGATTCGAAATTTTAAAATATTTCCACATAAACTCTATTGAAATATTTCGTAATTTCGTTCGATAACGAGTGCCGTAATTTGCCCCCTGAATTTATTTCGAAGTTTTTTTTATTTTTAATACATATTTTTTTAAATATAATTGACTAAATTTATCCACGATTGGAAGGAATTGTGCTAAAATTTCAGTAAACCTGGTCTGCAGGAAATGTATAAATATGTGCGCATGCACGCCCAGTGTGTTCAGCGATTGATGGCTGTACTTCTTCAAAGACTAGGATAGCCAAGCTGATAACCGACTTCTTGTAGGCAGAAATCAAAAAAAATGGATCTGGACAATGGGAGGTTCCAACGGGTTGGTGCCACTTGCCATCCATCCAACGAAGCAACGGCTCTTTTGTGCGAGACATTCTATGGGCGTGTTATCTCCCTTCGTGATAATGATAATTGGCCGCTACGATCAAGTGATTTGAGGACTTTGGATTTCTTTCGTTAAGGATATTTAAACGAAAAAATTTACGTCAATAAGTTAAAGGACCAGATAACTCGGCAACTTAGCGCTACTTAACCTCAATTATATTTCAGAGACCTTGAAAATATGATAGATCATTTGGCCGATATTTTGTTTCACTCATAACTCTCATAGATTCTTTCACCATAATAAAAAATATTAACTTTCCATTTTACCATGTCGAAAGTCTTCTTTATGGCGTGCAATTTCATTTGGAACAAAAACAATTTATAAATCTTTTTTCGAATGCAGTTGTACGAAAGAAAGAATTCTTTCGGCATTTTGAAAGAAGCGATAAAATAATTCTTTGAAACTATTTGTTTTTTCTTCGCAATTGGACCACCCTTTTTACTGTTTAAACAGCTGTTCTCAAGTTTCCTAATAAACGGGCTGCTCGAAAATGCAAGGCTCATGAGAAGTACAAGTTCTGTAACCTTCTCCGATAAAGCCTCATATACGGAGTGCAAAAATTTATAATTCTAAAAAGGAACTCCAGTCCATTGTAAAATAAAGTTGAATCCCACGATCAGCAGTAGTCTTAATGCATGAACGAACAGGCCTCAACTTGATTTCTGTTGAACACTTGCATTGAACAGAGAAGGCTTCGCTGTTGCAACCACATCGTTTGTACTTCTCATACTCAACAACAAAATATACGTGGCAAGATCGGCTCTGAAACACTCAAGCACTTAATGCTGTTACCCTTTAAGACCAACATCAAAAACTCATCACGTTTTAAAGAATTGAATACAAGATTTTATAATCGATTTCTTAAACTTCAACGCTTTATATTCGTAATTACATAATTAAAAGAAAACATTTCTAAGATGCGTATTAATAAAGATGTTTAAGCGTCATTTAAGAAGAATGAGCCACAATTAAATGTCTGTATTATTGAGAAAAGATCACGTCAGTTGGTTAGAGTTGTTGGGTGAATATGAAAATATGAATTCTTGACGTCGCTGTAAATTCTTAAATCCACACAAGCTTATATTAACATGTGTATGCATGTGTGTGTGTGTGTGTGAATAAAATATGTACAAAGTCTATAAGTGCATTGTAGAGGCCCAAGATGTAGTGGAATGAATGGGTTCAAAGACCTCTCCCAGCAAATCATTTGCTTTGGTAAGTTTTTATATTCATAATAAATACATTTAGAAACACCGCCAGAATGAAAATAATTTTATTTTTTAGTTTTTTTCTTTTCGTTGTTGTTGTTGAAATAAACAAATTACTCATCTTAAAATGTGCAGCCTTCATCTCAGGCCCCTCGCCCGAGAGCACTGATTTAATTAACATACCGCGTGTGCGTGTGTGCCTGCAAGTGTATGTGTTCGTCTGTGTGTTTATTTGTCGTGCGCCTGTAGTTGTGAACATAAAAATAATATAAACTAAACAAATAATTTTATTAATAAAAGAAAACACATGTTTACCAACAGACTCATTGACGCATTCGTTCGTTCTGTTGTGCGAATGTGCGCGTAACTAGTTTGATGCCCTCCGCTGTAGTTTTCCACACACTCGATTATATTCATGAAAGAAAATTATATACAAATTTTATTTGAAAAAAAAAATATTCAACTTTTTTCTGATCTTGTTATGAAAATATGAATTAGAAATAATAACATGAATTACACACTTGGCGTTCGTTGCACTGCATGTGTGTGAGTGTGTGTGTGTGTGTGTGTTTTAAGTAAATTTATTTATAATTACAATTAACAAACGTACTCGAGATTTGAACAAAAGTTTATTTATAACAAAAAAAGCAACAATTTTACTCGCTACAAATGAAATTTATAGCGGAGATAAGTATTTATTTTGTTTGATAACTTTTTAAAAGCGTTATTATTTCGACTTTAAAAACAACTAGAAACTCATTAAGCAATAAAGTTGGTTTGAGCCAATGCACAGTGGGACTGAATACAAAATAAATGCACACAAAATCTTCATTAACATTGAGGATAACATTCTTGAAGATTAAACCGATTTATGCCTGGTAGATTTGTATTCTGCTCTTTTTTAATTAACAGTTGGCATCACTTGCAAAAGTTATAGCGTTTTCCAATAGGGTGGTAACTATAGTCCCACTCTGTTTAAAAAAAAAATATGTATTTGTTACTGTTAAAATATGAGACAAAAATTTAAAAAATTTAAAAAAATCCCAAATTTCTAAAATATTTCGAATTGTGCTTGACAATCAAACACATCAAAACAGTTTGACAAACAAAAATAGTAGCCGTAGTTTTTACACAAAACTTTGCTGCACACAAGGGAACATGATGTGGAACCTGTTTGTGTCTCTTCCAACAATAAATTTTAGTTTTAGTGAAACTGCAAATTGAAGTAATAACACGAGAGCTGTTTGATAACTCCACGACTTTTTGAATCACCCTCGCAATAACCTTAAATGCAACACTAACACCACACCCATACAAGCGCAAATCTATTAATAGACTGCTGTCAAATTTTGAACAACCCAAATCATGTAGTTTCTGTTTCAGCCAGACGCGGATACTCTGGGAGGAAAGAGGAACAGTTCTTCTCTCCCCTCCTTCAATTTATTTTAATAAACTGTAATAACTCAAATTAGACTGTTTTATTTAATAGAAAATTCTACAGCGCTACTTTCCACGCCCCACCCACAAACGATAAAGCTGGACCCGACTCTGTGGAGGCCACACTGTATAGCCGTTATGGTAACGAGTCGAACAACATGTTCTTTTGCCGAAACTTAGAGAAATGGCTGGGGGTAAGAGATTTTGTTCGAATGGAGAGATCATAACCGAAACAAACGCCTATTTTGAAAGCCTTGTGTTTGCCCAAAAAAAAAATTACTTATAGTCACAGCCCTCGCAACTAAATTTCTGTTAAACAAACGCTTATTTGCCCAAAAAATATATTTATAAAGCCACAGGGTAACCAAACAGCCCTCGTAACTAAACTTTTGTTAAATAAAGCGCTTCTTTGCCAAAAAAAATATATTTTTAAAGTCACAGGGTAACCAAACAGCCCTCGTAACTAAACTTCTATTAAATAAAGCGCTTCTTTGCCAAAAAAAA
Organism: Linnaemya vulpina; assembly: GCA_963675445.1. Taxonomy (NCBI): domain Eukaryota; kingdom Metazoa; phylum Arthropoda; class Insecta; order Diptera; family Tachinidae; genus Linnaemya; species Linnaemya vulpina. Next base: position 5,632,280 of record OY776278.1, on the reverse strand, counting down.
TATATATTTTTAAAGTCACAGGGTAACCAAACAGCCCTCGTAACTAAACTTCTATTAAATAAAGCGCTTCTTTGCCAAAAAAAAATATATATTTTTAAAGCCACAGGGTAACCAAACAGCCCTCGTAACTAAACTTTTGTTAAATAAAGCGCTTCTCTGCCAAAAAAAAATATGTCTATAAAGTCACGGAGTGGCTAAACAGCCCTCGCAACTAAACTTCTATTAAATAAAGCGCTTCTTTGCCAAAAAAAATATATTTTTAATGTCACGGAGTAACCAAACAGCCGTCGTAACTAAACTTGTGTTAAATAAAACGCTTCTTTTCCAAAAAAATATATTTTTAAAGTCACGGAATAACCAAACAGCCCTCGTAACTAAACTTGTTTTAAATAAAACGCTTATTTGCCCACAAAAGTTATTTATAAAGTCACGGAATAACCAAACAGCCCTCGTAACTAAGCATTTGTTAAATAAATTCAAACATATTCTTAAAAAAATAAATACTCAAAATATTTTCAAATAAAAAAAACCTGTAAAAAAAACTTTTAAGTCTGACGATCTGGCAGCACTGTTTATATGTTCAGATCATTCGATGGCCCCCCTCCTTCTCTTTTACGCCTTGGCGCGCAAACCTCTAACAATTACTTTTGTATTTCTCTCATATTCGTTAAGGCCATAGAGCAGCGATACAAACGAACGTATTTGTTGCTTTTAGATAAATATATTTATTTATTTCTATTACTTTAATTAAAATAAATTCATGCACACACACACACACACACATACACACCCATACACGTTTCCACAAGTACAACTGAAACGTGTATATTCATATTCATGGTTGAAATAAATAAAATAAAATGTAATAATAGTAATTCAAATAATATGTAATTAAAGTTCGCATAGTAATTTTTTTGTTGTATGTACATAGACACACACACACACACACACACACGCACATGTACTTCTAATGGTATTTATTATACTCTGGAATTTCCTAATACCTACAATAATAATTATATATAAATAAACTAGAAGTGGAATCATGGGTATTGAACCGCTCACTGAGTGAATGCATGTTCACGATCTCGTGTTGGGATTCACTTTCGTGATCTGACGTTTATGGTCTTTAGCTGTGACATCACCAGGGGACAAATTACGGCACTCGATATCGATCGAGATTCGTATATGAATGAAACTATAAAATTTTTAAAAGTTTTATTGTTTCATAGGAATTTTTACTTGTGTTCTTGCAACTTGCAGTTTTGAGAAACCACAACACAACAAGAACAAGCACTTCATATGAGTTCTTCTTTTTGCCTGTTTTGTCATAAAAATCTATCTGCCTGCAGCACTAAAAAATGTGTTTTTTCTCGATTCTTGTATATGCGACCCTATAAAGTTTATATATATATATATATATATATATATATATATATTCTGGTTTCTTACGAATAGCGATGACGGTTGGCCGATGTCCGTCTGTCTATACGTGAAATTGGGTTTCCCAAGCCCCCAGAAGAGACTTCGTTCTTGGACTGATGGATTGGAAATAAACTTAAATCAAGTGGTATTGAAATTCAGAAAAATCCGAAATACGGCGCCAGAGCTGGGAAGCTTACCCCTATTTCTCGAAGCAAAATTAATACCAAAAAACAATTTTTTGTTTGTTTGTTTGTGAATTGAAACTTTCTCATGCCTTGCAAAGCCTCAATTGTCCAAAAAATTTAAAAAAAATTCAGGGATGGGAAATTAGAAGTTTTTTTTTTGCTTATTCAAAATGTTTAAGAATTTGAAGTTTTTCTTAAATAAACCCTCTTTATATATCATGGAGATTTGCATTGATAAGAAAAATTAGAATTTCGTTTCCAGGGTTGGAAATAGATTTTTTATTTTCATTTTTATTATATTGATTTCTTTTCTAGAAAAAAGTGCAACATTTTTTACACTTTTTAATAGAAAATGGCAACATGGTGTCATTTGAAAATAAAGAATTTATTACAAATTAATTCAACATACTTTACGAAAAATAATTTTAATTTTAAAATCCTTCAAGCTGCCACAAATTAGAAAAGGATGTAAAAAAATGTTGCACATTTTCCAGAAAAGAAAACGTGTTTTGAAAAAAAAAATCATTTGCTTCGGCCAATCAATTCAAATAAATTAGAATTATTATTAAATTACTTGGATATCAAGTTTTGATTATCCGCAGCCGATGGCTGGAGGAAAATTAAATATTTGGATTATTATTAACCAGAGTTGGGAAATTTTGTACCATGCAAAAGTAATTTAAGTTAAAAATGAAATCATAGTAAGTTTTCGTTTAAAAGAACTCTCAATTAGTTGATATTCCTATTGACTTCAAGAGTGGAAAAATTGAACAAAAAGCGTTAATGGAATGGCATAGTGGCCCCAAAATCAGTACTGATCCGTTCTACTAGTGTGATATATTCCACTCTAAAATAAAATTGGAATTTGAAGTTTATGTCTGAGGGCAGACATAATCTTAGAGCCTGTTAAATTACTTTCTTAGTTACTGAAATAATTTGTTTGCTTTAATAAAGAAAAGGGATATAAATTTTTGAGTTAATACGGTCTTGTTGAACGCGTTTAATATGTGTTTTTAATTAGCATTTATTAATTTATTATTTTTTATTTATTATTATTTTTCTTGTTTTTCTTATTAATCGCCGCCAAGACAACTTTGCAGTTGTTGTTAAGTAAATTTCTAGTCTGCCGACATTTCAAATTGCAGTACCTGCGAAATATTTGCTAAAATTATAAATAATCAATTGCCCAGGAATGTGGTGTGGTGTGTGCTGGGTAACGCACTGCCAGCAAATAGATTCCCAATGGATTCGTTATATATAGGGTGTTTTTTATAGAGTGATACAACTTTGAGTTGCCATCACTGCTTTATTTGACCACCCATTTAACAGCTGATAGTTGCTTTTGTTTAGTTTGCTTTGACATTTCATTATGGATCGACTTACACCAGAGCAACGCGTGCAAATTGTGGAAATTTTTAACCAAAATAATGGTTCTGTTCGTCAAACTTATCGTGCACTTCGTCCATTCAAAATTTTATTTTCCGATTAAGCCCATTTTTGGTTAAATGGGTACGTAAATAAACAGAATTGTCGCATTTGGACTGAGGAGAAGCCACAAGCTTTTGTCGAAACACCACAGAAAATTACTGTTTGGCGGAGTCATTGGCCCACATGCCTTCAAAAACGATGATGGTCAGAATGTCACTGTTTGTGAAAATTGGTGTTCCAGATTGCGATTTGCACGCGTCAGCCGTGGCGGCCACATGGCCGAAGTCACATTTAAACATTAATGTCATAAAATTTTCTATCCAATAAAGACCGCTTCACTGATATCAAAAATATATTATTATGTTTTATTATGATTTAAACCTGTATCACTCTATAAAAAACACCCGGTGGTTCTATGCACCATTTCGTTGCGCATAATTAGCAGTTAGAGTTCGCATTTTTTTATTATATTCAAAAGAAATAAAACAAAACAGATGTAATTAATAAATTTTAATACACAACTTTTACGTAAATCTCTAATAATTATTTTGTAGGAAAATACGTACGAATGCGCTGCGTATGAAATTAAAAAGAAATTATTAATGTAATTTATTGTACAGATATTAGATTCATGTGTGTGTGTGTGTGTGTGTGCGTGTGTAGATGTGGATAGTGTAATTGTTAGCCATGTACACGTTTATTTGTACGTCTTATTTCTTTGCTTGGCAGTTCATAATAAGTTTTCATGCGTGCCCCTTTTTAACCGACCGATTGGCAGGCAGTGCAGTTTAAGCATTTGCTGCGAAAGTCGTAAAATGTTGAGTTTTTTTTTTTGTTTTTCATTAATATATACAAATACACTTGAAAAAATGCACTGTAGGTATGCTCAACACAACCCAGCCAACAATGATACTTATGAACTCGCAATAGTTTTTAAATCTCAATTGATTGGCTTCCAGTTAATGAGAGATTCGTCATAAAAATTGCTTATATTATTTAAATATGACTATAATAATAATATGCGGCTTTGAAACGCAACATCTTAAATCCACTTGTCTTGAAAAGGCATGTGAAAGAGTAGTTTGCAATCGGAATGGTTACTGGGAGGGGGCTTCGTAGCTGTTTGAGTACTACTGCGTGCAGTTGTATGTGCACTTGAATGTGCTAATATTATGTTTGAAACTGTGTCGACGACGCGTTCATGTTGCGGTGTGTGTTTGTCTATCCATCTATCAACCAACAACATGCTCGTACTATTTATATCTTAAGCGTTTTTCATCTTTGTATGGTAAACAATAAATATAAATAATTACATACTTTGAAATTTCCATTTCCACTTTTTTCCCCTTCCATTTTTTTGTTGGATGTATGTGTGTATGTATGTGCGTATGCACGCACAAACATGTTCGTATGGCTGTACGTTACTTAGTTTTCTTCTGTATGAATATAATAAATGAGGTTATGTAGATATAACGGTTTATATCTATTAACAAATAAATAATAATATAAATAGAAAACAAAACAAACAAATAAAAAAAAGAACGAGAAAAAAATATTAATAACAATAATAATAATAAAAAATAAAAAAATAATAATAAATAAATATTTGGTCAAGTGTATGGGCATGGATGTGGTATGTGGCAGGCAGGCAGGCTGGTGCTTGTGGACAGACACACACAATCTTGCACGACAATGACTACATATTTAAATTGGAACTGAAGTTTCTTGTTTTGTTGTATTCTTGGAAAGCTTGAAGATTAACTTGAATTTCAATATCAATGCTGGCCTACCTACACTGCGAGAAAAATACCATCACAAAGCTAATTAAATTCACTGTTAATATTGAGATAAAATTGTTTGTTTTTTTGTATGACAGTTTATCTCTGGTTTAATATTAATTAAGTTGCAGTTGACTCCAGATTTTTTCAGTGCCAAGATAACAAAGAAAATATTAAAATTATCGCGATCTCCAATTAGCAAGAGCGCAAACTGCTAAAATGGCCACAAAAAAATATTTTAAATCTTCTTATAGTAACTGGGATTCCAATCCGAACACGATCCGAACAAAGCACGTGACCTTAATCCGTTTTTTTCCAATGAGTTTTCAATTGTTATTAAAGCTAAAAAGAAATCATCGTAGTCGTTCTCAGGACGAAGGTGCCTAATGGTGTTTTCTTTTCTAGAAAGCATTTCAAATTTTTTCACTTATTTTCTAAAAAGTAGCGCTTTGGAAAAGTTTCAAAACAAAAATTATTTTTAGAGAGTGATGTACGATTCATTTCTAATAAATTCCCTATTTTGAAATGGCAAAAAGTTGCCATTTTCTATTAAAAAGTGTGAAAAATTTTGCATTATTTTATAGAAAAGAAATCGACTCATTTTAATTTCATATCGCAGAGGAGGGCAACCGAAGAAATCTTGGCATAGCCAATTTTTTCTAAAATAAATTAAAGGGGAAAAAATTACCCTTTAGGAAGGAACATTTCCCGTATCACTAAAAAGCTGACCGAATTTATCGAAACAACTTTACAAGAATTAAAAAATTATATCGAGTGTTTTTTATAGAGTGATACAACTTTGAGTTGGCATCACTGCTTTATTTGTGCACCCATTTAACAGTTGATCGTTGCTTTTTATTAAGTTTGCTGTGACATTTCATTATGGATCGACTTATACCAGAGCAACGCGTGCAAATTGTGCAAATTTTTAATCAAAATAATGGTTCTGTTCGTCAAACTTATCGTGCACTTCGTCCATTCAAAATGAGGCCCATTTTTGGTTGAAAGGGTAAACAAACAGAATTGTCGCATTTGGAATGAGGAGAACCCACAAGCTTTTGTCGAAACACTATTTCACATCCACAGAAAATTACTGTTTGGTGCGCTTTATGGGCTGGCGGAGTCATTGGCCCGTATGCCTTCAAAAACGATGATGGTTCGAATCTTACTGTCAATGGTGAACGGTATGGGAACATGATTCGAAGTTTTTTCGTATCTCAACTAGCTGGAATTAATCTTACTGGACGGAGCCACATGCCACACAGCGGGGGCTACAATTGATTTACTCCAGGAAACTTTTGACGATCAAATAATTTCACGAAATGGCCCAATTAATTGGTCCCCAAGATCGTGTGATTTAACCCCATTGGACTATTTTCTTTAAATTTATGTAAAGTCACTTGTGTACGTCGATAAACCACAAACAATTGAACAGCTGGAAACCAACATTCGAAGAGTTATCGGCGAGATACGGCTGCGAAAAGTTTGTGAAAATTGGTGTTCCAGATTACGCCTTGTACGTGCCAGCCGTGGCGGCCACATGGCCGAAGTCATATATAAACATTAATGTCATAAAATTTTTTATCCAACAAAGACAGTTTCATTGATATCAAGACTATATTACTATGTTTTATTATGATTTAAACTTGTATCACTTTATAAAAAGCACCCTTTATATCGCTCATTTACTTCAATAGCGTCTTAAGTCCAAAATACTTGTTTTGCTTAAAACGTTCTTAAACTTTTAAATTGAATCACAACTGAATGATAATCTAAAAACTATCTTTTCTCTCTGGACTAAATAAGATAATTCAATGAAATTTTTACACATAAAGCAATTATTTGCTTATGTTTTTTTCATATGATAATTATTTTTTAAGTTCAGCCAGTTGATTTACAAATCGTTTGGTCTTTTTGCTCATTTACTGCAATACGGGCATAACTCAAGATATACGTTTTTGCAGTTAATTGTGCTTCTTTTCATTTTGTAACATTTTTACTTAAGCATTTTCTATAGTTTTTGCCTCAGATAAAAACCCATTTGTTTTATATCTTTAGAAAATTTAAGACTTGAAATACATTTTCTGCAAAATTAGCTTATTTGAGTTATGACACTATTGTAATAAATGGGCTACTTATCTGATCAATTCACTCCTTCGGCATCTGTGCACCGATACCTGGCAAATTTAGTTTGCATTGAAATAAATAAATTTATTTATTATTATTTTTTTCAAATTTTTTTTTTCTGTTGAATCTTGATATGCTGCTTCCAAAGCTGGCTAACAAGAACGACACCTGCTTTTATTTTGCCTTTTATAGCATTTAAAAATTTTATAGAATATCGCCTTTCAGAAAATGCTTCCCAAATGAAGATGTCATCAGATTTCTAGAATAACTTCAGCTCCTCTTCTTTTTTTTTTTTTTTTGCTTGAATATGAGTTGTGGCAGTCTTGTAGCGTTTCAGCTTTGTGCGTCATAATTGCCAGTGAACATGAGATGTGGTTGTTTGTACGGATGGGCCTTCTTCTAATCATTTTGTTTTACACTCAACGTTTATTTTTGCTTCCATCTTCCACTCCAAGTGCATTCTACCGTTTAGGTGAATTTCTGCTAAAACATCCTTCCTTTGAAGCCTGCACTGGCAAAGCCAGCAGGCAGGCAGAGTGATAGAGATGCTGGTGCTGGTGATGCTGCTGATGCATTTCTATTCATCAAATCGGGAAAAAAGGGATTTTTCTTATTTTCCGAATACAATTATTTTCTTTCAATTACACAAACACAGTGGCACTTGAAAACGCTTTTTTATCACTTCTGTGAATGCCTCTGCAGTTTAACACTCAGTCAGTGCATTCGATTATCTGTCTGTCTGTCTGTCGGTCTATCTATTTGTATGTCTGTGTCGCCCAGCCATTTCGCATGGAGTCTATGCTGATGCATCGATGCATTTTTCTCGCACTGGCCGTGAGTTTGCCACACATTCTTTGACTTGCAGCACACAACAAACATATTTTAATAGCTTCACACACACACACACACACACACACACACACTTGCTTGGCTAGTTGTGGGTGTGTGTGTTCAAATTCATACCTGTTTGTAAATGTTTTTAATATTGAAATATTAGCAAATGCCAGGTTGTACTTGTGTGCTAAAGTTTTGTTTGCTGGGTTGTGTGGAACACAGCCTACTCTTGGAGATGTCTATTAAACGTATTTACTTTTGCTAAAATTCTATGTTGAGAGGCCTTTGACTGTGCACGGCAGCTAGAAAGCCAGCATTTTGTGGTAATTGTGTTTTTATGCAGATGTAATTTTGTGGAAAATTTCGATGGGATGTTATACTTTTCAATACAGACACATTTTGCTATACACACATTTCACAGTGATTGTGTGTGTATTTGAGTGTGTGTTAGTGTGTTTATCTTCTGGATACGTTATTATTTAAGCTTTTATAACACTCGTTTTAATAATTGTAAAAGTGTTTAACACACTCAATGACTTAAATCGCAACGGCAATTTGTGATCATTTCGCCAGAGCTGTGGACCATTTAAAGACGTCTCTTATTTCTCGAAATTAAAGATATTTTCCAAAGTATCAATTTAAAAAAAAATATATATATATTTTCCACACTCCTGCCACCTCATATCGTAAGACTTTTAATAATTATTTCTTGCACAGTGTTTTATAAAAGAACTCACAGAGTACTATTCAGATCGGTAACGGATCTCATTCCGTGGTTTGACACTTCCGAAATTGAATTATAATTTCGAAATTAAATAAATTCGTTGTTTTGCCGTGCAGAAAAGTTATAAGAAACCACTTTTTATCAGTAAATATATAAGTTATAAATTAAACAAGTAAATGTGTTATATTCGGCTGTGCCGAATCTTATATACCCTACACGAACTTACGTCTGGCGTTACATATATTTTTAAGTACCAATTTTGTTATTCCCAACTTGTAAAATAGTTTTAGTTAACGTCAGTTACCTTTTTGGTTACTTTTATAAATAAAAAAAAAATCAATTTCCCACCCCTGGAAGTGAAATATAAATTTTTTTAATCAATGCAAATCTCTATGACGTATAAAGAGGTTTTATTTAAGAAAAACTTATAATTCTTAAACATTTTAGTTACAACATGTACTACAAAATACTGAATAAGCAAAAAAAAATTTAATATCCCATCCCTGGAATTAAAAAAAATTTTTTTGGACAATTTATGCTTCTCAAAACATAAAATAGTTTCAATTTACAAACAAACAAAAAAAATAATTGGTTTTTGGGGTTAATTTTGCGTCGAAAAATAGGGGTAAGCTTTCCAGCTCTGGAATCGTATTTCGGATTTTTCTGAATTTCAATACCACTCTATTAAAGTTCATTTCCAACCCATCAGTCCATGAACGATGTCTGTTTTGGGGGCTTGGGAAAATCGATTTCACTTACAGACGAATGGACAGACGGACATCGCTCAATCGGCATCGCTATTCATAAGAATCCAGAATATATCTATATAAGTTATAGGGTCCCATATTAATATCGAAGAAATTACACACGGAATGACAAACCTGTATACAAAAGCCTATAGACAAAATTATCTCGGAATTGATTTATTTCCTGTTTCTTTTTTGTAAGAACGCTTAACATTAACGATTACACATTAACCCCCTTATTCATAAATATTGTGAAAGGCTTATAAGAGTGTAATAGAGCAACTTTGATATTGAATTTTGTTTTATTACGCTGTTATGAGACTCTCATAATTTTTATGAATAAGGGGGTAAATATTTACAGTGTAACTCGTATTGGCAGGGGATCATAATATGATCCTCTGTCATATAATGCTGACTTCAGTTTTGCTAATCCATTAACCCTGGATGGTTGCTCTTCGTTGAAGCGACCAACAATTTTTAAAAATTATTTCAGCTCAATAATTTTCAAAGTTAAAACATAAACAAAAATGTTTTTATTCCCGTTCTTTATTAAAAAGAAATTAAATTAATGAATTTAATTAAATTAAAAAAATTAAGTAAAAATTAAAGGTTTTTTTTCTGTTTAAAAGTCGGTACGAATTTAAGAAAAATAAAAAAGCTAGAGGATGAAGAATAAATGAGCATGATCGATGCGACGAACAGTATGCATGCCGGGTTAAGGTTTTTAAAATTTTTTTCGGATTGATAAAAAAGATCGCAAACAAATTCGCGCGGAATGAAAAACCGGAATCAAGTCCACTATGAGCGAAATCTGTGACGCGGCGAATATTAAAATAAATAAAGAAAAGTTCGGTTGTTTTGAAAATATATATTATTCGTCTTTATTAGAATATTCAGTTCAAAAGGATTTTACTTTAATAAATTAATCGTTCGATTAACTAATCTAGGGTTCGGTTTAGTCGATTAATAATCGTTAATTAATCGTTTAAAGAAAAGTTCGGTTGTTTTGAAAATATATATTTTTCGTCTTTATTAGAATATTCAGTTCAAAAGAATTTTACTTTAATCAATTAATCGTTCGATTAACTAATCTAGGGTTTGGTTTAGTCGATTAATAATCGTTTAAATCTGTTAGTGTTTAGGTAACCGTTTTTAAATTTAAAGAAAACACATGATAGATATTCTAATGTCCGCGGGAAAGTGCAGAACCGTACAGCAGTTTTCGAAGGCCGCTGCACTTTTATCGTCACTGCTCACGTGCAGTTGAATGTGATAACAGTTTCTATTTTTAAGAATTTTTTTTTAAGTGTATCATACTTAGCAGAGCAGAACAGCAGTTTTCGAAAACCGCTGCATTTTCATCAGCACTGCTCACGTGTAGTTGAATGTGACAACAGTTTCTATTTGTAACAATTTTATTATGATAAAGCGCACGATGGTAACACACTTTTATTTGCTAGTATTGAGGGCCGTGTTGCCGTTTGATGATTTTTCCTCAAGTCCTACTTTTCTAAAAATTTTGCTCCACATTTAAATTTATTATACCAACAAATTGTTGGTTTAAATTCGCTTACAAAATGGCTTTTTGTGTTTAAATGAGTCGGTAAATGTTTTTGACAGCGTGACAGAAATAATGGCACTTTATTGCGCTAATGAAAATTAATTCTTTGAAAATAACTGCCAATTCATTCTCTTAATGAATGCAGTGAAATAATTATTCTAAAATTTGCTGTCGGCTAGTGTTTTCTTTTTATTTAAACCTCTACATTTATGACGCGTATTTAGTTGATACAACAATTAAACGTATTTTAATCGTGGAGCCAGTCGTTTGTTTGTAGGTCTCAGAGTTTTTTGTTTTTTTTTCGTTGTTGTTGTTATTTTCTTCTTTTGATTAAATAAGTTATTAAATATGTTTATGATAAGTAAATGTAATAAAATGAATATTATCGCTAAATAATATCAAAATATAAAATGAAAACAATATATTTTTATACAAAATATTTCTGTTTTATTGCTTTATTTTTTTCCATATTATTTAATTTGATTACCAACTTTTATAAGCCTCCATAGTTTAACCTAATAAAAATATATTAAAGCTGAAAAGAAATATATATTTTCGATAAGATTATGAAGTATTTATTGTATTAAAATATTTCATTAAATCAATCATGACAACATTCCCTACACTTGCGAAAGGGCCCTGAACTATAAAATATTTCCAAGATATTTCGGAAAACAGCAAAATTATTGTGAATTCACAACCTCAATAAGTTATTAAAAATAATGCCGCAATAAAAAAGTATATCGAAATCCCTGTAAGAAAAAATATGGAAAATGGCTGACCCCACAGGCCATTTCAATAAATTCCCGGTAATTTAAACCGCGATTCTATTGTAACCTGGTGTTTGCGCTATTCTATTTGAGGTCTTCGTGCCAAAACTCCACTATTTTAATTCTCAAATCAGCCGATTCCCAAGTAATAACTAGTGATTGATGTTGTTTTCGAGAATCGAGAGCAGTAACCGCGATCCGATATATAAAATTTAGAAAATTCGAAAATCACTTTTTCGAATTTTTTCGTACACGATATCTCAAGAATGCATCAACCGATTTTTACCCGGTTCGCTGTTGCTTAGTTTCTAAAATCGCTCAGTAGGGCCGTTTGAAAGTAACTAAGAAAGGAACTATTCAAAAGAGGCAAGAAGTTTTTTTTCTTTCGAATCGGTCCAAATTTACAAAAAATCTAAAACTAAGAGAACTTTTGGAAGCCCACCAGATAGAATGGATTCGGTTAAGCAGCTGAAAAGTTTTATGTGGTTTACATACTTCCACACACATACACACACAAATACATACAACGGGCTCTCAGAATTAGACGGGGAAGCTTTCCAGGATCTCAGAATGTGTAGATCTACTGAGAAGTAGATATTTTCAAGGCTGAACAAAACCCATAAAATCTCGACTTTTTTTAATTTTAAATTTTCCTAACGGGAAGCTAAAAAGTACTGCCAAAAACAAACATGTACTTGGCACAACTTTTGCACAAAAATCCTGCACATTATCTTAAAGCGTTTTCGAAATATACTGCATTTAAACTGCCTTTTTTGTGTTCTTTTCTAAAAAATATGGGTTATTTTCAAAATTGTAAGAGATTTCTATGGGATGATGTTGCACTTTAAAAGAAAAGAAATTCTATGAAATCATTTCCCATTCAGTTTTTATGTCCTTTACAATGAAATGAATTTCGATATTAATATGGGACCCCATCAAGTATATATATTCTGGATTCTTAGGAATACCGATGACGATTGAGCCATGTCCGTCTGTCCATTCGTCTGTAAGTGAAATCGATTTTCCCAAGGCCCCAGAAGAGACTTTTTTCTTGGACTGATGTATTGGAAATGAACTTAAATAGAGTGGTATTGAAATTCAGAAAAATTCGAAATACGGTTCCAGAGCTGGAAATCTTAGATACCCTGTATTTCCTCTATTTCTCGACGCAAAATTAATACCAAAAACCAACTATTTTTTTTGTTTGTTTGTAAATTGAACGTATCTCATACTTTGGGAAGCCTCAATTGTCCCAAAAAAAATTTTTAAATTCCAGGGATGGTAAATTAGAAGTTTTTTTTGCTTATTCAGTATTTTGTAGTACATGTTGTAACTAAAATGTTGAAACATTTTAAGTTTTTCTTAAATAAACCCGCTTTATAAATCATGGAGATTTGCTTTAGTAAAGAAAAATTAAAATTCCGTTTCCAGGGGTGGGAAATTGATTTTTTTTTTTTTTTTCATTCATAAAAGTAACCAAAAAGGCAACTAACGTCAACTAAAACTATTTTATAACTTGGGAAAAGCAAAATTGGTGCTTAAGAATATATGTAACGCCAGAAGTACGTTGGTGAAGGGTATATAAGATTCGGCACAGCCGAATATAACACTTTTACTTGTTTTCTACTCTGTTCTGTGTCTTGTGCCTCAGAAAAAATTGCTCAACTTTGGTTTCGTTTACTGAAATTGCTCACGCCACTAAAAGCTTTTAAATACTTTTTTATAATAGTATATATAATTACAAAAATTGAATTAAATTACGAAGTTATGATTGAAACTGATTTGACCTTTTGATTAATAGTTTTTTTTATTATTAAAATATTCGAGAATTACTTATGATCGTATCATCGATATAAAATTAAGATAAACGCAAACATACGAAGTTTTATTTGAGCGATAATTAAATGCAAAAACTTTGTAAGGCCACATTGATAAACAACTTAAAAGACTTCTTTTTTTTATTTCGAATAAAAATATCTATTTATAAAAAAATTTTTACCTTTAGAAAACTATGACTTCCCCACTTGCCTTCATATTCTAATAACACATTTAATAAGACTATTAAAGAAGCACTTGCAGTGCTTGCGAAACGGAAATACATTTTGCAAAATAAAAAAACTTAAATAAAAATATAATTTACAAACCCAGAAATTCGCTCAGAAAGAAGGCAGAATGAAGAATTATTTTTAATCACGGCGCACCAAGAAAATAAATAAATATTAAATATAATAAATTACGATCAAAATATATGAATTAGCGAATCCACACGTCGCAAAGTTTCATAATTTTATTGTATGAATTTACATGCAGACACACACAGGGCACACACACAAACTCACACACACACACACACACACCTATACAAAAAGCCACATATTCACTCTAATCCATATGAGAAAGCAGATGTGGGCAAAAAGTTGAGCTCAACCACAGACTTCATTTTATTATCTTGGATGTGTTGCAATACCGAAAACTGATCGTTAGGCCACAGTCCATGTGATTTTTTATAAAAACAGTAGCGTAACCAGCTTTACCGGTGAGCAGGGGTAACATTTTATATTAAAGACAATTGTGTAATTTTACTAACTGCAGTTTAATCAAATGATTTTGTTATAGTTGGGATGAGGAGCATTCCCCAACTCTCCCCTTTACCCATCCCTGTATCTGCTCCTGATAAAAGAGTCTTCACACTGGCATGGTTTTAATAAATTCTGGTTTTGACGTTTAGGTCATTTGTTAAAATCTGGCTTAACTATAAGCAATTATTAACTTAATTAAAGGTAAAAACTAAATTGAATTAATTAGTTTAATCAAATTATTAAATTAAAAATTATTGAAACCAAAAACTACGTTTGAATCGGTCATCTGTTAAAACCTGATTTAACTGTAAGAGATTATTAAATTAATTAAAGTTAAAAACTAAATTAAACTAATTAATTTAATTAAATTATTAATTATTGAAACTAAAAACTACTTTTGAATCGGTCATCTGGTTTAACTTTAAATAATTATTAAATTAATTAAAGTTAAAAACTAAATTAAACTAATTAATTTAATTAAATTATTAATTATTGAAACCAAAAACTACTTTTGAATCGGTCATCTGGTTTAACTACAAAAAATTATTCAATTAATTAAAATTAAAAACTAAATTTAATTAATTAGCTAAATTAAACGATGAAATTAAAAATTATTAAAACCAAAAACTACTTTTGAATCGGTCATCTGTTAAAACCTGGTTTAACTATAAGAAATTATTAATTCAATTAAAATTAAAAACTAAATTGAATTAATTAATTTAATAAAATTATTAAATTTAAAATTATTGAAACCAAAAACTACTTTTGAATCGGTCATCTGTTAAAACCTGGTTTAACTGTAAGAAATTATTAAATTAATTAAAATTAAAAACTAAATTAAACTAATTAATTTAATTTAATTATTAATTATTGAAACCAAAAACTACTTTTGAATCTGTCATCTGGTTTAACTATAAGAAATTATTCAATTAATTAAAATTAAGAACTAAATTGAATTAATTAACTAAATAAAATTTTTAAATTAGGAATTATTAAAACCAAAAACTACTTTTGAATCGGTCATCTGGTTTAACTTTAAATAATTATTAAATTAATTAAAGTTAAAAACTAAATTAAACTAATTAATTTAATTAAATTATTAATTATTGAAACCAAAAACCACTTTTGAATCGGTCATCTGGTTTACCTACAAAAAATTATTCAATTAATTAAAATTAAAAACTAAATTTAATTAATTAATTTAATTTAATTATTAAATTCAAAATTATTGAAACCAAACACTACTTTTGAATCTGTTAAAACCTGGTTTAACTATAAGAAATTATTAAGTTAGTTAAGATTAATAACTAAATTGAATTAATTAACTAAATTAAATTATTAAATTAAGAATTCTTAAAACCAAAAACTACTTTTGAGGTTTTACAAAATGCCGCCTTATTTTTTCCTGTCTTGGGCTGTGTTAAGTTAAGTGCTGCCAAGTTGTATGTATTGCAAACATCTGATCATTTGTGAAGAATTCACCAAAAAACCCGGCATATTTTGAATTCGAAATTTGCATATTTTTAAACGAAATAATGAGAGTCCTTGAAGCATATATTCGCTCTGTTAGAGTATTTTCATAGTTTGAAAATAATAATTTGCAAAATATAAAACAGTTCTTATTTTAGACTGGCATGAAAATGTTTTTTTTTTTCTAAAAACAACAGCAGCTGTGAAAATGCAAAAGAAAACACAACAAAAAATACTTTACAGAAATAGATACAGATTTCATTTATTGTGGTTCAATTTATGGAACAAATTGCTTGTTAACATCCAAATGTATTGAATCTGCAGTGTAAACGCAAAATCACACGCTCGTGACTTTAATGCTAAAATCAAATCTTAGCTTTCAGTGCGAAAATACAATTAATTCTTTGGTTACTGGCCATGCCGATGGCCTTAGAAAACCCTTCTGAAGCTACTACCTAATTTTTTCACCACCACTGTCACCGTTCACTTGGCCCAAGCGTGTAAATGAGTTTGTGCCATGAATAAGGGAAACACAACCCATACAATCGTTCTTACATAAATAATTTGTTATGTTATAAATAAAAAAATATGGAAAAGTTTTTTACTTTTTTTATGTGTTCTTCTTTATTACAATTTTATGAATATTTATTTTCTTATAAATGCAATTTAAATGAATATTTAAACAACTCCAAAGATGATGAGGTTTTAGACGACTTGTAATTCGAAAGAAAGTATTATTTATTAACGAATACGGATGTCTATTTTTAAATTAAATTCGATTCGATTCGATTCTCTTTAAAAATGCTTAAAGAGCTCAACTATAAAAACAAAGTTTTACTGAAATTTCAATATAATTTAAATACAAATTTCGAGCGGTATCGAATGAGGTAATCTGGTGCTAGAAAATCGGGAATAACATATTCCATTTTAACTAGTCTTATAGAGGATATAGAGGAAGGCATGTAAATTGTGTGTAAGTTAAAAAATATGTGAGCAAATTCCCGAGTTAATTAAAATGGTTTTCAAGATGCCGTGCAGACCTACTTCGTCTTGAACCAACACGGCAAATAATCAATAAGTTAACTGGGAGATTATCTTAAAGAAATTATGTTAAACTATTAAATTCTCTTTTTTATTTTTATTTTTACAAACACAACCCTCATAATCAGTTTCTTAGCTGGGGACTTAACGGTTCTGAACTACCAGGTGGTTAGCAGAGTCAGCCACCAGTCACAACGCACAGTGGGGGTTTGTAATAAAATCTAAGAAAGTTCTTAAGAAGCTGCTGCTGATATTTAGAATTCGGATATTATATTTTGAAAGGGATCCGAGCCTCGGAATACAAGAACTTCAATTTGTTGCCATACTGGTGGTTTCGCCCCGATCCATAGATTTGCTAATGGCAAACGCAAATTTTGTACGCCTATCAAAAGCTTTTCTTTTTCTTGCTACGAAAACTGAAAATTGTGAGGAATTGAAAAGTGATTGGTTTTGCACCGTTTTGAAAATATTCGAATTCTCATCAGATCTTCACGTTCTGAGTTTTTAAAGAGCTTCTCTGACCACTTCTCAGAGGGCGTCTATATCTCCCGACTCTTTTATAGAAAACACCGCCAGTGTTGTCATGCATAAAAATATTTTTTTTTTAAATCTTTAACCCTGCATATTTACACTTCATTGAAACGTCAGTCGAATTTTTAAAAATAGTTCTTGCGGAACAATTTTTAAAGTTAAAAATAAACGCTAGTATTTTTGTTAAAAAATTTATAAAAAAGAAATAAAATGAAACCTAAAAACTTTTTGTCCCTCATGAAATTCGATTCTAATTTGAGAAAAATAAAAAAAGTGATACGACAAAGAGTAAATGAGCTTCGGCGATTCGACGAACGGTAATCATCCAGGGTTAAAATGCTTATTAAAAATTTTATTTTTCTGTTACAATTTTTATATTAAAAATCTTAATTTGCTATTAAAAATCTTAATTTTCTATTAAAAATTTAATTTCTCTATTAAAAATCTAATTTTTCTATTAAAAATTTAATTTTTGTTATTAAAAATCTTATTTTTCTATTAAAAATGTTATTTTTGTATTAAAAATGTTATTTTTGTACTAAAAATCTTCTTTTTTCTATTACGAATCCTATTTTTTTTATTGAAAATCTTAATTTTCTATTAAAAATCTTATTTTCTATTAAAAATTCTACTTTTCTATTAAAAATAAATTTTTTGCTATTAAAAACTGTATTTTTCTATTGAAAATTTATTTTTTTTAAATCCTATTTTTCTATTAAAAAAATGTATTTCCATTGAAAATTTTATATATTTCTTACTAAAACTCTTATTTTTTTTATTAAAATTCTTAATTTTCTGTTAAAAATTTTATTTTTCTATTAAAAATTTTATTTTTCCATTAAAAATCTTAAGTTTTTATCAAAATCTTATTTTTTCCATAAAAATCTTGTTTTTTTTATTAGAATCTTTTATTTTCTTTTAAATATTTTATTTCTCTATTAAAAATCTCATTTTTCTAATAAAAACTTAATTTTCTATTCAATATCTCATTTTTCTATTACAAATTTAATTTTTGTTATTAAAAATCCTATTTTTCTATTAAACAATTTATTTTCCTATTAAAAATCCCATTTTTCTATTAAGGATCTTATATTTTTTTTATTAAAAACTTTATTTTTCTATTAAAAATTTTTGTTTTCCTATTAAAAATCTTATATTTTCTATTAAAGATCTTAAATTTCTATTAAAATTCCTATTTTTATACAAAAAACTTGGTTTTTCTATTAAAAGTCTTATTTTGAAATTCTATTTTTGAAAATTTTATTTTTCTACTAAAAATAATTTTTAAGTTAAAATTGAATTTATTAAACTTTCTATACGTTCGCAAAACCCTACGTTTAACTAACAATAACATGTGAAATAATGGCCCCCAGATTTTTGAAGTGCTTTTGCAATTCACTTTTTGCGTTAAACAAATTATAAGTTTAAAAAAATTGTAGAAAAGTACGTTGAAAAATATAAAAGTAAAACTGTTAAATAAATAAAACACAGCAGAGTGGGCTAATTAGGTGACCGCCACTGTTTGCCACTCAACATCTCTGGCGGAGTACATGCGAAGAAACAAATCTTTTGAGATACTTTCCGCAGATATCTGCATATAAAATTATAGCGAGCCTGGCTGTCATAAATCACTAAATCACATGTGCACACATACACACACACACACACACACATGCAACTATTCTGACACATACATCCATATTTAAACATATAAGAATTTTAATAATTGCTAACGACAATTAATGGCCAGCAAGTAATTTCACGCGTTCGGGCAGAGTTGCTGCCTGATGACCGACCACAAATAACTTGTTGGCATGTGAAAAATATATAAAAGAAAAGAAATCATGGCACTTGTCATAATGCAAAATTATCCGTAATTCTAAATGAGGTTTCTTTATTTAACAGATTCACTCAAAGAAATTTGTTGGTTGGCATCATTGACCGCAAGTCAAAGAACTCAAAAGCTTTGCGACGGCATTAACAAAAACAAACACGGCCTGCTTTGTTTTGCTTTTTTGTTTTATTTTATTTTATTTTATTTTATTTTTTCCTTGTAAACACACGTGCATTTTGAAGCAAGTGAACGAGCGAGCAACAAACAGCCTCATCAGTCAGGCAGTCCAGTCAGTCGGCGGTTTTCCAACATTTCCAATTGCCAATTTGCCAGGCAAACAGATGGATGGAAAAGCTGAATATGACACAAAAAGTTCTAAAAACATTTCTTGTTCCCCCTCCCTTTTCAGTCTTCACATTTCCACTCCGAACACCACTTGCATTTATTTATAAAGAAAACAAAGATTCACGCGACTTCTTTGTGTGCCTTAACTCATCAGTCAAATAGGCAGACAGACAGACAGACGGACAGACAGACTGTGGTGAAGTCTGTTTATCAGCCACTCAGCCATTTAATCATACGGACAACAAATTAAGTTGAAACCGAAAATTTTCTGAATGAAAATGTGAATGAATAACAACAGAAAAAACACACACACACACACATAAAAAAACTTGGGCAGTTATTGTTGTTTTATTTTTGCTTTTTCTTTCTTTACATCCAACTCAAGTGGAAATAAACGGAACAATATTAACGACGTAATAAGCAGGAAATAAACGTACGCATTTTCTTGGATATAAAAAATAAAAGTAAATTGTGTGAGTGTGTTTGTTTGTGTAGTAAAATTTATTAAGTAACAGGAGCTCAGCAGAGAGGAAAAAAGCAAGTGAAAATAAAGCAGCAGCCATCATCATCATCATCATCATCATCATCATCATCATCATCATCGTCTTCAATACAAATAAGTGCAACATGAAGAAATGAAATTCCTAGAGAATGAAGTTTGTTTTCGAGTTGGTGTCAACTCCTGCACACGGACGCAGAGTTATTTATTTCGATTGTAAATAAAATCGCAAACATTTGAAGCACCAGAAAACTTATTAATTAAAACATTAATTAATAACAAAACTAACCCCATATTGATAGATGTAAACTTATTGTAGACAAGATTTTTCGATGGCGAAATAACACGAGTTATATTGTATAAGTGTGTATGTAGCGCCAGCTAATAGCCAAAAAGACATAACTGACAAAATACACAAAAAATAATTTTTGATTGATAATGATGTTAATTGAGATAAATGACAAATCGAAACATTTACTCAGGAACTTTTTCATACATTTAAGTCTTTTTGCATTTCGGGTAGCGATATGTGCGAGTATGCATACATACAGATTTGTAAGTATGTACATATTTTTTTATAAAATGTCATTCACAACGAAGAAAAAAAGAAACTGGACGATAGAAATTCAATATTAAAACGAGTCTTCACACCGAAATCGAATTATAAAATAGTCGATCAAAAATTAATCGACGGCAGGATAATAAAAATGTTTAGCCAGCAAAATTTCATTTATGAAAAGATTTTAGGAAGAAGATTTTCTTGGGAATATATCGGCGACAAAAAAAATTGTTGAATGAAATCGTTTGGCTTAAGAAACAAATAAGAAAAAATCTAGAAAAGTAGGACTTGAGGAAAAATAGTGAAGCGGCAACACCGAAACTTAATGAAAGCCTGTTGCAATCGTTTTTATATAATTCTCGTACGCTTTTTCATAATAAAATGGAAACAAATAGAAAATGTTTTGTCACCTTCAACTGCACATGAACAGTGATGATGATAGTGTAGCGGCTTGCGAAAACATCTGTTCTGCTCTGCTGTGTAAATTGAATATATAAAACTGATATTGATTTTCCCTTGTGCTTTGGAATATTTATGATGTTTTTCTGAATTTTCAACACTTATCAAATTTAAAATCACGTAAATTTCAGAGCAGCACTGAAAAAAATTATTGTTTTTTTAATTTTTTTTTTATGGTTTCAAGCTTATTTTTTTATTAAATTTTTCTTTTTACCAAATCATTTGAGGACCAAAATAATCGAAATAAAAACTCTTGTGTAACGAAAATCACACCAAAATATATTAAAAAAAAGTGCGATTTACAGAGCAGTAGAATATGAAATGTGTGATTTCAAATCACTTGTTTTTCGGAACAGGACTGCAAATAAATAATTGTTTTCGTGTGATTTTTGTTTTGTAGTGATTTCAGGCTTTCTATTCAATCTTTAAGGATGATAATGGAACTGCAGGCTTTAAAAGCACATGTGATATCAAATCACTTGTTTTTCAGAAGAGGAGAATTGTTGTTTTTTGTGGATTTTTTTCAATGATAATGGATGGCAGCGAAGCTGCAGACTTTTTTTCATATATTTTTTTTTTTTTTTACAAAATCACTTGATAAAACTTGTGATTTCGTGCAATGAAAATCACACCAAAATATACAGGAAGAGTGCGATTTACAGAGCAGAAGAATATGAAATGTGTGCTTTTAAAAGCACGTGGGCTTTATTTACATGGGAGAACAGGAATGAAAGAACTACTTTTTTTTTGTGATTTTCGTAGTGATTTTAAAAATGCTTTTCAATCACTCCGGCTTTCGTAGATTTATTTCCTTACAAAATCACTTGATTACCAAATCAATGAAAATAATTAAGAAACTTGTGATTTCGTATAATGAAAATCACTCAAAAAAAATCCAAAAAGGGTGCAATTAATGGAACACCCGATTATCTCAGGCGCGCTTTTAAAAGCACATGTGATTTCAAATCACTTGATATTCACACCAGGCTTTCTTTTTAATAAATAATTATTGTGTATAATTAAAAGCGAATTTTTTCTTTCTTTCTTTCTCTTTTCAGAAATCTCTACTGCAGCGTGCTAAAACGGGTGAGTCGCTAAAATATTTATTTACAAAATTTTATTTCAAAACAATCGCAAGTGGAATAGGAGCAGTTAAGAATATTCTTAAGACGCCAAGAAAACAGTGAGTTGTGCTCTTCACCAACACACTGACACATCCAAAAAAGGTGTTGTGAGAAATATCCTTTTTGCCATTTGACCCAAATGCAATTAATTCTTGCATTAAGGAACTTTTGTTGCAGGGCGCCGTATTTATTTACATTCAATATTAGACTTGCGAACATTTAAATAATAAATCACAACAAAAAGGTAACACAAACATTAGAAACGTTGAAACGCGAAAATAGTTTCAATTATTCAATTCGAAAATAAAATTTATGTTTAACATCTGATATGGGAGAGCAGGAGAAAAAAAAGCTGAATAAATAAAATGTTGCTGACGTTTCGCGGCAACGGTCTGCGTTGGAAACTTAATCGCAACCTTTTTATTATTATTTTTTTTTTCTTTTATTATTATTTTGTTAAATAAAAGTAGAAAAGTTAATTACGTTTTCCTCCGATTTTATTTATGATTGTTTAAACTTTTTTTGTCTTGCTGCGTTTTTCATTGTTGTTGCATTAGCAACTTAAACAAATTGTTTATAATTTAGAAAAAAAAAAAGGAAAAAGACTACAGGTTTTGTGCAACAGTGTTTGTGCAAATGAAGCACCAACACCAGCACACCACGAATGCTTTTAAATGTCGATAAATTTGAAAGCAGCGTATTGAGTTCGCTTAAGAGTGTGTGTGTGTGTGTGTGTGTGTTTGCGTTTAAGACCTCCGCTGAATACTTGAGCATACTTTGGCGTGGCATTAAGTGCGTTAGTTGTGTGTGGAAATAATTTCAAGTTAATGACAAAATTACTTTAAGCAGGCAAGTTTATCTAACTGCCTGTCTGTCTGTGCCTGCGTCCGTCCGTCCTTCCATTACCTTTTAATAACAATAAATAAGTTATTGAAAGAGTGTGTGTGTGTGTGTGTGTGTGTGTGTTTGTATCCATCAACTTGCCTTAAATATAAATATTTGCTTAGATAATTTGAGAACAAGAAATAAATAAATGAAATGAATTAAATTAAATTGCTTTGGCGAATTGCTTTGATTTAGCATTTGAAAAGACTTGCCGTCAAGTTTCTTTTGTTGTAAAATTTAAAAAAAATATAAAATTAAAAAAAAATAGCGACTTACCCTCTCCTCTTCACGTATCATTTCGGCGATCTCGGGTTTGATTTCCATGTCATCGTGATGGGAGGATGAGCCACCGCTGCTGGCGGGGCCGGCAGATGCTGAACCAGCAGCAGCTGCTGCCAACGAAGCACCCAAAGCACTGGCCATGGCAGCATGAGAATGAGCAGCATGCAATTGTTGTTGGGCAGCAAACTGTTGAGCGGCGGCAGCAGCATGATGATGAGCGTGATGGGGATTTGCCAAGACGGCGGCCGCTGCAGCAGTAGCGGCTGGATGTGGATGTATGGAGATTTGGGGAGTGGAACTACTAGCGGGCGATGTTAGAGACAAACTCTCGGTTCTGGCATTTGACAGCATGAGGGAAGGTGAAGTGCTTCTTTCTCGGGGCCGATAAGGCGCCGCCACAGAAGCTGAGGAGACAGATGTGGCCGAACCAGAGCCCGAACTCGAAGAGGAAGACGAAGTGGAGTTGGCGCTGGTGTTTGCGTTTGCCGGCTGATTACTGGGATTGGGAGAAGCGAAGGGATTGCGTACAATAGTTGATGCGGTCATGGCCAGGGGTGGTGGTGGCGTAACAGCAGCATATTTTTGTTGTGCAGGCGGTGAAGGTGATCGCATTATGGGCTGTGCGGTTAAGCGATGCTCGTTATCTATTAGCAAACCGTCGCGGGAACGTTTGCGCAATCTCTGCTCGGCCAGCTTGAGATCTAAGGCTGTTGTATTTTTAGCCGAAATCTGTATGCGGGGCCTTTTTGCTTTCGTACAGTCTGTTTTATGATCCTCCTCCTCCTCCTCCTCTTGCTCATCATCAGGATCGTGGCCAGTTTTAGCACAATCCTGTTCTTCGTCTTCATCATCGAAGACGGTCATGCGCTGTTCCGGTACAAATTCTTGCGACGCCATGCCACCAGCACTGCTGGTGCTGACTTCAGCCAGTCCTCGAATTTTCAGCATTTCGGCAACTTTCAGCAACGGGTTTATCTGTTCCTGGCTGACATTGATCTCGCCCTTGTACATGAACTCCATTAAGGCCTTCAGCTCTTGCCATCGCACATCACGCATTATAACGATGGGATGCTGACAGGGATTGTCATAGAATAGGGCTTGGAAATATGGCGAGCAAGCGGATAAAATCATTTTGTGGGCCTTTATCGACTGGCCCTCGCAGGCCAGTGTTACATCCACGAATGACTCATTTTGCAAAAGTTCGTCAAACACGTTGGTCAGATTTGTTTGGTAGTTGTTCCAGCGCAAGCAAAACTGCTGATTAGTTCTGTTCAGGGTGTCGCCATTCGGTTTCATTAGGCCGGGCAATTTTTTATCGGCTATAAAAGCTGTTGTTTTAATAGCCGCCGGTTTAGTGGGCTTAAATGTAAACAAATCGGTCATGTGTGTTCCTTTCAAATGGTTGGGAGAGGCCGGCAATGATCGGGACATGTTGAGCACTACTGCGGGATCCAGTTGCATTTCGGGATCCTCGAGTGTCGTTATGAAACCAACAACTTCACTGGAAGTCAAAGGTCTGGGTGGTGGCGATATATCGCCGCCGACAGTGCTTTTCAAAGTGGACACATTTCCAGCATTTTCTATGAGTTGAGGTGTTGTGGGCTTTTGCATGCATTCCATGGCCATTTTGCTGGCCAATTTGTCCACGGTTTGTTCAGTGTGGTCTACTGCCTCGTAGGAATCGTGAGTCGCCTGGCTTTTGTTTTCCACATCAGCGAAAAGGCCGAAATCTTCGTGTGTGAGTATTTTAGCGTCGCTGCTCTTCAGATCCGTGTAGTCGACTTTTTGCGTAAAATCGATTATATCTTTTGTCAAATCCATTTCAGATTTCCAATTATTTATGTTTTTATTTATTAATTAATTATTATTATTATTATTTTTCAGCTGAGGGCGTCTTAAGTGCTCTCATCGGTGTTGTCAGTTCATCTTTAAAACTGAAGATCACTTAAGATTGAAGAGTGTTTTTAATTTTATTTACTTTTTTATTAGTTTTTTTTTGTTTATCTTTTTTTTTAATTAAAAACTGCCTGTAAGAAAAGGAGCTTGAATTAGTTGGAAACCCAATTACTTTTAATAAATTGTTGCTCTTATTCCGTAATTATTTTTAACGTCACGTCAAGACAATTTTAAAAATTGTCTATTTAGCAGACTCTTGTAAATCTTTTGGCATTAGAAAGCAGTTGCAGTCTGCCAGCAGTAGTCAATTGTTGTTTACAACGCCTACGTTCTATTTTCCATATTGTCGTGACGTGACGTTGACAAATAGTTACAGAATAGCTTTTATGGTACGTGAAATATATTTTTTATATAACAATATCTTATATCATGTTTCAATAACTTTTTGTTGCTAAGATTTAGATCACTTTTAAGAAGAATTTTTAAATATTTTTCTTATTTTAAGAAATAAATAGAAAAAATCAGCGACGGAATATATTTTGAGTAGAAAAAATTACTAACGTGGCTTGGAAGAGTGGCTTGATATAAATTTGTTATGAAATTTATATGTTAAAGCATAATTCAAATACTTCTTTTTATGAATATGGCGGATAACAATAACGAGAATAATTTTCTTTTGAAAAATTTTTAACTGAAAACTATGAAATTGAAAAAATAATAATAAAATCACTCCGGCAAAAGAGAAAAAGGACCAGAGCTGGGAAACTTTTTTTTAGCATTAAACACAATCAGCACAGCAGGCTGCCGACTACAATGACTGCAAGTGCCGGTGGCATCAACTTATTTTCTTTGAGAAAATACGAGTAAATCGCCGAAATTAAATCAATCATATAATTTGCTTCCGACTGGCGTTTCCTATTAGATTATTTTTGGTCTCATTAAAATAAGAGTCAATATATAAAACAACAACGACAAGATACCACCCAATATTTAATACGAAACACTAGTTTTGATGGGAGTTCAGAATTTGGAAAATATTTGCTGTAAAACAATGGAATTCCAATAATTCGCATTAAAATAAGATTTCCTTGATTTCGTATATTCCAAAAATTTTTAAATTTTTAATAAAAAATTATACAAGTAAATATTGACGAATATTCGATAAATTTTTTGTCGTGAAATCTTATTTGAATAACACTTTGAAGCCTCTGGGCAAAGCAATTGTGGAGGTAGAAAAATATAATTCCTCTTTAATGGAACTGAAGGATGTCTTGCAAAAAAAGTATTTTATACAGATTTAGTAAATGTAATAAGTTTAATTATTAAATGCTTCAATATTATTTTTAAACTGGGGGAATTTTTCATTCGAAAGTAGTTTTTCTAATTATTCCCCAAAGTCAAGATTATTTTATGAAAATAATTACGCAGAAGAATCAGACGAAGTGTCCGAATTTAATAAAAATAAATTATTAACAGAATTAAAAATAAATATCAATTATAAAGGAAATACTAAAAATATTAGAACCATTGAAAATGAGTTAAATTATAAAATAAAAATCCCAGAAAAGAACCGACAAATTTGACCCGCCTTTCAGTGCTATTTTAACCGTTAATTTTATGTCAAAAATATTTCCTTTCCTAATTGTCCGGGGTTTTTTTATAAAAAAAAATATACACAAAATCTTCCAGCCAAGTTGAAGTTTATTAAATGATTTCCATTACTAAAATTGTGGTCACATTTGGGCAAATATTTGCTCAATTTAACGTAACCACTACATATTAACGAGAATTATTTCAAATCAGATAAGTGTTGCTTGAGTTCAGTGCAGTCATACTCGATTCTGTGCTACTGACTGTCAGTTATTTATGAAACTGTTTTAGTTAAGAAACATGGGTCCGTATCAAAATATTGTCCTTTAGTGGCTACACTTCTTGAGCAAATATTTGACAAGTCTGACTGTGCCTGAACTTAAAATTTACAAGAAGAAAAACTTCTAGGTCCTCATGAACGTAAAAAATTTTCTCTTTTAGTTGTCAGACGATAATTGAAGAAATCAAAATGTGTTTAGGCGAACTAAACAATAATTAAGTCAATTAAAGAAATATTGACTCAATTACAAATGCATGTTTGAAGACTGTAAAATCTAAAATATAATGGAAATATTGTGAATATTAATTGCAACGGCTGATACTGAGTTTCTTCGTTAAAAAAAATATATATTGAATAAGAAAATCGGGGCCCGGAAGATATTTAAGATTTTTAGTCCCATCATTTTAGAGGGTCATTCAATATGTTGTCAGTTATTTATGAAACTGTTTTACTTAAGAAACACGAGTCAAAATCCAAGTATTTTACGCTTTTTAAGCTAATTAAGTCAATTAAGTGTATATTGACTTAATTAAACCATTATTTTTAAAATATAATGGAAATAATTTGAATATTAATTGCAACCGCTGACACTAAACGGTAGTACAGAATTGCAGTGGCTGAATTTCTTTGTAAAAAAAATTAAATAAAAAATAAAATTAAATTTTTATAAAAAAGTCGGGGGCCCGGAATATATTTAATATCTCTAGTCCCATCATTTTAGAGGGCTCTTCCATATTTTATGTCAGTTATTTGTGAAACGGTTTTATTTAAGAACACGAGTCAAAATCAAAATCAATTTTAGACTAATTAAGTCCATTAAGTGAATATTGACCCAATTAAGCCGTTAATTATAAAATATAATGAAAACTGCTACCGCTGATACTAATCGGTAGTAAATAATTTTAGTGACTGAATTTCTTCGTAAAAAAAATAAAATAAAAAAATTTTATGTGGAAATCGGGACCCGGAGGATATTTATTTTCTTTAACTGTTTAGTGGTTACGCTTTTTAAGCTATTTAAGTCAATTAAGTGAATATTGACCCAATTAAGCCGTTAATTATAAAACATAATGGAAATAATATGAATATTAATTGTAACCGCTGATACTAATCGGTAGTAAATAATTTCAGTGATTGAAATTTTTCATAAAAAAATAAAACTGAGGCCCAGAAGATATTTAAGATTTCTAGTCCCGTCATTTTAGGGGATCCTTCAATATTTTATAACCCTTTTTCTTGTAACTCAACCTGCGGGATATTAACTAAATCAAAAGGGTACAGCGTCTTATGCGATACGAAATTTTAAAATGAAGATCTGTTAAGCCAAGACAAAAAAAAATTAAGGAGCGTGGCCAAACTCCTTGTTAAATTGTATCTTAAGGTAACTTTTTATTTTGTTAGTTATATTATAATAAATCATATAACATTTTAAAAGCGTTTTTAAACTAAAAAACTGGAAAATGTTTCGCGGGGACTTACTTTCTTAATTACAAAAAACTTTATAAAATTTTAAAAGAGTTTCCAAAATAAAAAAACTGGAAAACGGTTTCATGGAGAGTTGTTTTCTTATAGAAAAAATATTTTTCAAAATTTGAATCAAAATAGGCCAACTACGTTGTTATTTTATTGGAAAAAATAAATCCGAATTTGCTCTGAATCATGGCGAAATGACAATAGTTATGAATTTAATACTTTCAAACTTTAACGTTTCTGCCAGTCCACTATAAAGAGATGGAAAGTTGCTTATCACTCGGCTAATTTATGGCAACGTTTTAAGGATAATCATAAATGAAAAAAGCCATAAATCCCAGCGTAAGCGATATCTCCTCTGTATAGTGGAATGGCTTAAATCCACTTTTAATTTTAATTGCCAAAGATATTTTATGAGTTTTTAGCTGCGACTGACTGTTACGTTGTCGTTCAGCCAGCGATTTTACTGAAACAACAACAAACAAATAATAGTGCTGAGCTCAATGGCAAAAATAAGTTGTATAAATTATTAGGGGTGGTTTGGGTGAACTCTGGTTTCGCTTGTCTCATAAATAATAAATTTATGAATACACGCGCTTTAACTCGCACACACACACACTTGCAAACATACAGACGAGTACACATGGCATGGGCCCGTACAAGCCCATGAACACTCAATAACAAGCAGAATATATAAGAAATTTATACATTTTAATAATTTATTTAATTTAATTAAATTAATTTATTATTATATATCTTTTTTTGTTTTTGTTTTTGTTTTTATTGTGCTCAACTACTCCACTCCTGATAACGTTGAAGAAGAATGTTTATGGTTGTTATAAAGAGTGTGTGTGTTTGTTTGTGTGTGTGTGTGTGTGTGTGGATTTTGTTTATGGTTAAGAACAACGAACGCCGCATATTGAGCGCCCTGCTTCATTTACGTGCTGCCAGAACCGTGGTGTGGTTTGCCAGTAAACACAAAACTGCTCGCCCTGCCTGCCTGCTTTTGTTGTCTGGAGATGTACCATCATCATCATCATGATGATGATCATCATCTTCATCATTTTGTTTTTGTGCGTACTTTTTAAGGTCTTGTTGTTGTATATAAATAATAACTGTAAGTTTTCTGAACTGAAATACTTTGTATTTGCAACTCCATGTATGCGCGTATATATTTTTATTAATATTTAATGCTGCACATCATAAATTATACAAGTGTCGACATTAAGTACGGCTGGCTGCTGCATTGATGTTGGTAATAAAATAGGAGAAGGGGTGTAGAGACCAGGCGCAGGGCAGATCATGCATTTTGTTTTATTTGCAGTTTCTTAAAACTTTTGCATCGGTTTTTAATTTATAAGAACAAAAACAAACTCAACTAAACTAAACAAAGTCGTCTTAAGCACAAACACACACACACTTGCACACACACTTGCACACACACATACTCACTCTCCTACAGCGTTACTTGGTAAGACAGACAGCCAGACAGCCAGATAGTAGTTATTCCTATAGATTTTATTTGAGCATATATTTTTTTTTCTTTTTAATAAATTATTGCTGCCATACACTTGCACTCTTTGCTGTTTGCCACCTCTGGTGGGGTTTCCTATTCCGCCACTTTCAGACCACAATTTGAAATCTTTATTTTCGTTTTTGTTTTCGTTTTCGTTAAGACGTTTGTTGCTTTCTTGGCGCTGCTTTTCTTTCTTTACTTGCCTCTTCGTGGCATCTGCTAAGAACGGGGGGCGGGGGAGGGGTTAGCATACAAAAATATATAACAAAAATATTTATAAATAAATTTGATTGCGCGCGCTTTTGCTTTTGTTCTTTCTTAGTTTCGGTGTTTAGATTCTAGGAAAAATTCTATTTATTTGTTGCTACACTAGTTACTGGGATCCTGGTCGGTGACTTGTTAAACTGCTGCACAAGTAAATTTTATATGTGGCCTAAGAAAGTTGTTCGTTCCTTTGCTCGTTTCTTAAATTTATGGCCAACATCTCGCCTACAAAGTGCTCAACGGGTGACCAATTTTATTGCCACCCACTCATTTTCGGCACGTACACTTACAACCAACTGCAGATATTTAACTGCGACTGTGTGTGTCTGTGTGTGTGTGTGTGTGTGTTTGCTGCTATTAAATGTTCCTTGTGTGCA
Organism: Linnaemya vulpina; assembly: GCA_963675445.1. NCBI lineage: Eukaryota > Metazoa > Arthropoda > Insecta > Diptera > Tachinidae > Linnaemya > Linnaemya vulpina. The sequence goes on along the minus strand of OY776278.1, from coordinate 5,601,701 downwards.
TGTTTGTTTGTTTATTTGTTTGTTTGTCATCAGCATCTCCAGCAGAAATGGGAAAACTTTTTTATTGAGCGCTGGAGGTATGGCAGGGCAGCATGTTGTTCATGGCTGTTGCTAAAGAAAGCAGTTGTTTGCAAAGGGGGCGGAGGTGGGCAGAAGGTGTCGGGCTGGCTAGGAAGCACTGAATATCGGAGGTTTGTATGTTATGGAGTCTAGTGTTATAAATTAATAAATTACAATTTATGTGTAACTGCTGAAGCTGCTGATTTCACAGCAAAATGAAATAAAATAAAAACTTTTCTTTGAGTTGAACACGAAAATCGATTTTTGTGAACTGAATGTTGCAGGGCAAAATTAAAATTTCATTATATAAAATAAATTAACAGCTCTTCTCAAGAAAACAAAAAACAAACAAAAAATTGCAACAACACTTTTTCCTTTGCAGCAAAAATTATTTTATTTAAAACTTGTCTACCTGCCACAAGATCCCCATAGATCTTCAAAAATGTTTAATTGGAAATTAATTATTAATTAATAGCGCAATTAGCCTTTTTACCTTAAACTTATTGAATTGCATTTATTTCATTATTCCTTAATCACAAAATTGTTGCACTTTAACAAGAAATTTCTTTTTTATGATTTTTTTTTTTTTTGAATTGAATTGAAACCAACTTGCAAACGTCTTCTTGGCAGTTGCTCGAATGAGATGATCTTGTAGAAGAGTCAGTCAGTCATTCGTTATTTTGCCACAACTTGCTCATGCATTTCTAAACAGTTGTTTTTGTATTTCTGGTGTTTGTTTTTATTATTATTTTTTTGTTTGTATTTTTCTTCTATTTCTTCATTCACTGCACTTTGCACACGCGATATTCTATTAGAAATTCGTACACACGACGACGACGGTTGAATGTGGACTGATTGTTGTGCCATGAATGAAACTCGATTGTGGTCACACAGCACACACAACTCATGTGAGTGCGGCAGCAGCGGACGTGCCAGTCGCTGTCTCGGCCAACGTCGCCCATGCTCTCTCACTCAAGTCGTTGTGTTAATGTTCGTGAGATGTAGTTCGCTGGGTGCGTGTGTGTGTTGTTCTTCTTGTTAACACTGTGGAAGTGAGTACAGAAAGTTTCTTTTGAAAATTCATCGTATTGCTTGTCATCCTGTCGGGGGTGTGAGTATTTTGTTCCGGTTTCTCGTTTTCAAACACAACTCAGCCACAATGTGGGATGTGAAACGTTTTCTTTGATTTTGGGGCGAATTGGTTTTCATCGTCATAGAGAAGAGAGATTTTGGGGAGATTGAAAATGTTTAAGAGAATTTCATGTGATTCATGAGTAGTTCTTTATTTTCTTTTTGTTTTCGCTGTCTTAGAAGCGACTTGTTAGTGGTTGTGAGGGCAGCAAATAAATATAAAAAAAAAACTAAAAATTAACTCTTGCCCATAAATTAATAAATTTCAATAGACTTGATTAAATATTTAATTAATGTGCTTATTAATTCAGTATGTAAATACGCGCTTAAATCCATAAATTTTTCATAATAAATTAGCAGGTTGTTGGTGTTTGAAATAGAAAATGGCGCTTCTAGATATGTTATCGTCCCTGAAAAGCCTGCTTTTCAGTTGCGATGCTAAATAATTTCTATATTAAAAATAATCAGAAAATCGTTAAACAAGAAACAGCTTTGCAAAGCAGACCATTGAATTTTATAGGATTTAAATAGCAGTTTAGCTAATAGTTTTATATATTTTTAACTAACTGGCCCATGAAAAAAATATATAGAATATTATTTTATTGTTCGAATTAATTAATTAATAAAATTTATTATCTGGGCTCAAGTTTTAATCCCCGAATTTAAAAATTTTCCTGGAAAAATTTTATAAAGAACTCTGATAAGTGGCCAAGCGACCTTAAGATCAGTACGGACCCTTTCTACAGGGTGTTTTTTATAGAGTGATACAAGTTTAAATTATAATAAAATATAGTAATATATTTTGATATCAATGAAACGGCCTTTATTGGATAGAAAATTTTATGACATTAATGTTTGAATATGATTTCGCTCATACGGCCGCCACGGCTGGCGCGTACAAGGCGCAATCTGGAACACCAATTTTCACAAACAAGTAAAATTCAGACCATCATCGTTTTTGCAGACATGTGGGCCAATGACTCCGGCAGTCCATAAGGCGCGATAAAAACTTGTGAATTCTTCTCACTCTAAATGCGACAATTCTGTTCATTTACGTACCCATTCAACCAAAAATGGGCTTAATCGGAAAATAAAATTTCGAATGGACGAAGTGCACGATAAGTTTGACGAACAGAACCATTATTTTGATTAAAAATTTCCACAATTCGCACGCGTTGCTCTGGTGTAAGTCGATCCATACTAAAATGTCAAAGGAAACTAAACAAAAAGCAACTATCAGCTGTTAAATGGGTAGTCAAATAAAGCAGTGGTGCCAACTCAAAGTTGTATCAGTCTATAAAAAACACCCTATATTAAAACGATGATAATAAGTGTTCTAAAGTAATTCACTTCTTATGCAAAACAAATGAAAAATTATTTATAAATCCAAGGATTTGAACGTCAGCTGAAATAAGTTTTATGGCGTTTTCTTTTCTCAAAAACGGGTAACATTTTGTCACTTCCATTATTGAAAAAAGGCAGTTTGGAGGTAATTCAAAAATGAAAAAAATTGTTGTATCGGATATTGGATTCATTTTTAATACGTTGTTTTATTTTCAAAAGACAAAATGTTGCCATTTTCTATAAAAAAGTGCAAAAATGTTGCACTCTTTTCTACAAAAGAAATCAATATTAGTTTAATAAGAAACATATTTCACCAAACTCAGAGTTAACAAATAATCGCAACTGTCCTGTCCTGTCCTGTCCTTTACTCTGACTAGAGGATGTTTTACTGGAAATAAAAATAATTTTTATTGCAATTTTTCCGTACCTTAACTGCCGACTTTGAGGTGTTGCAATACTTTTTTCTTTAGTACAACAACAACTAAAATGAAAATAATTTATAAAAAGTTTTGTTGTTACAAATATAATTGAAAGAATGATTTCTTGCCACAGCCTGAAATAATCTGCAAGCTTATGAGCCCAAATATTTAAGTCCTTATTCACAAACGACTGTTAAAGTCGGCTTTTACTATACAAAATTCATGCTTTAAAGCAACTTTTAATTTAAAAATATTTTGTGAATAACAGCGTGTGTGTTTGTTAATATAAATATTTCAGTTTATAAAAAAGGACAAAGAAGGTGGGGCCAGTGCACAAGTGCGTGAGAAAAGTTCAAGCCTTCTGGACGCATGATAAGACAACCTGGATCTTGCATTTGCAAACTGGAATGCAGAGTAAATTAGAATCCTTTAGGGGCAGTCACATTAAGTCCTGGTCGTATTGTTGCTCCTTTTTATACACTTCTTATTAGCTGCACTTGAAAATTTGTTTTTATCGAGTTTTCCTCTTGCATGGTGCTTCCTTGCGTATACTTAATATTATTAATAATGTTGCTCATACGTTACATTACACTCGTACCGCGTTGTTGGTATAGCTCATATTCTTATCTTCTTATAATGTGTAAGTATTTTTACACGCTTTCGACTCACAATACCCTGAAACATATAAAAAACCAAGAAAAGCAGCAAATCAAAACCGCCGTGTCACAATTAACTTTCCTTGAGACGAAGAACTCTTTTAAATGGCTTTAATGCGTTACTTGTTTATTTAAATCTCATTATATTTTTCTCCCATATTTTAATGAAAATTTCTTATGAACTTTTCAATTAGTGCCACGTAAAAATACCAGCAAAATTAATATAAAAAAGCAACGATCGTGAACTTGAAAATAAAAGTTGATATTGAAAACTTAGAAGTGAAAGGAAAGCGAAGGATATGCTTAAAATAATTGGGGAGAAAATGGAATCAAGTCCTCAAAAGCTGTTGAGATTTTGATAGTCTGGAAAAGAACATGCAAAGGACCACGCTTTTTGCTCCAGCCATAGAGAATTTTCTATGACTGCAATATTTATTTAAACTTTTTAATTATCTAAATGGGAATTGGAAATAATATCTTTAATTCCAACATATTTTCTTAACGATGTTCAATAACCCCAGTGAAATGCATGAGAGTTCCTGTTGTCTAAAACGATTAAGATAAAAATTTAAGAGTTAAAAACCCCAGATTTGGAAAGAATTATAATAATTGAATATATTTTTATATTGTTTCTACTTAAGAGAAAATTTGTATCAATACAAATTTGTTCTCACGTATGAACTATTTATTTATTTGCTCCTATTATTTATGTCACACTGTTAGCGCCATTTTGTGTTACTTCAACAACAATTGGCAAATATTGACTATTTAACTGAGGATTATTGGCAAAGGCATTTAATAATTTTATAATAAAATGAAGATTGTCCCGAGACCATCTTGTATCATCCATGTGCTTCACAAAACTATTTGTAACTCTTAAGAGCCATTTCGAAGAAAGGAACAGTCGAGTTGTTCACACAAAACAATTATTAAAAGCCTAAACAGCTGATTGTTATAACCCAGTGGTCCAACTTTCCAGCACCTTAACTGTCGGAAATAAGCACCCATAATATTAATAATAAAATAACAAAAAAAAAAAAATAATAATAATTTATGCAGCAGTTGCACCCGAAAATTGCTTTAACAAAAATATTATGATTGATCGTAACATGTTTTTTTTTAGTTTCCAAAGACTAGATATATACTCCAAAGTAACAGCGAAAGTTAACAGCAATACAATTATTCAATTCACACAGAAAAGCAGAACAGCTGTTTTCGAAGGCCGATGCACTTGCATCATCAATAATCACCATATATCATATGACTCCGTTCAATATGACAACAGCTTTTAGATATACAATTTTTATTATCAAATACCATACGAGAATTATATCAAACCGAGGTCAACATACAGTGGGCGACAAAATTTTACGTACAACTGATATATAGGGATCGTATGTATTTTAAAAGCAATATAATGAAAAGTAATGACGCAGATTTGTTACTACATAGAGCGTATGAAGACTTTTGCCAACACTCTTTTTAAGTTTTTTGCGAATAAAATTTTAAGTTTGTTCAAAAAAATTAGGTTTTTGAGTTAACATTTGAAAAAAAGGTAAATTTTAAACAAATCAGAATCATTGCTAAGTAATATAATAATGCTTTTAAAATGCATATGGTGCCAAAATATCAGTCGTACGTAAACTTTTCTCGGCCACTGTATGTTACCCTCGGTTTCATATAATTCTCGTTTGCTATTTCATGATAAAAATTTTATATATAAAAGCTGTTCAATGTGATGAACGAAGTCATTTGATAAATCATCATTATTCATGGTGAAAGTGCAGTGGCTTTCGAAAGCAGATGTTCTGCTCTTCTGTGTAAATTTAATAATTGCATTGTGTTGAATGGAGAGGCGAGTTCGCGGAAAAGTTCATGTCATGTTTGGGGCTGATCAATAGGCCGTTTCGATCATGCGACTTATTGACTTTAGACAATTTTTTATAGGGCTCAATTAGCGTTAACGCTCTGGAATTTTTTTTTTTGCGACATACCGGCCGATGTATTGAAGATAGTGGGCTGAGATTGGACCCAGCGTATGAAACATTTGGGACGTGGTCGTGTTCAATATTTACTCGAAATCTTTATATTTAAACTTTAAATTATATAGATCGTTCCATCGACTCGCCTATAGATTTTTGAAGTTTCTCTAAATTTCATGTATTTGCTTTGAATCAAATCCCCAAGCTGGGAATAAAATCTCCCCTTCTTATTCGTTAACTTGGGGGCAATCGAAACAGAAATCTAAGGTTCTAATAGATGACTGGGGACTGAGCAATTCGATATATTCTACTGCACACTGATATCGATTTCTCTAACATCGGGGATAAGTGAAAGGATTATTCGACTGCCCCCAAAGTCCATGTGGTGAATAGAAGTCACAGCCTTCACGCTGATAGACTAGGAAACTGCCCACTAGCCGAGCGCAGCACTCATAAATAATGATATCTTGCATTTACATAAGTCACGGCATCAATAATTTTGTTGGTTCATTTAAATGCGTTCACACTTATCAAATATTTGCCCCAAAAGAGCGTAACCACTTCGTTCTTATGACAAAATTTTAATTCAGATAAATATTTATTGAGTAAAGAAAGTTCCCATATAAATAATAGAATCCTGTCATAGAATCCAAAATTATTAGAAACATTTTAACTCAATAAACACCTGCCCGAATTTAGTGGTTACGTTTTTATTGTGAAATATATTATGAGTGTGGATTCCAATATTGCAAAAATTATAAGTATTTTGAAATTTAACTCCCTTATCCTCTGCTTCCTTTTTGTTTGCGTTTAAAATAACTCCTTTTTGAATTTGCAGATCACCGCAATTAAGTGAGAGTTACTGAATACACGTGAGTACTCATGAGTGTGTGCAGTTGCCTTCCAAAACACCCTAATTACGCGTTGCTATGCAAATTTAAGCTTCTTAATTTCTCAACTGCTTCATGTTGAGCTTTTTCCCAATACAAAATCAAATACAAGTTGGCCTTAACAACTCCTTGCAAATGCTGCAATGCGGGAACCATCTGGAGGGTGTTTTATAGCTGGAAAAAGATGAATTTAAAAAAAATTTAAATCTGAAAAAAAGGTATCCAAATCTGACCAAATTTTAAAGCAGCATTTCATTTGCCCTTTTTTTCTTTTGAATAATTTTTCGTGTATTAATTTTCTTTTTGAGAGTTCGATCACACTCTGGCCTCATCATCATCACCTGCTGGTAATTAATGTTTTCTGAATATTTTCTCAATCTCAATCAATTTCCTTCAAAGTACGCCTCGAAACTTTGAACGCGTTAAAATATCATTAAAATTGAAAATGGCCTGCTGCTCAAATTTCTTTTTAAAATAATCACAAGAACAGTAGTTCTAAGATATTAATTGCTGACGTTGTCGTTGTTGTTGTTGTTGTTATATTTTGGATTTTTTTTTTAATTTCTTCTTTTCGGCCATGGCCGTTGTGTGAGTAGGCCAAGCAAAGAATTGCATGGAAAAAGGGGTGTATTAAAGCGCCTAAATTTCTTACATGCAGGCAATTGCGTGCATGGCCATGCACCGACGTGCACACATACACATACATGAATGCATGTATGTGTATGTAAGTATGTGAGCAGGTCTTGTGTTTAACATGCAAATGAATGTGCGTATGTGTGTGGACAACATACATGGATGTGGTATTTATGGCCAACATGCTACTACTGTTGAATAGTTGGCTGGAGCGGTTGTGTGGTTGTGCTTTGGAATTCTTATCTCGTAGTTGCAACAAAAACTTTTCGGCCTAACAATTTTTTACAATTGTTTTGCGAAAGTAAAAGAATGAGCAGGATTGGAAAGAAAAAGAAACATGCAATAATATTTATACGATAAAGAACTTGTTAAGATATTAGCCACGCCTCCGAAGCAAACCCAGTCTTATACGTGGTGTGTATGTGTGTATGCATATAAGCTTGCTAACTAACACTTGCATAGAAATGCCAGTGGCAAAAAAAAATTTTTTTCCTTATATTTATGTTTTCTTCATCTTTCTTTCCCATTCACTTGAAACTTATAGTTTCATTTGCCCCAACCTTAAAACCCCACACACGCACACACACTGCGAAGTGATTCTCTTCTGCCATCCAACGCTCTTAATAAAATACTTGGCAATAGTGTTGTATTCTCTTGCCATCAGAAAGAGCAAAAACAAAAAATTGTTGTGCCTTGAAATAATTTCTGCTCACAAGAGTCAACTTGGAAGACAAAAGAAATATTGTATTTGCATTTTATTATATGAGTTGAATAAAAAGAAGAAAGAAGAAGGAAAAAAACATGTTGAAACATCTACACCAACACATGAGATGTATGGGGCAGTGACGTCATTGGAGAGGTGGAGCTTAATGCATTATTTTTATCGTTTTATGGGCCATAGCGGGTGTCGCAAATAGGACACTGTTGTTCAACAGTGCAAAGGATGATGGCAGTGTGTGCGTGGCCGAGTGTGTTTGTGTGTTAAGCTCTGGCAATTATTTTTGCTCCCATCACGTGACTCTTGCATACAACGCAAATCAAAACAACAACGAGTACAGCATGCCAAAGCATGTTGCCATGAATGTGTATGCGCGTGTGTGTGTGTGGTCGGGTGTGTGTGCATGTATTTTAGGCACACATTACCACCACTTTATTTATATATTTTATTTGCCAGTGCTGGTTGTATGTGTTTTTGCGTATTTATTTAAATAAAGATAAATATCCCAAAAACTACAGAGTAGTAGACACACACACACACACTCATGCACATGCCTGCCTGTGTGTGTGCTTTATATATTATCATTTTTATATGAGTATTTGTTGTTATTTAAATGTGTATTTAATATAAATAAGGGTTTTGTGCGTAAGTACGTCCTATAAAGGCACACACAAACATGTGAGTGTGTGTGTGTGTGTGCGTGTGTTTAAATGCATGCATACATATATATCTATTGCTGGTATATAATATTACGGCACCTACACACTCATCCACAAATAAACATGCGAATTAAAACATTCGTAATTTCAAATATAAAAAAAGTTGCAACCCACTTCTTTGTCATTGGCCGATCGACAGAGGCCTACATGCGCCCTGAAACACACACCAGCACAACACGCACACACACACACATTTATTATATAATATTTATAGATATTTAAACAACAAATACATCTTATAGAATTATTTATTGTACGTGGGAGTTTATTTAGGATGCTTTTAATCCATCTTTTGTTGCCAAAAAGACTCTCGTCTTAAGCCCCAAATTTATTTGTCGAAGCCTAAAGGACATCTGATACGCTATAAGATATTAAGGGACGAGTTAGTATTGCCATGAAAGTAAATCTCAGGTGCTTCAGCAATCAGGTAGAAGCAGCAACAACTTTAGCTACAGAGAATGCTAAACTGGCACTATTCTTAACGCCTTGACTGTTTATTATGTGATTCACGATATTAACGATCAGTGAAGTGCAAAAAAAAAGGAGGGGGTATAAAGTGGCCATATGTCGGCGATAACGCGCCGAATGTTGTCCTCCAAGTGGGTTATCATTGCGGGTTTATTTACGTAGACTTCACAGGAAATAGTCTGGCTGAGTAAAATCGCACGATCATGCAAAACAATTTACGGTTACGAAACGTTAAACTATGAGGTTAACAAATTTTTCCTTTAATAAATCACTTAAACCACGAGCTGTGTAACATGTGGCCCCTGCACATCATGACTGTTGTTCGATTGATGGAAGATAAAGTTTCAGAGGGAACTCGTTTTTTGGGCGAACAGTACGAAGAAATCTTCCCCGTCACTTTCAATTTAAGACAGTTTGAATCGCGTGTCCATCTTCACTTCTCCTTTTCCCCCCTCCCAAAAACCTATCTACCCACTTCCAACGCAATGCATTGCATATGTAGGGGTCGTTCCCTAAGTGCTGGTGCTATTCATAAAAAAAGTTAGTAATATGTTAAGTGGCTCTATAGCAGGAGTCATCACTAAGAGAGCGGTTCAAAAATAATGTTGTAATTTCTTACACTCTTTCTATAGGCTTTCTTCACCAACAGTCCTGCCACCCAGGGGAGGGGTGATGACCCCTGCTCTATAGCGATCACCATTCACTGTTACATTTTCTAAAAAGTACATAACAAGAGTCAGGTTTTCAGGATCTAACCATGACTCAACAAGTACTTGGGAATTGTCAACAATTTGCTGTCCACTAAAGTTGTATACCTCTATAAAAAATCACCCTTTAGAAGCCACGTTTACCAGCTCTATTTTATTTCAAAAATAATTCTAGCGAATTTATTATGTCAAGTATTTTTAATAACTGAATTATTAATTATAAACTGCGATAAATGTTTCCATTAGTGATCCATTTCAGTGATTTTCATAACTGAAGAGAGTTGCCATACAGTTTTCCCAACTAAAGCTGAGTTGCAATTCCCAGTCGGTTCATGTGGCCCGTTTCATATAAAGTAACTCAGTAAAACTGCAGTTTTTTATTAAAAAAAAAAAAGCGCCAGAGCTTATCGATCTTTAAGATTCTATTATTGGATCGTTCGCAAAAAAAAGAATATATTTCGATTTGATGTGGAATAAAAAATCTGTCAAAAGGCCCCCCAACTGCTCTGATGACAGGCCGCTACTGTTGTCATAAAATATTCCATGACTTTTTCACAGAAGATCAAAGTCTGCACCACACATTTGATCGCACAGGATTCATTTGTTTCTCATGGGTTACATTTCAGAAGTTTCTGAAATTTTCCGAATTCAACAAGGCCATTCACAGGGAAATTCGTATAATCGGAGATAATTTGTTTTCGAAATATTTGCATTGACTTCACTTTGCTGCGTTATCCAGGCGAACTTTTTTTTAAAGCGCCTACACATTTCAGAGTTGCCATATCACAAAAATAATCAAAACCAAGCTTAATAACTCCGATCTGACTGAGACACGCTACACTAGAAGTGAAATGAATTAAATATACGTCTTGTTCGGTGCACAAATAACATTCAAAATAAAAGCAACATTTTTGAATTTGTCTTTTTATTAAAAATGTTATTTATACGATTCAACGATGGCTAAATTTATCATCAGATTTTTATTCCTGTGGCATGACTTCCAAGCGTCTGGAGAATTTTGAAATAATAAAGTTTATGTTCACAAAAGCTGTTATTTCATGCCCTGAAATTATGTTGCTTTCTTTAATAATCGGAAAAAGGGGAGAGTTTTTGAACTTAATTTGTGTTCTTTTCTGAAAAAAATGCTACATTTCTTGCACTTTTTAACACGAAATGGCAACAAAATGTGATTTGAATATAAAAAATTTATTGGAAATCAGTCCAGCATAAATTTGAAAAATTTTCTCCTATTTTGAAACTCCTCCGAAGTGCCAAATAACTTCGCAAAGAAGTGCAAAAATTTTAAATTTTTTCAGAAAAGAAAACGTCATTAGATTTTTTGTAAATTGTAGCCGATTCGAACCGGTAGATTTCAAGATATCTCGAGGAAACTTAAGCCGTTTTCTCTTAGAATAGTTTTTGAATGGCTTCACTGGTGGATTCCACAAACACCTTAAAATCTTGTCGATCACCGCCAACCGGGTAAAAATCTATTGATCCATTCGTGAGATATCGTCAACGAAAAAGTTCGAAAAAAGTTATTTCTTTCAAACTCCGAATTGGAACAGTTAGTGTTCTCGATTCTTTTACAGTAGTCGAAAACTACATGAATCATCGCTTGTTACGTGTGAAACAGCTGATTGAAAGATTAAAATTTTGACTCGAAGAGCTCAAGAGTATAAAAAACGAGATGGCGATAGATTTGCGTTTAGCAAAGCAGAAAGTTCCGGGGATGCGCTCTAAGATCAACCGTTTTCCCTATATTTTTTTTTACGAATAGCAAAAATTATTAATATCGATAACGATATATTTTCCCATTGATATATTCGATATTTTAAAAATCCGCTGGTATCGATAGTACTGCCAATAATATCCCAGTTCGTTCAAAATTGTGCTGCAATTAAAAGTTGAATTGATGAACATGTTTTTACCAGAAATCAGCTGCTTTTAGGACTTTTTTATACTTCACACATACATTTTTAATTGAGTCAATAACAACTTTATTGACTCAATTACTTTGCTGTTTTTCTATCGTCATCTAAAATGCAAAATCACGTATCACAATTGTTTAAAAGCTTAGAAAAGAAGAAAACAACGTTTATAAAATAGCAGCTGATTGGAATACGGAAACAAAATTTTCAAATCTAGATGAAAACGAAATGGTTTCATTTCGATCTAGACTTGAAAATTTTGCTTCAATATTCCAAATAGTTTCTATTTTAAAAGATTTTTTGCTTCTTCTTTAAACTTTTAAAAAATTATGTTACGTAATTTTCCATTTTAGGTAACGATATAAACTTTTGCATTTAATTTAATTATCGTGTAACAGCTGAAATGACAAATTGTCTACAATCATGAGGTCTCCAGTTCAAATCTAGGAATTTTTTAGAATTTAATTTTTATGCATAATTTTTTCTTAATTTTAAAATTAGTCATAAATAAAATATTAATAAACTTACATATTTCGCTTGCGGTTTGTTTTATCGTTTTCTGTATATCGCGTGGCCAGTCTGGTTTAGCTTTGTTCAGTGAGCTGCTCACTAAACACACACTCTTTTAGCAGTGTTGCATTCGCACTTTTATTCAATATTAAAACAATTTCGTATGTATTGTTACTAATTTTATATACTATTTATTACTAATTTTAAAATGAAAAAAACTTTATTAATCAAAATAAAAATAATAATTAAAATTAAGTTTTTAAAATATCCTAGATTTGAACTGGAGACCTCATGATTGTAAGCAATTTGTCATATCAGCTGTCACACGACAATTAAATTAAATGCAAAAGTTTATATCGTTACCTAAAATGGAAAATTACGTATCATATTATTAATCGAAAATGTATATATATAAAATTGGAGGCAATGTGTATGTCCAGGTTCACACCAAAATGTTTCTGCTGCTAATTTTTGGAGTTTGTAGGAGAGAGAGAGAGAGAGAGAGAGAGAGAACAGGAGAGTGGTGTTTGTTATGAAGCTGCTTATACTCGTGAAATTCGTTTTATTAAGCCATTCGTAATTGTTAGCATTTGTGAGTTCTTTCCATTCTCTGCTTCGCTGTGGAGAATAATTTTAAAAGAAAGCGCATTAATTGTCATAAAATACATGCCTTGTAAATAAAAACAATATTAAATAAAATAACAAATTCTTTTAACACAATATAAATAAAATTAACTACCAAAAATGTAAGAATTAAGAAGTAAAAGAAAGCCAAAATATGTTGAAGCAGACCTGCTTGTCCGAACATTCTGGCAGCTTGAAAAGAGCCTGAAAAAAATATCAGCAGCAAAAACTTGCTCGTGTAAACCTGGACTTATTGTGAATGACTGAACACCGTATTAAAACTTCATCAAACACAATTATTAACTTAAATTTTATAATGCAAGCAAAACAGTTATTTGCATTATTTAAATAAAAAATGCAAAAGATATTCAATAAGAAATAATTCTTCAAGATTTATTTAAATCTCTGTTTGCAATAGTTCAACGTACGTTGCTTCTAAATTTGTCTACACTCGAAGGGAAATGAAAACCGTTTCCGTCCAAGCGAAGAGAAAAGAAATGAAAAACATGCCTCAAGAAGCCACAATAAAACGGCAGGAAAATTTCTTTCTGTTAATGTATTGAAATATTCTTTAAAACAACCAACGACAAATTGAAATTCGACCAGATAAACTAAACCATAATGTGAACAAGACAAGACAAGACAAGAGAAAAAAATGAAGGCAACATTTCAGAAGAAATGAAAAATAAAATACAAGAAAATAACGACATCCGCGACATCAGAAAAGAAAGAGTTAAAAACCCCAAACGAAAAAAAGAGCCGAAGGAGAGTAGAAAAAAAAATCACAGGAAGTGGACACGCTTCCACATAAATGTGATATAAAGCAAAACCGTTTCCAACCAGAACATTTTATGAAGAAACAACAGAGAAGCACAGAAAAAAATCACGACACGAGAAATACAATTATTGGAATCTAAATTGAAACAAAACAATGTTGGCAAGGCAAAAACAAACAAAAAAACTTATTCTCTAAAAGGAAAAACAAAAATTAATTTATACAAAATTGATTTTAGAAATTTGCTCGGCCGCTAAAAAGCCACATGGAAACGAGTGAATTTAAAAGAGTTTAAAAATATTGATTCAAAGTATTTAAAGAAGAAAAAAAAATATTAAAAATAAAACAGAGTTTAATGATGATAATTAAACTGCCCAGCAGTTGCTTTAACCCAGCAATACCACAATAGAAGCTGTAAATGTGGCCGCGGCCCTCTTCCTGGCGGTAATAGATTCAAGGGAGGCCGTAGAAATATAAAATATGACTAAAAGCCGTTCTTAAGACTCAGTTTAATTAAAAACTTCTGCTCCCAACCTACTCCACGACTGCTGCGCCAAGGCTTTAACTCTTTCGATTCCCTTGCAACTTTATAAGGAATGATCCAGCCATAATGCACGATGTTGAATCTGAATAAAAGAAGTCATTTTAAAGAACTCTCTTGATATATTTTCATTATGATGAGAAGGATCTTTCAGAAATATGTGTGAAACAAAATATCGGCCAGATAATCGGTGGCATACTTCTATCCGCTGGTCCATATCTTCAATAACTCTATAACACAATCGAAATTGAAGGTGGTTAACGTGCCGAATTGAGTTTTTCTTGGCTTATTGACTTGCACTTGTTCTTTTAAGTATCTCTGAAAAAACAAATCCAACGGCGTCAAATCTCATAAGCATGGCGACCAATTAACTTCGCCACGATTACAAATAACCCGTTCACGGAATTTCTTGCACAAAAGAGTCATTGTGACGTTGTTTGTATGACAAGTCGCACCATTCTGTTGGAAGCTCATAACGACCAGGTCCGTATCCTAAATATTATATTTGTATTGGATCAGCACTCGGGCGATGACTCCTCCAATGCCTACGCATTGTGCCACAACTAGGAAGGAGGGGATAGTGTCCAGAGGACAGAATAGAAGATAGACAACTTTTTGCAGATATTTTTACCCTTAACTCCACCGGTAAATTTTTTGCTACAGGTAGCGACGAAGGAGGGTGCCTTATTCTGCTGCTAAGCACATGACGGTGTTAATCGCTATGGGTAGTGCTCGGCGACCAGTTCTGTGGCTTCGTCATTGAAACAGGCCGGCAAGAATTAAAACGCTCATGAACTAAAGCAAATCGGGAACACTCTACTCCATATTCATGATGACTGAGCGAGGAGTCGAAGTCGGGTTAGAAGGCACTGTAGATAGCGTTGCCAACCTGTTGATTTTCGCACCATTTTTAGTGCTTTTTCAGTACATTAAAGCGAAAAAATTTTAAGTCCCCAACAAGGTTTTTCCCCAAAATCGATACTCTCTAAACTGATTAGAAAAATTCTCTAACATATCCCTGTTCGACTGCACGGTCTACAGCTTCGTAGTCAACGCTGCAAAGATGGCAACAGATCATGGCATTTGTGCTATTAATGGTTTCGAGGGCAATGCCACACAACGAAATAAATAAAAGAAAATGATAACCCAGAAAAAAAGAGATGGCCAACACTCACTCTCTAACCTATTTCGGCTCCGCATGATACTTATTCGCAATGTCCCATTTGGTAGGTCGGTTTGGTTTCACTCCCTGAAATAATTGCTTGCTCGTAAATGGGAAGAGATCCTATTGATGGTTTCCATCAGAAGCATCCAGGAATGCCCTTCAACGAGGCAATTCTGTAAGACGGAATACCTCTTTATTTTTCCTATCCGGATCACACGATTAAGTTCTTGCTGCTCAAATTTGCTATTGAAGAAAAGTCTGCTTCAACATGTTTTCGTTTTCCTTTACTTCTGAACTCCTAAAGTTTTTACAATTCATTTTATTTCGTTTTTGTTAAAAGAATTTATTCTATTTTGTTATTAAAAATAAATGTTTTTATTTAAAATAAATTTTCTTCACAATTAATTCTGTTTCTATTCAAAAGTTTCTTCCCAGCGGAATCGAAAATTACAAAAAATTTTAAAAAATTTTAAAAAATTCATATAAAAATAATTTCGAAACGAACCTCCCGAGTAGATGCTGCCTCTGAGATGTATTTTTGCAGCGAAACTCAGGCTTAAACATACAGACACACTGACACCCTCTTAATATTAAATCAAGAACGCTTTTTATTGACCGCAAATATCGAAATCTGATGAGAGCTCGACTTTTGCAAAATTTGTTAAACACCAATAACTTTCCGATTTTGTCTACTAACTTTTCCTACCGGGAAGTTAAAAACTGAATTTTTCGAAACAAAAAAATGTTACAAATAATTTATTTATGATTAAGAAATTTTGTTTTGAAAATTTTTTTTCCAATACCACGATGAACGCTACAACAGATCTTGTGAAAAAAATCCATATATAAAGAGGTCGCACGTACATTTTTGTGGTAGACTTTTAGGTGTCTTATCCTGCACCGATATCGGTGATATAATAATAATTCAACAGGTATTTCTGTGTAGATATGCAGGAAGTAAATAATTTTTCGAAATTTGTGGCATAAAAATTATTAAAAAGGAGACTAAAATTTGTTTAAAAAAGAAACGAAAAAAATTATTCTACTTCTTTTGTATTTATATACGTTTGTGCGCACTTGCGTATAAATTTACAATTCAAGTAGGCTGCGAAACGTAGGCTTAATGCACTGCAAATAATGGCCAGTTTTTGTGAAAAACCCATGACCAGCGTTGCCACCCTTTTTAGTGCTTTTTCAATGTAACATTGCGGAAAATTTGGAAGTTGGTGCTCGATGCTTTTAAAAATAAATATCTCTTCTCTTGTGATAGTGGCACTAAAACCAAATTGAAATAAAGGGTGTTTTTTATAGAGTAATACAAGTTTAAATCATAATAAAATATACTAATATATTTTTGATATTAATGAAGCGGTCTTTATTGGGTAGAATATTTTATGACATTAATGTTTAAGTATGATTTCGGCCATGTGGCGACCACGGCTGGCGCGTACAAGACGCAATCTGGAACACAAATTTTCACAAACAGTAACATTCTGACCATCATCGTTTTTGAAGGCATGTGGGCCAATGACTGCACCAGCCCATAAAGCGCACCAAACAGTAATTTTCTGTGGATGCGAAATGGTGATTCGACAAAAGCTTGTGGATTCTCCTCACTGCAAATGCGACAATTCTGTTAATGAGTACGTAACCATTCAACCAAAAATGGGCTTAATCGGAAAATAAAATTTTGAATGGACGAAGTGCACGATAAGTTTGACGAACAGAACCATTATTTTGATTAAAAATTTCCACAATTTGCACGCGTTGTTCTAATGTAAGTCGATTCATAATAAAATGTCAAGTTAAACTTAACAAAAAGCAACTATCAGCTGTTAAATGGGTGGTCAATTAAAACAGTGATGCCAACTCAAATTTGTATCACTCTATAAAAAACACACTGTATTTCGTAAAATAATAAATAATTAAATAAATTTACATCAACAAGAATTATTGTCCCAAAGAAGCGAAACATCTAAGACATGGTTTTCACATGAAAAGTCGTTTAGAATTTCTTTTAAAATTTCTTTCAATTCATAAAAAATAGGCGACCAACTACGCGTGGAAATAAAAGAATCCAAGTCTGTAATAACTCTTCAATCCTTTGCGTGATCGGAAGCGACCTCAGAAACTTTGCTAAATAATTAATGATGATGAGAAAATAGTGACTTCCGAGAACTTCATTTTTCTGTTTTTATTAATTTCTCGTGTTCCCTGATTTGTCGATTCATTTCATTTCTTCGTTACAGAATTTAGTCTGGCAACCTCTTCAATATCTAAAAGCAGAATACTTATAGTTTTCTTTCCTTATAAAACGTTCAGATCTATAATTTTTAATCGTGCATATATTATTTTCTCTTGTTCATTTTATTTTTTTATACTCTTTGTAGTTAAAAATCTTAATTTTAAGTCTTTTTGATTTTGGCGTTTTTCATTGGTTGTAGTGCTTTTTGAAATTGAAAAGCTGGCAACGCTGATTGCAGTCTTGTGTCCACTACATCAGCCGAAATTCGCATCAGTAATGTTCGTGAGATATTCAATTGTTAAACGAGTTTTTGGGTGTTCGGCCACACTATCGCGATCGGTAGCAATTCGTTCCCCGAAAATGAACTGCTCGATCATTCACAGAATTTTTCCAAATTTCCTACAGATTTGGTGGGCTGAAATTCTAGCGTAATTCTCCCAATTATGGACAAATTCGGCGACCGAAAGAAAATCACAAATTACACGAAATGCAATTCGATATCAACGATCCTTTTCGTAAAAGGCTTCAACAATCTTGAGGCGCTGCATGATTGAACATGGCAAACACTGAAAAAAATTAAAAGGCAAATTAAATTGGAAAAAAAAACTTGATGTTAAAGTGTGGCCCACAATCAATATCGTGCATTATAAAAATGATGGAAATGATATATTTTTTTGAGATCAAATAGAGCCCTGCTACCCAGCGCTACAACTTTTTCTCTAATTTTTGCTTAAACTTTTTGTTCAATAATTAAAAACAGCATTCAAGGATCTCTTCTTTTACACGGGCCACCAACATTTCACGACTTTCAAACAACTTGACATGCACACCTACACCCACATGCACCCACACATTCAAGTTTATTTATTAGAAAATGCCAAGTTTTTTTTAGTGAATTCCCCTAAACCCCCATGATTTTCTTGTTCTGTTGGCAAAACTTAAAGCGCAAAGAATGTTGGCTGAAATAAAATGGAAAAAAAAGAGAACTCTAACGAAAAATGTGAACGGCTAAAATCAACGCATTTTCTTTTTATCCTTTAAAAATGCCATCCTGCGTCTCACACACTGCAGCAGCGACTTGGAAACACCAGCAGCTGGGCTTTTTCGCTATTTGCGTTTGTGTTTGTGTGTGTTTGTCTTCGTTGAATATCTTTGGAAAGAGTTTGTCCAGTTTGTCTGTGTTTGCCTTGTTTCATATGCTGGCAGGATATTAAATTGCAGAATATTCTTGTTTTTTTTTTTTTGTTTTGTTTTTTGTTTCTTTGAAATTTTAACTTCTAATGTGATCCTTTTTGCTCCCATGCAATTTATTCTCCTCGAGGACACTTTAACGATGATACGCACACCCTCCTTCTTTGCTTTGCTGCAGTTCAAATGCACTCGACTGTTTGTGTAACGAAAGTATGAAAACACATCCTGGGCGAAAACGGAGTGAGTGTTTGGAGGCCTCTTTTTTATTATCCCCATGGACATGAATATTTATTTGTTCTTCGAATATGTTGTGGGAGGAGTTAAGCGGGGAAGCAAAAGGAATTTGTTTTATGAAGGAAAATTAAATCTAAAATTAAGTTTTCCTTTTGCCTGAGACATGAATATGATAATTTTAATTGGCTACTATTTATAAGGAATTTAAATGCAATTAATCGTGTAGTGTTTTAAGGACATGATAAATAATCCAAGGATTAATGCAGGAATCAACATAAATTTTTATTTCCACTCGTACACTTTCTTGCCAGTACTGATTTTATTGGTTTTTATATATTTAATTTTTGCCGATTTCCTTCCACAGCGGGAAAACAGGATTCAATCCCAAAAGCACCGTCAAAGGATTCAATAGTGAAGAGCTTAAAGCACCAAATTTGCAGAGCAGTGGCCAACATTTTAAGACTTTTTCTATTAAAAAATAACAAAAATATTAGTTAAGAAAAGAATTAAAATGTCTGTTAAGGATAAACGTCCTTATTCATAAATGTTTGATAAACTTAAGGTATGACTTAAATCCAGGTTTAAACCACCGTTGATGCCAGATTTATTGAAAAAAACCCCAAAATATTGGACTCCATGTAACTCGTAGCAGTCACGGTCAAATCCCGGGATATTTTCTATAAAAAATTCATGCTATAAAATTATTTATCAGATTATCAGCCCTGCCACAGAGTCCCTTCGGAATAGGTTTGATTACGTTTTTCCATTCCCAACGAATTTATTTTGTGGAACATCAGATTCCGATCGTTTTTATCAAACCGAAAAAATTGTTAAGGCGTTTTTATATTAATAATATGGCAACACCGTAAGCACCGTTAGCTAAACAAAAGTCGGCCTAACATGACTCAGGATCATATTATGATCCTCTCTCAATCAAAACTGCACTGTAAATATTTTATTGTTAATGTTATTAAATAGTTTCATCAAAATATTATTAATCACAGACTTATAGAATCGCATGGAGTGAATAAAGCAGCGTTCGGGCACAAAAGAAATGGTTCAATTCGGCATAAATCAGTTCAGATAATTTAGTTTTCTTTCAAAATTTATTTTTTAACAAATTTCCAAAAATTTCCTTAAATAGGCCCTTCGAATCATTCAAAGATTTTCTTCTAAAAGAAATTTATTGAAAACTCAAGTTTTTGTATTGCTGATAAGATTTTGTTTCAAATATTTATTTTCTTTGTAAAACAAGAAATTGACAATTCCGTTCATGATATTAAAAATAATTTCATTCGGAAAAGTTTCCTGATAAAATCTGTTTCAGAACGGAACTGTACTCTCAGGCTTCATAATAAAAATCAACTTCTTTTCAAGAAAACCTCATTCTTGTATTATAATTTTAAGCTCAAATGCAGCAACAAAAAATAGCCGATAATTTCATTTTAAGCTCTCATGCGGCTTAAAAAAACGCACAAAATAAAAGTCTACGTCATACAGAAAGCGGTTCGGCAAACAACAAATTAATGGTCATACTCGATCCTTAACTTTATCGTCTTGATACGTGAGAACTTATGAAAACTTATTTGTGGAATTTTGCAGTTCTCTGCTCCGTTATCTGGGCGGTGGAAATACATATGGCAGCCCTGTCCAAATGATAACTCTTCCAAAAAACATATTCCCATCCCAAGCCATTCATTTCTGTCACGGATTTGATCGTGCAACCGAACGAATTTCATAAGGAAACTCTCTTTTAATTAATTTAAATTGGAAAATTGTTTTTTTGGAAGCAGCTGAAGTCGAATCGTTTTCATTATAAATGAGTTTTAGGTTAAGCTGTGACATGCCCAAATAAGAGGTCATACATTTGCAACAATACAAACGGATAAAAACAGATTCACTTACAAATAAATGGAAGATTATGAATTCGTTCTTCTATTTCTTTTTTTTGTTTGTTCGTGTAACCGAATTATGAAATTTTATTTTGATTGAAGTTATAAAAAGAATGTCCGGCAAAATTTAAAAACGTCGGTAAAAAGATAGACAACATTAGAACAACTACATGTACGAGTGCATAGTAGTGTGTAAGCATGTGGTCATGTATGGTGCTTTCCATAAAACAAGTGCCAGAGCAGGAACATTAAATTGTATTAGAACAGGAAAGGGAAGAATAGTGTTAAGAGGACAGACAGACAGACAGCCAGATTTAAATGTATTAAAAAGGATTTTTTAAATAATTCGTGCCGTATTTATAAAAAATATATGAAATTGATTTTTGGAATATCAATATCATAAAAAATTTTGTTAAAAATATTTGCCAAGTTCACTTTATTTTTTATGAATTAGGCCTTTCCTGTGGAAGACTATTTCATGGCGCCAGGACTTGATAAAAAATATGCAGAATATCACAATTTACTTTTTTAATAATATAATTCTCGTATACAAATTAATCCGGTGATTTTTACAAATAAAAACTGCTATTAAATTTCACAAAATCACGTAAAACGTGCGAATAAACATACAAAATGTTACCAACATGTTCCAAAAAATGCTTGGAGTTACATTTGGAGAGGACACAAGGACTACCTTCAGTTTCAGCTAAATTATCTGTATTATTTTTTCATATAAATAAAACTAACAATTCAAAACTTAGTGGTATTTTGCTAATATTACGGGTTTTTTCTTAGCTTAAAAGCTTTTTTTAAATTTGAAAGTTGGCAGCACTGCTCATGGCTATTTTTTATGCAAAGGCCCACATGTGCGAAACAAAATACTGTTTATTTTTCCTATTAAATAAAAAGAAGTACTTTTTGAAATTTGAAAGTTGGCAACACTGCCCATGACGTCCTTCACACATAATTTTCTCTTTTTGCTATGCAAAGACCCACATATTAGAAATAAGAAACTGTTTATTTTTCCCATTATATAAAATCAAGTGCTTTTTGAAATTTTATAGTTGGCAACACTTAAAATAAAAAACTGTTTATTTTCCCCTTTAAATAAAAACCAAGTTTTTTTTTCAAATTTCAAAGTTGGCAACGCTGGCCATGAACTCTTTCATATATTATTACATATTCAGCTTATGCAAAGACCCGTATGTTTAAAATAAAATACTATTTCTTTTTACTATTAAATAAAAAGAAGTACTTTTTGTACTTTTAAATTTGGCAACACTAACAATTACCTCTATCATATATTATTTTCTATTCTCCTTATTCAAAGCCCCGTATGTATGAGAAAAAACTGTTTATATTTCCCATTAAATAACATCAAGTGCTCTTTTAAATATCAAAGTTGGCAACACTACCCATTACCCCCTCCATATACTATTTTCTTTTCTTATAATGCAAAGACCCGTATGTTTGAAATAAAAAACAATTTACTTTCCCATTATATAAAAAAGTGGTTATTGAAATATTAAAGTTGGCAACAGTGCCCGTGAACCCTTTCATATATAATTATATCTTCCTCTTATGAAAAGATCCATATGTTTGAAATAAAAAACTGTTTATTTTTCCCATTATATAAAAACAAGTGCTTTTTAAAATTTCAAAATTGGCAACACTGCTCATGACTACTTTGTTATATTATTATATCTTCTTCCTATGACATGGCCCGTAGGTTTGAAATAAAATACTATTTATTTTTGCTATCAAATCAAAACAAGTACTTTTTATAATTTCAAAGTTGGCAACACTGCCCATGACCTCTTTCATATATTATCTCCTCTTCTTCTTATGCAAAGCCTCGTATGTGAGAAATAAAAAAAACTGCTTATTTTTCCCATTATATAAAAACAAGTGCTTTTTAAAATTTCAAAATTGGCAACACTGCCCATGACTACTTTTTTATATTATTATATCTTCTTCCTATGAAATGGCCCGTAGGTTTGAAATAAAATACTATTTATTTTTGCTATCAAATCAAAACAAGTACTTTTTATAATTTCAAAGTTGGCAACACTGCCCATGACCTCTTTCATATATTATCTCCTCTTCTTCCTATGCACAGCCTCGTATGTGAGAAACAAAAAACTGCTTATTTTTCCCATTATATAAAAACAAGTGCTTTTTAAAATTTCAAACTTGGCAACACTGCCCATGACCTCTTTCATATATTATCTCCTCTTCTTCCTATGCAAAGCCTCGTATGTGAGAAATAAAAAACTGCTTATTTTTCCCATTATATAAAAACAAGTGCTTTTTAAAATTTCAAAATTGGCAACACTGCCCATGACTACTTTCTTATATTATTATATCTTCTTCCTATGAAATGGCCCGTAGGTTTGAAATAAAATACTATTTATTTTTCCTATAAAATCAAAACAAGTGCTTTTTAAAATTTCAAACTTGGCAACACTGCCCATGACCTCTTTCATATATTATCTCCTCTTCTTCCTATGCAAAGCCTCGTATGTTAGAAATAAAAAACAGTTTATTTTTCCCATGAAATAATATCAAGGGTTTTTTCAAATTTCAAAGTTGGCAGCACTGCCTAAAAGCCCTTTCATATTATATTTTCTCTTCATCTTATGGAAAGACCCATATGTTCGAAATAAAAAACTGTTTATTTTTCCCATTAAACAAAATCAAATTGCAGTGAAGGATAGACAAAAGAAAAATTATATTTTTATAAACTCGTGTGACAGAAATGACTGACTGACTGTCGTCCATTCTGCATCTATTGAAAAAGTTAAATGTTTTTTTATTGTCCAACGTTTTTCTTTTCTGCTCATTTCAATTTCAAATTTATGTTTATTACCAACGAATTTCTCTAATGCAAAACTATAGTTTTCCTAAATCAAAATGCAGAAAAAAGGAATTTTGTGAATAAAAGAAATGGAAATAGAAAAGAACTATTAAAAGTTTTCATAATTTAAATGAAAAGTAATTTATTAAGAGCAAAATATTGTTTGAGAAATTTATTTTAAAAAGAAAAAACTTGGAGAGGCGGAGCAGTGAAATCAATTTTCATTAAACACATCGTCAGCACTTTGCGTGCGTTGAAACGAAAAGAGTGGACGATTTGCACAGTGGAAGTGCAGGGGATCCGAATAGAAGGCCAAAGTGACGTCCGTTTTTCACAGTTTGACTGATCTACAATAGCACTACAGGTAGCGTGGACATTAACTACACTCGAGAAAAAAATTATAAAAGAAAAGCTGAAAATTTTGCGTGAATAAATTTTATTTTACTCGAGTAGCATTGAAATATTGAAAATGCTACAGTGAAATGTACTTCATTAATCACCCTTTAGGGTTAATTTTTAAGTTAAAAATTATTATTTCAGTTCAAGTTCAAATCCTCGAATATCTTTCTATTTTTTATTTTTTTTTTATTTAATAACTTGTATTGAATTCGCATATTTATTTTAAAAAATTTCAATTTCAACTCAATTCGCAAACGTATTTCATTGTGTAGTTCGGCTCTTCTTAACACTAAAACCAAAAAATATACTCGTAACGAATTCATTTCTATATCATGAATAGAATTTCTTGTTTTACAAAGAAAATAAATATTTTAAGCAAACTTTTGACAGAAAATAAATTTGTTTTAGAAGAAAATCTTTGAATAATTTGAAGGGCCTATTTAAAGGAATTTTTCAAATCTCTTAAAAAACAAATTTTTAAAGAAAACCAAATTATCGGAACTGATTTATGCCGAATTGCACTATTTCTTTTTTGCCCGAACGCTGCTTTATTCACTCCGTGCGATTCTATAAATCTGTGATTAATAATATTTTGATGAAACTATTTAATAACATTAACAATAAAATATTTACAGTGCAGTTTTGATTGAGAGAGGATCACAATAAGATCCTCTGTCATATTAGGCCGGCTTTTGTTGTGCTTACGGGGTTGCCATATTATATTAATATAAAAACGCCTTAAACATTTTTACGATTTGATAAAAATGGTGGGAATCAGAAGCAGCACAAATAAATTCGTACGGAATAGAAAAACGCAATCAAACATATTCCGAATGGAACCTGTGATGTGGCTGAAAATCTGATAAATAATTTTAAGAATTAATTTATTATAGAAAATATCCGGCGTTTTTTACGAGTTGCATGGTTCATTCGATCAGCCCAATATATTTATTTTATTTTATTTTTTTTTCAATAGATCTGGAGTCAACAGTTGCTTAAATATTGGCTTTCAGGAAGAGTTGCTGGTTTTTCGGCAGTAGACCATGTCTCAACATAATCCCACAAAAATGTATACCGGACCGCAGGAACGATGAGAGCAGTGAACAGAACCTCTTCTGAAAATTGAGTTCTCATCGAATTAATTTTGCAATAATCAATAAGATGTATTAACGTTGAAAGATTTGCAATGGCTTGCCCCAAGTTTCTGAATAGATATAACAACACCACTTGACATTCTCAGATGCCAATCCAACGTTATCGATATCGATAGTTGTCATGCAGCTGAAATAAAGACCCGATATGCTTCATATATCGAATTTCAATATGCCATATTTTATAGAATTTTCTATAATTCCAAGAGTTTTTTGTGTTCTCTTCTAAAAAAGTGCTACATTTCTAGCACTTTTTATTAGTAAACTGCACTTCAACATAAAGAATTTACTAGAAATTAATTTAATATCTGCTACAAAAAACTGTTCCCATTTTAAAACTCATCTTAAGTGCCAATTTTAAGAAATGAGATGGAAAAATTTCGCATATTTTCCAGAAAACAAAACGTCATAAGTTTCCTGTTTTCAAAAATCTTTTAGTATCTCATAAAAAAATGTAAATCTTTATCTTCAAAATAATATATTTTATATAAAACATTACACGAAAACTATATGAGATGACTAATTTGGCGTCACCCTGTTTTCAAAAATTTTTTAATCTCTGATAAAAAATTTTAAATCTCTATTTTCAAAATAATAATTTTTATATTAAAAGAAAAAAATATTACTCGAATACAATATGAGATGACTAAGTTGGCGTCACCCTGTATAAAATGTTAAATGACTGCGTATTACACCAACCAAAAAAACTGTTACAAAAACGGAATAACTGAATTGTTATACAATAAGTTGTTATACAATAAGTTGTTATACTAAACCTGGGACCCAAATTAATTTTCTGCCGGTTAAAAAACATGCTAATGAAAATATTAAAGTTCCTGGAACAGGCAATCAAATAGACATATATTGAAATACAGTAAATAAATATCTATTTCCTAATAAAAATCCCTCAACGAATGTACCGTTAAAAAAGTACCAATAAAATGGTATTTTAACTCTCTTAAAACAAGCAGCTGGTAAAAATCCCATAAAAAGTTAGCACTTATGAAAACCAATACCTCTTGTTTGCAACAATTTCCCTAAAATGTCTGCCATAAATAGGTTTGTGTCTTGAGTGATAGCAAAAGAAATCTGATATCCAGCTGCGACACCTAGTGCGCTATAAAAACATGTTTTTTTATATCAAAGTCATAACCCATGGAAACGTACTAAATAAGATGTCTTTGATTGTCTGGGAAATATTTGTGTCTGCAGCAGGGGTGCAGAATACTATTTTAGGAATTAACCTGATATGATTATTGAAAACGTAACATGCGTTACGTATTGTGCGTCACGAAGTGTCGTCGGCTGTTAAACGATTTAGTACAAATAAATTATTTTAAAATCCTCTGTTATGAATCTTTAGTTTAAAAATTAAACTTTATATATTTTTATTTTATGAAAACGAATTATTATAAATAATCAAACAAAATACAGTTGCCAGCAGCAAAAGTTCTAGCAAACAGTTGCCCATTTGGCAACTGAATATTTAAGAAGTTCGTCTGTACTATTTTACAAAAATATTCCTTAAAAATATTTCAACTCCATCTGTTCGATATTTTATAAAAATATCTTAAAACCAATCCAACTAAAAAACCCCGTTTTAACCCACTGTGCATCAATTTCCGATAAGCTGCTAAGCCCAGTTTTCAGTGTTTTAATATTTTATTCATAAAACTCTTATTTATTTTTTTTTAATGAGCCAACAGTTTAATTTGAAATAAAAAAGTCTAACACAATTTCGTTCTTATCACAAATGAAAATCGGCAGACACACATCGTGATCTTTCAATACATTTTGGTTTAGTAAAATAAAATCATCTAATCAGTCTAATTTAAATACTTTGAGAGTGCTGGTCAGATATTGAGACGATCGAGTGTAATCGCGATTAATAAACGAATTTGAAAATTTCTAAAAGAAACAGTGTGCAGTGCAAGAAATCTTTAAGCGGCAGACCTCTCATGTCAAGGGCAAATGAATGGGGAGACGACACTGATTTTTATTTCACTTTTATAACTTTTAATATTCTCTTTATTTGTATTTAATTAAACAACATCCTTTCTGAGCTTCACTTTATTCGTTCATGTGTTTGAGCAGGTATGAAATTTTGGTTTGCTTGTTTGTCACTTCATTTCAATGTTTCTTATCAGTTTCCAAAACGCATGCATATTTAAATTTGAAGGTCCAAAACCATTTTTGAAAGTGTTGTTGCTCGTAACAGCGTTTTATTTTTTTTTATTTTAACAGTTGGAATTTGTGAAGTGTTGAGAATGATTTTTATGTGCTGAACAACACGATTTAAATTGCCGGCAAAAACTCTTTCGAATTTTGTCAGAAAAATCGCCTAATCAGTCAATGTGGTAACATTGATCTGCTAGACGTGATCAATCATGTCTAACAGTTTTGTTTTTTTTATGTCTTATAAAATTAACTGAGCGAGTTCAAGACTTGTAAAGTGCAAGCAAACAACAGTGTAGTAAAATAAAGTAGTTTGTGAAAAGGGTTACCCATTTGGTGGTTTCAAAAGTACAATTAAAAAATATAAAAATCATTTTGATTAAACTTTTATTTAATTTTAATATTTGAATGCTGCCATTATGTACGACACACAAAGTCATTAAAGCGATCGCCCCTAGATTGGCTACAGCATTCCAAGCTTTTGAGGTAGTTTTCGACCACTTTTTCTCCCTGATAACTTCACAAATATTGACTGTTAAATGTTCGAAAGCTGGAAAATTTTGAGGATTGACACGTACTTGGATGCAGCCCCTTAAAAACAATATTAATTTAGCCAAATCACATGATCTTGGGGGCCAATTGGTGGCGCTGAAACGTACAACAACGTGTTCTGAAAACTTCTCCTGCAATAAAAAATTTTTAGAATTCATTTTTCTTTAAAATGTAATTTTAAGACAGAACGATATCGCGTGATAAAGTGGGAAAGTTCGTAAATAAATAAGACTGCAGCTGAAAGCTATTTAGCAGCTGATAGCCTTGCCAGACCGAAAGATTTAAGACCACGAAATAGGTAACCCGTTAATTTCTTACAAAAAACAACTTCTTTACGAAAAAATATTTTAAAATATGTATATTTGATTAGAGTTATTGTATTCAATGATTTTTATTACTAACCTTTTTGGGTGATTGAAGCCATTAAATAAGTCTCCAGGGTTGCCAGGCTGCAATAGCTGAAAACTGCTGTAGACAATCGTCATCCATAATACCGTTTTTGGCAATTGCCATTCTTTATTGTCTTAATGCATGACAATTCCATAAATTTTCAACTGTTTGAAATTTAAAAATGAAAAAGAAAAAAATGTATATTCGCTTGCAATGAGAGATGGAAGCGTGAGTAGCTTTTCACTCACGCTAACTCATAAGCAAAATATCTTCATAAACGACTTACGAAATTTTTTAAGAAAATAAATAATTTTGTTTGCATGTATTCAGCAACTACATATTTCTGGAACTAAAAATTTATATCAAAAAGAAAAGAAGTGTGTAGCTAAAAATATGCCAGCACTACATTTATAATAAATAAATTTTGCATAAATAAAATAAATTTCGACAGTTAATTGGAGTGCTATAGCATATATGCACATGTACGTGTATGTGTATGTGTGCATGTAGCAGTTAGTGTGTTATCTTTCTCATGGTACAGTTGAATTAGTTCATGTCTTGTTATAATCAACAAAACAAAGCATGCACTTGCATGCTAATCCAGTAACTCGTTTTTGTATATCTCTCATAGTAGAAGCTCTTGTTTCTCGATTTGAGATTGACAAAATTTTCTGTTCTCCAATAACAAAATATTTGACGCTCTGTTATCTCCAAACTGCAGTTCTGCAAGCGTCTAAAACAATAACAAGTAGGGAAATATATCGATTTAAAATCAATTTATCTATTAGCAAAAAATACTTAAAGCGGATATTTCTCTTCGGTTTTTATTTTTCTCACAATCATGTTTCAAATATTAAAATTATTTGAAATAGATATTTGTAAGACGCAATCGGTTTAGAAACACGTTTATTTTGTTATAATTTTTTTTATAAAAAAACAATATCAGTAAATATCGTTCTTTCGCACAATTGTATATAAAACAAAAACAACTTTTAAAATTGTTTTACACTTAATATTTGTTCGACACAGCGAAGTTAAATGACATCGTGTGACAGCCCATTAATTTGAAAATAACTAAAAGCAAATACACTGGACTCGTTATAGGTCGCCTTTTGAAATCACTTAATCGAAAGACAGATATATTTTTTATTCCCTTTTAGTCTTGGCTAAAGATTTTATAATCGAAAAGTTAAGTCATGATCCACGTGATGATATTTTTATATTTTAGGGAGACCAGTGAAAGAGAAAATAGCCATGGGTCACAAATTTGAGGTTAGGAAATACATTATCTATCAAAAATAAAAGGAAATGTCGAAACTTTAACTCTCTTTTGACATTAAAAAAAAAAAGAAACAAAGAACTTCAACAAAGAATTTTAATTATAAAAATTTACTATCGTGGGAATTGGCTGTTTGGAAAACTTTTTTTCAACAAATTCATAATGAAGCATTAAACACAATAACGACAGCAGGCTACACGAACACCGACTACAACAGCCGTTGGCTACAATCCTTGCCTCGTAGTCAGCTACTTAATTATTTTTAGGACTACACCACCGAATCAATAACCATGTGTTGTTGCTTGTAGTAAAACTCTTCTCATACACCAGTGTAGCCGCTTTCGTATATGTCATACTCTTAAATAGTGTTATTCCAATAAAATATATTTAAAGTTCACAGTATATGACTAGAAATCATTTCATTAGGTTGGAAATATAGTTTGTTGTTTCTTTTTTTATAATAAAACAATATATATTTTCAAGTTTACAATAATTGAATTTATTTATATTATACTGGCAACACTGCATCTACTCATTGTCGCTCATCATAATAGAAATTAGTTTAATTTGACTACAACCACAAAAACAGCAGGGACAACAACCAGTAGCCGTGCTGTCTGTAGTAGTAAAAATAATCATTCGTATATACGCACATGTATGCTATTTTTGACAAGTTGTAGTCTGTAGCCTGCTGTCGTTATTGTGTTTAATACCTGAGGGATGAGGCAATTGGAGAGACCAGGCTGGCGTGAACAAGCCACAAATAACTGACGCTCTGAGAGATAAAGTATAACGAGAAAAGTGAAGTTTTATAACAAAATGTGATTCAAAATTTTGTGAAAAGAGCGGACTGCTTCTGATATGCCAGAGGTGGACATTTACCCGTCATTATATTTCATTGATAATTTCCATAGTTCTACTATGTATTCGATTCAATAAAACAAAATTTTTTTAAAAGCGTGTTCTTATGACATTTTTTTTTTCCTAACCTCAAATTTTCCCACGGTGTATATTTTTTCACTTCGCTACTATCACTTAATATAAAAAGCCTTGTTGTAAAGTAAAAGCTTCATAATGTGGACGGAGTCTAACAGACTGACAGATGGGTTTATTTATTTGATGTTTGTGTTTATATTGCGAAGAGTAAGAAAGAGAAAAAAGAAGGTCTGGTACAGATAGTCGCGTATTACACACTCTACATATTCGCCCTTCTCTCCGACAAACTTCGTCTGCCTATTTTTTGGCTTCGCGTTTGTAAATGGGGACTGATTTGAATCTCTATAATTTGAACTGTTTCTGTGATGCCTTGAGAACGTTTTATTGAATTGGAAAACAAAGAAATTAATTTAACTTAATACTCTCGGTAATTCGAAATTGTTTGAACTGCCGCGCAGTGTTACAATTTTCAACGATTCTTCCCTACACGATAATATAATAAAATAATAATATGAAATAAATTTCATATTATAATAGTACAATAACAGTATGTCAAATAGTCAATTTATTAATAATAAAATAGTAAATAAAATTAAACCGAAAAATGGACCGTTCCCTTTATTTTCTATGACACAAACTCGTTAATTCGCCCTGAGTGGACGGACGTGATTTCAAGCCGCAAAGTTGTTGTAGTTTCCAAAACACACAAAACTAATGGCATTTTCTTTTCTGGAAAATATGTAACATTTTTTTACTTCTTCTCCATAAAGTGGCGGTTTGGAGGATTTTTCAAATAGAAATTACTTTCCGTAAGAGATGTTGGATTAATTTCCAATGAATTCTCAATTATAAAACAGCAGAATGTTGCCATTTTCTATTAAAAAGTGTAAAAAATGTTGCACTATTTTCTAGAAAATAATTCAACATAATTCAACTGCCATAAAATGTGTACGCATAAATTTCTTTGCGTGTATTAGTAATTCGTCGTCACTCGTTTTCTATTTAGTTTCGTGCTGCTGATGCAGAGTTGAAACATGTAATGACTGTTCTTTTCTCTAAATGTAGAATCTAGTGACTGGTACCTTTGCCATTTTATAAATAAAGAAATGCGTGTCGTAAAAACGTGTGAAATATTACAAAAAAGCCGGTCAAAAGAGCCAAGAGAATTAATAAAATGTTAATAAAAGTTCTGAAAATGTTTGTTCTTTCGCTTGCAAATAAAAAGGGTAACATTTCTACCCCAAAAGCTTTATATCAAGTACAACCTTCCAGCACCAGTTAAAATTTTATATTTGAAAAACATCTTGAAATCGTTGGGAAACAAAAGTGTTGAGTTACGTTCACACTCTTCAAGCATTTGACCAAAGAAGCGTAACGACAAAATTTTAATGAAAAATATGTTTGAGTTAAACAGTTTCATACATGACTAATAAACAGAGTCAGAAAATAAAATATTATTGGCAAGTGTTAAATTTAATAATGACTTTTTTGAAATAAAAAGTTTTTATTAAAATTTAGTGGTCACGCTTATCTTGGCTAATATCTGTCAAGCATGAAAGTACTTTCAGAGATGGGTTTTCAATTTGCTTGAAAATATATTTCTAAGATATGTTTCTTTCGTTGTTGTTGTTTTCGTTGTTGTATAAGCATTCGAACGTCCGAGCAAATTATTTTCTGTCAGTGCAATTTATTATATTTTTCTAATAATTCTTTAAATATTAACAATTATATATTAAATATTAAAATAAAATAACTCGTGGTATTTAGAACAACAACAAATCTCCCGTGTTATATAAAAATCATTCCTGGTATGAAATCAGTGTTACTGAAGATTGTAGAGTGTGTATTCACATCAGGGGTGTTTTTGTTTGCCAACAAACAATTCGGGTTTCTCAACATCAGCTGTTTTGCTGTTTGTCCCCTTGACATTTTTCTTCTAAAACTAATTTATAATAGAAAAATATAGAATTTGGAATAGAAATAGGAATTCCGCAAGTGAAGAATCCCACCCATCTTCACTGACACACGTTACAAATAGTTGCGAGTGACAACACTGTTTTTGGTCTAATCACGTGAGCAGAGTACATCTCTGATATGCAAATGTTTTGTTTACTGCTTATCATGTTTTCTTGTATGTATGGCTGCATGTTTGTTTGTGTGTATGTAACAACAACAAATATGTCCCACAAACATCCAGGGCAACAAGTATTTTCTATAACGATTTATTTTTTTTTTTTTTTTTTTTGGTTAATTGACAAATTTTATTACCGTCTTCTTCAACTTTAGACTCGGCACCAAAGAGCCATCAGCCAGCGTATTTAAGCGTTCATAATAACAACAACAATACACAATAATAATACCGATCAAACATAAAGATGTCACGAACCGTGAGGTAAATATGTAAATGATTAAATAGAATATATGGCGATCGCTTATGAGCGCTGTGAGTATGTCTCGATGCAATTAATCTGTCTACAGATTTTCTACTCTCAGATATTTCAAATTGATGTACATCGTAACCGGCATCCTGCTAAGCAACGCGGCCATCTGCGAAACAGTAGACCAAATCCAAATAGCGCCCCGTCTCTGTCAGAATGCAGAAACGAAAGATAAATTGAAGCAACCTGCAAGGAAATGCGTGCAAAAAACCCTGCAAATCAGTGAAAAGAAGAACGCGATCAGTAAACGCTGGTATCACAAGTTTTACATATTTCGACTGCTCCATAAATTACAAAACACCTTGAGCTGGCACTGGCGACTATTTAGCGTGTGGACTTTGTTCAATTTGTTCATTGAATGCTCGACGCGACTGCTGTGTCGTACATTTGTTATAAGCAGTGACTGTGATGTTATTTATAAATAATAAGAAACCATTTAAAGATAAAGTTAAAATTTTAAAAATTAAAAAGAAAACAAACATGAGCGCCCATTAAAACGAAGCGAAGCACTCATTAGCCGACTAGACGCCCAGAAAGCACATAATAATAATAATAATAAAAATCTCTTATAAGCTGATTATATAAGTATATTTTTTTTTTAATTTTAAGCCAATAAAGACGTACACACACACATAAATCACTAAGCATGATGTAGGAATTATTCTATAATTAAAAATGGCTTAAAAGCTCATCAAAATTATTGTGCTTAACCCGTTGAGATGAATACTATTTAAAACGTCCCGTTCACAAAGTTGGAATATTGAATATATTTTATTTGTTGGTCCCTAAATTGTTGCATGTTTAAGCGTCGTTGTCCAATTCAAGTTAAGAGTTGTTTGTGACTCGTTTACTGTGGCGCATTTTCTTCCAACGCTACAATCGAATGCTGCGAAGTATCGGAATTATCGGGACTTATTGCTGCCATGGGACTTCGGTCGCCTCGGACATTCAATGTCGTATGCAGCATATTGGCAATCGTATCGACATCCAAATTTTCATCGCCTGTAGATATTTTGCGCAAAGCGGAGCACACAATGCTCAAGTCGCCCTTGAGTTCACTCACAACCGCAGTTATTTTTTGGGCATTCGAGAGAACTTCGACACTTTGAGTGTAGGGATTGTAGCGCACCCCAAAAGGCCGCTGTATACTATCGGCAAACATTCTGGCAAATGCACGAAAAGGAAAAAATAATTAATTTGATTTAAATATTAAATTTAATTCATAAACGACTATTAACGTTAATGCATGCTTTAAGGGATATTTAACCATACACAAAGTCAATACTTTAAAGCAACTTTAATTTTAATAATCGTTTATGAATAACATAAATAAGAAATTAAAAGTACATTCACACTCGTCAAATATTTCATCGAAAAAGCGTAACCACTAAAATCCACATAAAACTGAAATACCGCGTGTTTCCCTAAAGCGTAGAAAGAGGCTGTTAATTGCTACCGAAAATGAACTCGGATGTTTCCTATTTTTGATATTGTCTTGAAGTGACCCTGGCAAATAGTTATAGAATAGGGGGAAATAAAAGTTAAGACATCTAAATGCATTTTTATAACCCTTTAATAAGTTCAAACAGTTCAAGATTAAAGTTGATTTCTTTTCTACAAAAAAGTGCAACATTTTTTACACTTTTTACTAGAAAATGGCCACACTCTGTCATTTGCCAATAAAGAATTTATTCAAATTTAATCCAACATCCTTTACGAAAAGTAATTTCTGTTTTAAAGGTCCACCAAACTGCCACTTTTTAGAAAAAAAACTGAAAAAAGGCACATTTTAGCCAGAAAAGAAAACGCCATAAGATTTTGCATAAAACCAAATGAGACATATATTTTGTATTCCTAATAATTCTCGTTTTCGTTCTGAATTAAAATTGACACTATGTGGATTACAGCTGCCGTTTTGAGTTTAAGGCGCTTAACGCAAGTACTTAAAACAGTGGGACAAAATACCATTTCTTTTCTGTGCGATTAATTTAAAACTGCTACTAATTCCCTCGCTTTATCTAATCGCTTACAATCTTTATAAGTATATCGATTTATTTGGAAATTTTTTTTTACCTCATTTGCTCTTTGGCTTCTTCAAACGAATCCGTGTAGTAGTACGCATTTTGATAGGATGTTATTATACACTCTTCCTTGCAAGTGACTTCCGGATCAAACTTTTTAATCTTCTCTTTGGTCGTAATGGCATGCTTGAGTTCAGCCACAGAACTCAATAGGCCGGCACCATAAACTTTAAACGAATTGTCTGGCTGATGACACAAGCCGAACTCCACTGTAAAGAAATAAAGCTGCAAATGGAAAGTAGAAATTTTAAACAAAATTTTTTATTTTTGAATCGTTATTTTAACATCACCAACCGTGGCCAGTTTTTCGATATCAGGATCTGAAGCGCCCAGAGAAGCCAAACCAATTTCTTGGGAAAATTGCGCAAAACTAGGGTTGGCCAATAACGGCATATGGCCGAGCAGTTCATGACAGCAATCTCTGAAAGCATTAGGAACAGCAACAAGTTTTCTTCAATTAATTTGTTAGCTATTTTATTTAGAAGGGTAACAGTGAAAAGTAAAACTTCTAATTTAAATATATTTCAAAAAATAAAATAAATAAAATAAAAATAAATGAAAACTCAACAGAACTAAATTCCTTTTAAAAGTGACTTCAATTCAAAAAGTCGTGTCCTTGGAAAATGAATAATATCTTCGAAATGAAACTATTTAAAATTCTTCCAAGTGGATAATGTTTTTTCATATTTAAATTTGAAACTAATTTAATAATATAATTTTACTCAAGGCAAGTAAAAGTGGTATTCGACTGACTCCTATTGATTTTTTGTAGCGAAAAAAAATTTGAAATATCCTCTCTTTGAATCACAGTTTTGATTTTGTTTGATTTTTACTAAAAAAAGTGATAATTAACAACAACAAAAATAAGTAAAAGTGCAATATTCGGCTATGCCAAATCTTATATACCCTACAGCAACGTACGTCTAGCGTTACATATATATTTAAGTACCAATTTTGTTCTTCCTAAATTATAAAATAGTTTTATTTAGCAAAAAAAAATAAGTCAGTTGCCTTTTTGGTTACCTTTAGGAATGAAAAATAATCAATTCCCCACCCCTGGAAACGAAATTTTTACCAATCCAATACTCATGATGTATAAGGCGGTTTTATTTGAGGAAAACTTAAAATTTTTAAACATTTTAGTTACAACATTTAGAAAAACTTCTAATTTCCCATCCCTGGAAAAATATTAATTTTTTTTTTTTTTTTTGGTTTTTAATAGACAATTGAGGTCGAAAAAATAATTGGTTTTGGTATTAATTTTGCGTAAAGAAATAGGTGCGAGCTTCCCAGCTCTGGAACCGTATTTCGTATATTTCTTAATTTCAAAACCACTCTATTTAAGTTCATTTCCAATCTATCAGTCCAAGAACGAAGTCTCTAACTCTTCAATCGTCATCGATATTCATAAGAATCCAGGATATTTATACGTTATGGGGCCCCCTTGAGGAAATTACAAACGGAATGACACTTTTTTGTGAAGGGTATAAAAAAATACAAATTAATTTTAGGTAGTGGGTAAATCTATATTAAATCGACAAAGAATTAGGCACGACCACATTCGATCGGGGTATTAAAATTAAATATATTCTTTAAAAAAAAAAAATAACTCTCAGCCAATTCAAAATATTTTACTGTCACAAAAGGCATAGTGTAGGGCACCAACCCCACAAGTGCCTTTAACAACTGTTTTCAAGCTTTACGTCACGTCGTAATGGGGTCATCTGATGGTTTTCTTAGCACTGTGTGGACTGGGCTTATCAGTGCAGCCCCCGACTTTTGCACAGGTGACAACTTCTCGAGCATGGTGTGGATCAATACCATGCACAAACCGCCCTACACCTCTTTCACAAGAATACAATTTTTTGTTTATCAATCTATTTCTTTACTGAGAATTCAAATTTTTAGTGTGATTTGCTATAGAATCGAGATTTTTTAAGTCTATTTATTATTTCAACACTCGCGAAAAACTTAAGCTTCTCTGAAGGAAAATTTTCACAGTGTAAACCAAGACTAACCGTGTAAAAGAGTTCGCAACTGTCTCTGCTTCGAAAAAAAATAACTTTCTTTTTCGCTAAAAAAAAATAAGTCAAAACGTATTTTCGTTATCGAAGACGTCAAGCATTTTTCTTCCGTCGTAAAAATAAATCGAAAATGTGTCTCCTCTGAAAATCAAAAAGATGTCTTCTATTTCTAATGAAATTCAACTATAGTTGGCAGTACACTGAGGAAAAAATACATTTTCTCTAAAAATCACTTACGGTTCAGGGGTATAAAATGGATCCGATGAATGTCTTATGTACTGGGTGCAATGAAACACGCGAAACGCCAGGCCCGACAAAAAGTCTCTGGGAGATAAATAGCCTGCCACAGGTCGCAACTGAAATCCGGTTTTACGTTTAAGGAAAACACTCACATCCTGCAACTGCGGTATATTATCCTCTCTGTAGCCACAATATTTTACCAACTCTGGCCAATTTTCCATATACTCGGGCACCGCGTACAGCAAATACAAACGATGCAGCTCACGAAACACAGTTCCCCTTAAATGTAAAATCTTGAAATTTCTATAAAATAAAGTTGGCTTTATAGCATTTCACTTACCAGGTTTTAATCTCTTCGGCTGTATACTCGACGCGAGGTATGGGATTGCCACTTTAATTTGAAAATGGAGAGAACGAAAAAGATATCAAACAATTAAATTCGTACTACTCACTGCTTAAAGTTCATGGCGATTGTAAAGAACTTTTCTCGCCTCTTGCGATAAATAGGATCCTTGAAGCCGGGATGATCAGCATCCAACTCAGAGCCGTACATCAACACATTTTGGGCCTTATCTAAATCGGAGATTTTCCTAGGGAACCAAACCATTTCGCCAAAGTCTGGATATTAAAATATATAATAACATGAAACGATTTATCATAAAACGCTAGGACTTGACTAACCAAAACTGGAACAAGCTGAGAGAGAAGGTGCTCGCACAATAGAACTCTTATCGATCGATGTATAGTTAACCGAATGCACTTCCCTGTTAAGCATTTGCACAACCTGATCCAAACGTTTCTGATCGCACTCCACATCCACAACAACATCGGCCTGGACATGAGGAAAATTATAAAATTTACAACAATTATTTACAACAACAATTTATTTCTTTCAATAGAATTTTTATAAAAATTTTGATCGTCATTTAAATTTATTTGATAATCACGATGTGGAAACAAAAAACAATAAAATTAAAATTAAAACAGAAAACGTAAATAAACACTAGAAGGGGATAAAGTGACCCTCAAGAAACTGCATAGAACCAGCACTCAGGGGACGTCCCCTGCATATGTAATAATTGCGCTGGAACTGGAAAGATAGGCTTTGGATGGCGCGGAAAGGGAGAAGAGTGTGGGGATATGCGGTTTAAACTTTCTCATATTTAAAGTGACAGGGAAGACTTCTGCAGGTAGTTTTTTCCCCCCTACTATTTTTATCAATTTCTTTAAATTCTAAATTTTTTAAATAAATATTCTAATATTTTTTATTATTAAAACTTTATTTATTTTGTTTTTCTATTAATAAAAGTGTCTAATATCAAAAAGTTCACAAGAATAATTTGCAGATCGCAGGTTCGAACTCACAGCCTTTAAAAGAATGTCACTTTAGTTATTCCATTAATAAGAAGTTCGACTAGAAAAATTAATTCTTACAAAATATTTAACTTTTTGTTATTCTATTCTATAATATTCTGAACTTAATTTAATTAATTTATTTTTTTATGTTAATTTAAAGGGTGCTCCATGTAAAAGCTTAAAATGAAAAATGCAATAAAACAAATACGGTTTAAAATTTCGACAAATTTACTTTTTTTTTTGTTGCGAAATATAGTTGCTTCGGTTAGAGACTATCGTACCTATTTTCGACTAGTGCATGAAATTTTCAAATCTTGAGAACGATGACGAATTGTTTTTCTATATATTCTACGAAACTTTTTATTTTCAGTGTATGTGGAAAGATCACGGATCTATGCACCAAAAGCATGTGTGCAATAACAGGGTGTCAACTTCCCATCGATGTGAAAATGATGTCCTCCATTTCTGAAATAAAGTTGACTGGTTTATTGGAAAAAAAAATTCACTCTGAAAAATTTCCTAAATAAACATATCGGGTGTTTTTTATAGAGTGATACAAATTCGAATCATAATAAAACATAGTAATATATTTTTAATATCAATGAAACGGTCTTTATTGGATAGAAAATTTTATGAGATTTATGTTTAAATATGATTTCGGCCATGTGACCGCCACGGCTGGCGCGTACAAGGCGTAATCTGGAACACCAGACTATTTCTATTTCCCCTACTATTTCTATCAATTTCTTCAAATTCTAAATTTTTTAAATAAATATTTTAATATTTTTTATTATTAAAACTTTATTTATTTTGTTTTTCTATTAATAAAAGTGTCTAATATCAAAAAGTTCACAAGAATAATTTGCGGATCGCAGGTTCGAACTCACAGCCTTTAAATGAATGTCACTTTAGTTATTCCATCAATAAGAAGTTCGACTAGAAAATTTATTCATAAAAAATATTTAACTTTTTGTTATTCTAAAACAAAAAAATTGCTGCCACAAACATATAAACAGTTTGTTGAAAAGTTGAAAATTATTAAACCGGTTCTAAGTTCGAATCTGTGATCTGCAAATTATATTTATCAATTTTTCCAAATTTTTAATATTTTAAAAAATATTTTAATATAATTTTTATAAAAAAAAATTTTTTTATTAATAAAAAAATTCGTAAATGAACAAACTCGTAAAAATACTTTGCAGATCGCAGATTCGAACCTAGATCCTTAAGTAATTTTTAGTTTAGATTTCAATTCAATTTTCTACTAATATATATATATATATATATATATATATATATATATATATACATATATATATATATATATATATATATATATATAAACATATATATATATATATATATATATATATATATAAATGTATATAACAATATACACTAATATTTTTAAGCTTAAGGTCTCTTTATATTTATAAAATTATAAATCGTTTTTTCCATATTTCGCCACTCTTTATTATTATAATTTGTTTTCTTTTTTTAATAAAACTATTTACGAAATGATTTAATTACCCACCTGATTCGTTGTATTTTCCAATGGCGACAATTCCAAATGAAGCACGTTGATGCCCAACTCTTGAAAAACTTGCAAGGCCCGCGCCAAATTGCCCACTTGATTTTTCAATGTAAAAATTATGGACACGCGGTCACTGGGAGAACCATATTGATATGGCGTCTCACTGAAGTCCTTGTTATTGGCGCCATTTGCAGATACATCCTAAAAACGTGGTCATACGAAACAATTAATTTCCATCGACTGCAAAGCATCTCTTAAGGCCCGTCAAATAAGGACTGTGAATTGAAATTTGGCCTTAGAATTTGAAGTTTTCTTAACGTGGCTATTTTTACTCAATGTAAGTGGTCTCCGCCAGGATATTATATTTCTTTTAACGATATCTATCAATAGATTAGATTTCTCTATCGACATTACTAACGATTGAATGTTATAAGTCGTACTTCAATTAATTTTTCCATCAGGCTGCAGTTCGCTGTTTTTATGACGTTTTTGAAAACATTTAATTTAATGAAAATTGAAAATTTGAAAAAAAAAATCGGGAAGTTTTGATTTTAAACAGTTAATAAAACGAGTTTGGTCAGATCTTCGCATTTCGAGGTCCTACGAAGCTTCCCTGACTAACCCTGAGCACCTGTCACTATGTCTGTATGTATGTGTGAGTGGTTGGGCGTGTAAGTAACTGACCCGCTTATATCTGAACCGAAGTAAACCAAACTAGTGGCGTTCTGAAGAGCATTCCTGAACTTAAATTTCCTGTGAATTCGAACCAGTAAATTTCAAGTAACCCCAAAAAAATGGGAGTGTTTCTTTTTTCAAAAACTTTGCAACTGCTTCAGCGATCGGTTCCACAAGCTAATGAGGTCGTGACATTGAAGAACCACGTCGATTACCGCGGACCGGGTCAAAATCGGTTAATCTGTTCTTGAGATATTGTGAACGAAAATATTGGATAAAGTGTTTTTTAAACTTCGAAACTATATATCTGATCAGTTAGTATTCTCGATTCTTTTGTAGCAACCGAAAACGGCATCAATCATCGCTTATCACGTGGGAATCGGTTGATTTGGAAATGAAAATAACAGAGTTTTGGCTCGAAGAGCTTGAAAGCATAAAATAGCATAGAAAACCAGGTTGCGAATGCTTTGCGGTTACAATTAAGGGGCAGTAGCAGGGAGGCCCTTTAGGGTCAAACGTTTTCCATAATTTTTAACTCTTGAATAAAACCTGTGCCTCGTTTCTGTAACTGAAGTGAGAGCTTCTCGCATCGAAAAAATTGTCGTCACTCTGTGAAGCACAGGATGAGTCAGAATGTATTTCTTAATGCATTTAAAATTCTCACACCAGTTACAGAAACGAGACACTGTATCGAAATATTTATCGCTGCAATAAATTTAATTTCCAAAATTCAAAATTATTTTTAATTCAAAAAAGACATGGAAAGTATTCCAAAGCATAAGGGAAAGTCAATATCAGTTTTAAATATTAAATTTATGTAGCAGAACAAAACAACTGTTTTCGAAAGCCGCTACACTATCATCACCAGTACTCGTGTGTTTTTTTTAATACAACTTATTAGATAACTTAGTTTTGATAATAATCATATCGTGGAAGATATAGTCGATAAATATTAAAATAATTTTGAGTTACCTGGATCTGGACCGAAATGTGATATAACAGAATGTTATATAAAATGTTATATAACAGAATATTCAACAGAAGAAGCGTCTTAAATCAATTAAAAAATGTCGCAGTTATCTCCATTCCATGCAAAATATTTTCTTAAGCGAATATAAAAATTTGAAGGAAACAGTGTTCTCTACAAATTGCGCAATTTGTAACGCTGCAAATCACAATACAGGCAAAAGCAATATATTCACCAAATAACTCCCGAAATCCCATGATGAGTATAAAGTAATTTGTGATCATTTTTAAAATACTTTTCGTTACTACCAAATTTCAATTTCTTTCACTTCAAATTCCGAAATTCAACACAATTTTCTCCTTATTAGACTGGCAACAACAAAGATGTGCTTACAAGACTTGCCGACTTCCCGGCACTTGCGGCCCTACTATTTGGGCGCTGACCGTGCAAGGGACTGCCATGCTTAACGGCCCATTCTTTTTCTCCACTGCGATAAAGCCACAGACCCAATAAACTTTTACCCGAAGCACTCATTTTCTTTTAAATTTTATTTTAAAAAAAATTTTAAAACACTTTAATTTCGCTTTTCCCGGATCAACAACATCCGTTTTAAGTGAAGTCAACGCAACGACTAAAATGTTTAATTTCATGATGTTGCCTTTTATACTGGCAGCATTGCGCCAGCATCCTTATTGACATCAACTACAACAACAAGTGTGTGGAAAAGCAACAGTTGGAAGGATACTTGAAATAATCAAACTAGAGAAACAACACATACATATTCAATTGTATACATTAACATGTCCTTACACACACATTTTTTTTTTATAAACTTACACGCATATATTTTGGAAGGAATACATGCACATGTCCTTTCAATGATTTATTTCGCTATCATGTAGGAGAGTGTGTGTGCTTTATGTTATATAATGTGCAAATTGGCAAAGTATGTATGCATGTGTGTGTGAGTGTGTGTTACAAGCTTTGTGTTTGTAAAAAGTTTATCCTGTATTTGTTCAAATTATCCTTTGCAAGATGCTTGTGGTCAGTGATAGTTTTTCTTTTTTCGGCATTATCAGTATCGAGATTAAAGCAGAGGTTGTGTTATGCATAGACGAGTATATGAATGTGTGTGTCTGTGTGTGTGTGCATGTATGTGTTAATGTGATTCAGAATTAATATTGACATTATCACGGTGCCTGTATAAGGAGTGGGATCAGAAGCATCTGAACTTAATTTAATTAATTTATTTTTTTATGTTAATTTAAAGGGTGCGCCATTTAAAAGCTTAAAATGAAAAATGCAATAAAACAAATACGGTTTCAAATTTCGACAAATTTACTTTTTTTTGTTGCGAAATATAGTTGCTTCGGTTAGAGACTATCCTACCTATTTTCGACTAGTGCATGAAATTTTCAAACCTTGAGAACGATAACGAATTGTTTTTCTAGGAAACTTTTTATTTTCAGTGTATATGGAAAGATCACGGATCTATGCCCCAAAAGCATGTGTGCAGTAACAGGATGTCAACTTCCCATCGATGTGAAAATGATATCCGCCATTTCTGAAATAAAGTTGACTGGTTTATTGGAAAAAAAATTCACTCTGAAAATTTTCCTAAATAAACATTTCGGGTGTTTTTTATAGAGTGATACAAATTCGAATCATAATAAAACATAGTAATATATTTTTAATTTCAATGAAACGGTCTTTATTGGATAGAAAATTTTATGACATTTATGTTTAAATATGATTTCGGCCATGTGGCCGCCACGGCTGCCGCGTACAAGGCGCAATCTGGAACACCAATTTTCACAAACTTTTCGCAGCGTTTGCGGCCGCATCTCGCCGATAACTCTTCGAATGTTGATTTCCAGCTGTTCAATTGTTTGTGGCTTACGACGTACACAAGTGACTTTACATAACTTTAAAGAAAATAGTCCAATGGGGTTAAATCACACGATCTTGGGGGCCAATTAATTGGGCCATTTCGTGAAATTATTTGATCGTCAAAAGTTTCCTGGAGTAAATCAATTGTAGCCCCCGCTGTGTGGCATGTGGCTCCGTCCAGTAAGATTAATGCCAGCTAGTTGAGATACGAAAAAACTTCGAATCATGCTCCTACACCGTTCACCATTGACAGTAACATTCTGACCATCATCGTTTTTGAAGACATATGGGTCAATGACTCCGCCAGCCCATAAAGCGCACCAAACAGTAATTTTCTGTGGGTGTAAAATGGCGTTTCGACAAAAGCTTGTGGATTCTCTTCACTCCAAATGCGACAATTCTGTTTATTTACGTACCCATTCAACCAAAAATGGGCTTC
Source organism: Linnaemya vulpina (assembly GCA_963675445.1). Classification (NCBI taxonomy): domain Eukaryota; kingdom Metazoa; phylum Arthropoda; class Insecta; order Diptera; family Tachinidae; genus Linnaemya; species Linnaemya vulpina. The sequence goes on along the minus strand of OY776278.1, from coordinate 5,557,483 downwards.
ATTGGAAAATACAATTTTGAATGGACAAAGTGCACGATAAGTTTGACGAACAGAACCATTATTTTGATTAAAAATTTGCACAATTTGCACGCGTTGCTCTGGTATAAGTCGATTCATAATAAAATGTCACAGCAAACTTAATAAAAAGCAACAATCAGCTGTTAAATGGGTGCTCAAATAAAGCAGTGATGCTAACTCAAAGTTATATCACTGTATAAAAAACAGCCGATATAGTTTTTAAATGTTTGTGAAGTTGTTTCGATAGATTCTGTCAGCTTTTTTAGTGATACGGGAAATGTTCCTTCCTAAAGGGTAATATTTTTCCCATTAATTTATTTTAGAAAAAATTGGCTGTGCCGAGATTTCTTCAGTTGCCCTCCTCTGCGAAATGAAATTGAAATGAGTACCATTTCAGTTGTTGCAATTCTTCAAAACAAGCGTGTCATCGTAATAATTTCTTCAGCAACAAGTTTCAAATAAATATAATCACATCATGATATTTCGATCTTTTGAAACTTTTCAATTTTTCATCCAGCATCTTTAGTAGAGCTTGAAAAGGATGAATTACATGAAACGGTTGAAAGTGTAAGCAAATAGATGCGGATGATTTTTTTTTTCAAGTGCGTGTGTGTGGGTTTCTTTTTCTTTTTTTTGCACATCCCTGATTGGCTAAATAAATGAAAAAACACACTCTTAAAATTTGTATCTAAAGTTGTTGCAGCATTTTGTGACGTCAAAAGTTGGTAGAGTTTTTTTTTTAACTAAATTTATGGCAAGAAATTTTGTTTCATTGTTCGCCATTAATTTAATATTGTTTGTCTTCTTTTGTTTGTCTTCAGTTGAGTTAAGGAGTTAGGATTGTTTGTTCAAATGAAGAAACTGTTTTCAAAATACATTTAAAGTTAAATATTCAGCTGACAGTTCAGTCTGATAAAAGAACGGAATAGTATGCACTTATTTGTGTTATTTCAAAATTTTATGATATGAAAAAAAAAAAAATTTGAGACTCTGAACTTTAAACCGCTGCTGAAGAAACATACAACAGCATCCTTCCTTTGCACCAGAATCTACAATGAAACTTCTCGTTTTGAACTTAATTTTGATGGGCTGATTGTTGGAAAACTATTTGGAATTAAGAAAGACATGATAAAAATTCCCTGGCATAAGGGAAAGTCAACATCAAGTTACACAGCAGAACGGCTGTTTTCGAAAGCCACTACTTACTTTCATCATGAGTATTCATGTGCATTTTTATTTATTTGTGAACATAAAACACATGCTTTGGCCAGGATGTTATTTTAGCTACAGAATACCAGTCAAGTAAAATAATTTCATTCCCAACTCGACCACAGATGTCTGATAAAAATAGTTGATATCGTGCGAAATTTCTTCTATTATATATATTTTTATTTATTTAAAAAAAAAAAATTATGAAAAATAAGACCGTAATCTTGCTGCCAACGGATCTTATTTACACTTTGCCCGATTGGAATCATACAAGTCAGAATTATATCTCCCGGATCTCAAACCCGAGATATGTGATAAAAAGATGGTTTCAAAAAGTTGCGGCAATATCAGTTGCCTCTCATTTATTTTACAAAACTTCTTAGTGGGAAGAACGGATTGTGCTTGTTTATAACGCTGTACTATTTCTAGAGATATACTCTGCCCAGATGTCTTAAAGTAAAAATATATCTAAAAGAAAAACTTTAAATGAACTTTGACTTAATGTATTTGTGTACGTGTATGTGCACGTGTGTGCGACTGTTAAAACTACTAATAAATGGCTTGAACGTAAATTATGTTAACAAAAAATTCATTTTCAGGTTTTAAGTGGGCAGAGGTAAAGCAAAATTTATATTAGCTGACTGTATCTTTATATCCGTTTTAAAAGACTCCTTTTGTTAGTTCCTTGGAAATATTCCACTTGTTTAATGAATCCTTAGAGTTGCCATCATAAATTAATATTCAAATGTTTTATATTTAATTAGAAACACTATTGACTATCTTATAATTGAGTTAATAGTATATTTTAGCCCTGTAGTGCTAAGGACTTTCTTTGTTCTTTTCTTGAAAAAGGGTGCAAAAATTGTTACCACTCATACTACAAACCATAAGATCCCAAGAGGGCAAATGAAGACCGATTAAAAGCCGGAGACATATTGTGGGTACATATTTATTTTTACCTCGCCAGGTGATTTTTGACAGCGGCCAGTGCCGGCCTACCTACTGAGCGTCGGTCTATTTTAAAATAACCCTAATATGTTATGAAGACATACTAAGATTCATGATGGAGTACTAAATAACTCTGAATTTGGTACAAAACAGGAAGAAACACAATATTTCCGGTGTTTGAATCAAAAGCATACCTCAAGTTCCCAGGACTCTTATTTGAGCCAATATAAATCCTTGATTTATATTGGCCTTATATACACTCCGTGGCCAAATCATTATGAAGGAAAGACTAATGGCCTTATTCACAAAAACATTGTTGAGGCTTATAAGCTGCTTATAAGACAGATTTTCTGTATGAAACTTGTCTTATAAGCAGCATATAAAACATTTTGTTGTGAATAAGTCCTTAAGACTGTTAGTGACCATTGAAAAGAATTAATTAAAATATAAATGGCAATCCTGTAACCGTTTAACTTCTTCACCTCCTTGAGATATCCAACATCTAACAGTCAAACACCAAGTCAAATAGTATTTGTTGTCCTTCTCCTGTTGCTGCTTTCTTTTATTCCTCATTCATTTTAAGTGATTGAAAACTGTGAAAGTAAAACGTTTATTTGAACAACAAACCATTTAAGTATGTTCGCACTCAAGAGGATTTATTTGATTTAACATTGAAATGATGAATAAAATGGGGAAGAAAAGATGTTGTTACAGAAGAAGAAAAATCGAAAACGACATAAAAACTGCCATTTACGTATCCATGAATGAATCTGTGTATGCATGCGTGAATGTATTTAAATATGCATGCATGTGTGTGAGTATACGTTTATGGATGCGTATTAGACTGGTCCAATATCATCTTGAGAAATCGTTCAGTTTGTTGCCTCTTTTATTAATATCTTTTCATTAGCGTTTGTTAAAAATATTAATTTTAGACAATCCATAAATGCGATTTATGTTTCAAATAAATACGTTCTATTTTACAAATTCCACCTAATTCTTGGACAAGTCTAATGTACACTAACACATACACATATACATACATTCGTTTATGTTTTTGTAAGGACTTGCATAAATTATCCTTGCCAGCAGTGTAGCCGGACTAAGGAAAGAGTACTTCATTATACAAACTAACGTAGATTTTTTTTCTAGAGAATAATGCAACATTTCTTACACTTTTTTATAGAAAATGGCATCGTTCTGTCATATGAAAGTAAAGAATTTGTTAGAAACTAATCCAGCGTTCCTTACGAAAAATAATTTCTGTTTTAGAACTCCTCCAATTTGCCACTTATTAGAATAGAAGTGAAAAAGTTTCACAGGTTTTCTAAAAAAAAGCACATAAGGCTTTTTTCACAGGTAATCTAATTTTATTGCGGTAATGTTTTTATATAGAGGACTTTTAACCTCTAATATTGTGTTCTTTTCTAAGAAAATGCTAAATTTTTTACACTTTTTAATAGAAATTGGCATCATTCTGTCATTTGAAATTAAATAATTTCTAAGAAACTAATACAGCATTCCTTACGAAAAATAATTGATGTTTTAAGACTCCTCCAAAATGCCACTTTTTAGAAAAGGAGTGAAAAAAGTTTACACTTTTTTCCAGAAAAGAAAACGTCTTAAGTTCCTGTTCAGTCTGAATAGACCAGAGGTAGTATTAAAACTAGCAAAATATACGGAAAATAAAATTTTTAATGCACGATAAGTTTGACGAACAGAACCATTATTTTGATTTAAAATTTCCATAATTTGCACGCGTTGCTCTGGTGTAACTCGACCCATAATAAAATGTCAAGGTAAACTTAACAAAAAGCAACTATCCGCTGTTAAAACAGTAATGCCAACTCAAAGTTGTATCACTCTAGCAAAAACACCCTATACCACATTTCTGAAAGAGTTTAATTAGACACTGTTTTTTTTTACCAATAGAGAGCCATGCCGTAGAATAATAGGGAACTGGAAATAATTTGTTTCGCTTTAGATTCAAGGGATTTGCATTAATGGAAATCTTTTTACGAGATACAATCTTACCAAAACGATTAAAGACGCTGAAATAAATAAAATCGCCAGTTTATGTCTTTGAAAAATGTGGCAGCACTGCAACCAGAGTGTATTAAAATAGACGGGAATGAATAGCAAACAAGCGCTATAAAAAGTTTGCTCTTCTTAACTTTTTTTTAACCTTTTCACTTTTCTGTCTTTCCATTGAATGAATGGAAACTGTTAACGATTTCAATTAATTCAATGAGGACTTTGATGTACACACACTTTATTACATACTTTCTTTCTTCCGTAGGCAGACTTTTTTTATTAACGCTTGTGACAATAACAATAGCAACGAAATTAACCTGCTTTAATATTCAAACAATTTGCCCAAACAGGGCCAAGTTATCGCATGCGATATCGAAAGAAATTCGAATACAATTTATATAAAAATACTTAAACGCTTTCGAAAACTCTTGCAATCCAAATTTGTATCGCTACTGAATGCCTTTATATTCATCTAAATTATTAAAAACGGATATATACTTCTGCGTTAGGGTATTCAATTAATCGGGTTCCTGTTTTAAGCGATTAAATATAGTGGTGATTTGGTGCAAGAGTCAATGAAATGTAGGCATATGGACATGCTAGGCCTGGAAGAAACAAAGCAAATATATAATCGATTAAGTGATTAATCGATTAATATATAACCTTCATAAGTTCACTAATTTCAATATATAATAAAACATAATTGCCCACTGTTTTGCAACTTTTAGTAAATAGGATACTTTTTTAATTATATTAAAAACAATCGTTTCTTTTAAAAGCGAAATAAAGTGATTGTCCTACGATGTATTTTAACCCTGGATGGTTACTGGTCGTCGAATCGATGAAGCTCATTTACTCTTTATCATATCATTGTTTTATGTTCTCTCACATTCGGATTGAATTTTAAGAGAAAAAGAAGTTTTTGTTAATTTTTTTTCTTTTTGTTATTATTATTTTTTATAAAATACTTCACTAAAAATATTTTTGTTTATTTTTAACTTTAAAAACTATTCCGCTAGAATTATCTTTAAAAATTGTTCGCCGGTTCAACGAATAGTAACCTTAATGTACAAAAACGAAGAGTAACCATCCTGGGTTAAAGAAAAAAAATTTTGAACGATATATGGTGACATCATGGGACAGGCAAAAATTTCATACTAAAAAAGCAAAAAAGATTCTATAAAATATTTGCTTGTTAAATATTTTCGTCTAACAATTCTCGTTTAGTTGTAGTTAATGTAGAGGAAAGAAACACGAACGCAATTCATGTGTGACGTAACCGCAGTGCCAATAAAAACCCTCCCCTAAAAATGGGCTTATTATTCCGTGTGTAATTTCCAATATATTAATTATGAGACCTTATGAATAGGTAAGTCGAATAAGCGGTGTTCGTCTGTCCGTCTGTCTCTATGGGAAATCGGCTGCTACAAACGAATTAGAGAAGTTTTCGAAATAACCAGATTTCGATTTAACGAGGTTAAAATTAAGAAAACAGGGATTTGTATAAATAAATAAATTTAAAGGATAATTTTAAAAATTTTAATTTTATTTAGAAAAACAATTAAAATGCAACAAACAACAAAACAAAAATAATAAATCCCTCAAACTTTTACAAAATATTGTTCACGAAGACGTGCGACTTAGAGGAGACTTTTCGGGGATTTAGGGGATTTCTTGCGAATGAAATAGTTTTTGTCCAGCGACCAGCCGTGTGTTTCGAATTGTTGCGGCTTATGAATTAATAGGGCACGAGTTGTCGTGGTTTAACTGCAGTCCCTAATAAATTTTTAAACAAAATCACTAAAATCGGGTTACAGAGCTGGAAAGTATAACTTGTTTTGGATATATAATTGGAATTCTTTTGTTAATCAAAGCAATTTTATACTTCAGGAAGAATTGAGTTTGTATCAAAAAGACAATTCCAGGGTTGGACAATTGAAGTTTTTTTCTTGGTGCACAAAAGTCTAATTGAAATACCGAAGTAAATAATTTATGATTTAGGAAACCTTCCCTGTGCTTATTGAACAAAGCGAATAGCAAAGAGAGTGAATTAAAAACTGGTTTATTGTAACGCTTGCGCATTGAGCGTTTGGGTCAGATGATGACAGGCTCCAAGTTGTAAACAAAACAATCACTATCAACCCCCTTGTCAAAAGCAAAAGAAACAAAAACAAAACTGCAAGACATTTCGACGACATAAAAACACTGGCCGTACAGCACACACACACTCAATCACTTTACCCAGGGCTGAACCACTTTTTTTTTTCTTTTGCATAAAAAGCCAGCGAGTGTACAGTGCAAGGAAAAGTATTGATTTTTTCGCATTAAACAAATAAAATACAAAGAATAGAGTTGAAGTGTTTTAAATTGAAGTGAAAGTTATTGAAAGATGATTTAAGTGCACCACAAAGTATTAAAATAATTAAATTTTGTAACTATTCCTTTTTAAAAAGGATTTTTAATTTGCTACAGAATGGCCGACAGCGAATTCGAGGAATTTCATCGTCCAATATTTGAAGCACATACAATACAATACACCAGCAGCACCGTGAGTGGTGCTAAAAAACCAAATCCTCATACATTTTATTCGTAAGTTAATTTGATATTTCAATAGGAGAAAAATGAAAAGAAATTGAAATTAAAAATAAAAGTAACGTGTTAATTAAGGATAATTGAAGAAGGGAAAAGAAGTGAGCACATACAGACCTATTTTTGTATGGTGAAAAATCAATGAACATAAAATGTGTTGTGAAGTTGAGTGTGTGTCTTTTTTTCCTTAAGTGACATATTTTGTTTTCTATCCTTCGGAACTGTAGTCTCATTCCCAATGACGATCTGGAGGATTCACCTTCTTCGAAAAGTGACACATCAGACCAGGAGGATAACGGCGATGGCAATAAAATCAACAGACAAGTTGAAGACGATGAAATCGGAGATGGCCTAAAGGTGGTATCACTATCATCGGATGGTTCTTTGGACACAAATGATTCTTTCAATTCTCACCACCACCATCCCTTGAATCATCAAGATGCAATCGGTGGTTTGGTGGGTATTGGCTCCAGTAATGCTCACAGTGGCTCGCACCAGCATCAATTGAATTTGACGCCCCACAGTTTACCAATTGGAATTTTGAATAGTCAGCAAACACAGCAACAACAGAGACGTCGTCGAAAGTTACCCGAAATCCCCAAGAATAAAAAATGTGAGTGCGAAAATGTTGAAAAATTTGGCCGTAACGTTCAAACCGCCACGACCGTGCTTTCGAATCTTTTAAGTTTTGTTGTTTTCTTTAGATAAAAATTGTAGAATTTTTCGGTTTTATTTTAAATGGACTTGATCACGGATTTTTGCAGCTTCCATTCTGCATCTTTTAGGTGGTGGTAGTGGTGGTGCTGGCAATGGAGGCTTTGAACAAACATCCTTGGCAGATGAGATGTCAAATGGCCGCGGACGAGCAATAACTGGCCCTCAGGGCAGGCATAATCAACGATCATTTTTAACGCTCAAACACAGTTACCTTCTCGATGAAGACTCCAGCCCGGACTCGGAACGTTTGCAAAGCTTGGGCGATGTCGACAGCGGCCATAGCACCGCTCATTCTCCAACTGATTTTAAGAGCATGTCTCCACAAATAATTTCTCCTGTATCGGAATCTCCTATTCCACAACCATTCGGCGGAGTACCTTTCGCCCATCTTGAAATGCTCGAGGCAACACACAGGGGCCTGCACAAATTTATACCACGTCATCATGACGAAATCGAAATTGAGATCGGTGATCCGGTCTACGTTCAAAAGGAAGCCGATGATCTTTGGTGTGAAGGTGTTAATTTAAGAACCGGTCGTCAAGGTATCTTTCCATCAGCATATGCAGTTGATCTTGATTACAATGAATTCGACCCGACAGTGCAGCAGGTTAAAAAGGAACGTTATCTTTTGGGCTATCTCGGCTCCGTGGAGACCTTAGCCCACAAAGGCACTGGTGTGGTGTGCCAGGCAGTGCGCAAAATAGTTGGTGAATATGGCAATTCGCCCACAGGTCAAATATGCATATTGGAAATATCCGATCAAGGCTTACGTATGGTAGATAGATCCGGACCGAATGTAAGTTTCCAATAATCCAGCTTGCGAAAACGTGTTAAATTGAATTCTGCTCTTCTCTTGTTTAGAACAAAAAGGATAAGAAGCCATGCATTGACTACTTCTACTCGCTCAAAAATGTCTCCTTTTGTGCATTTCATCCCAGGGATCATCGTTTCATTGGCTTCATTACCAAACATCCAACGGTACAGCGTTTTGCTTGTCATGTTTTCAAGGGCTCGGAGTCGACCAGACCTGTAGCAGAGGCTGTTGGGTAGGGAACAAAATTGTGTATTTAACTGTGAGTTTTCGAATAATTCTTTCTCTCTTTCTCTCTCTCTCTCTCTCTATTCTTAGAAGGGCATTTCAGCGCTTCTATCAAAAATTCATAGAGACGGCTTATCCCATAGAAGACATCTATATTGAGTAAACTGCATACATCCCATATCGGGGGACTCCAAAAAAATATATATATAAAAAATTGCTACATATATATGTGTATATAATAAATATATAGGACGAAAAACACACACACACACACACAAAACAGAAATCTCAAAGAACAACGTTGTCTTCGCCTCCACAATGCAGTCGAAATGAAAAGTATTTAAAAATAAAAGTAAAACAAATAAAAAATTTAAATATTTAGAAGCAAATGAATAACTCTCTAGCATCATTCGACTTAACTTAATAATTAATATCTTTTATTCCAATAAAATACTTATAAATCAAACACTTCAAGTATTATTTAGAACCAGAGAGTTTAAATGTTTATGATCATTTTGTGCAAATTTTATTTTAAGTTTATAAAAATAGTACGAATAATTTATTTACAACTGATATGAAACCGAAAAAGAAAACACAGAGGATTGAATCAACAGTTAGTTGAGAAACTAATAGATTTAAAAAAAAAAATGTATCCCCAACTAAATATTGTTTGTATCAAGTTGAAATTTACCTAAAGCAGATAATAAAGATTAAATATGACAATCTTTTTGCATTATTTGTACAGTGTGCGATAAAAAAAAGATTGACAGTTTCACTACCACTAACACAAGATAATATAAATACACATACATATAAGATTATCTATACAAGTTCTAAGTGTTGCGATAAATTTATACGCCAATTATTTTTAAAACAATTCATTTAAAGCATCAAAAATTAATAATAAGTGTCGATTGTACCATAAAAGATTCAAAAATTAAGTGGGAAAGATGGGAAAAGCAAAGTTGTTATGTCGTTTAGGCATCCTCATCGCGTTTGACGTTTTTCGTCACAGTGAATCGATTCATTTTTTTTATATATTTTAATGCAACAGTTTTTCTTATTTAGAAAGTGGCAGTTTTGAGGAGCTTAAAAACAGCAATAATTTTTTATTTTCAAATGACAAAATGTTGCCTTTTCTGTAAAAAGAAGTGTAAAAAATGTAGCATTCTTTTGTAGAAAAGAAATCTATGGTGCAAAATTTATATATTTAACTTATATTTATGATATACCTTATCCAGATTAAAGCTGAAAAATAAGATCCAATCACAACCTTAATTTAATATTTTTTTATTGCAAATCAAAACGCTTGTTCTGAAACAATCAGATCACTACGACTAATTTATTGCATCTATTCAAATGCTAAATCTCTGTAATACAAACACAAGATTTGTATTAGCTGATGAATCAGCAGATCTTAAGTTTCTGAAATGATAAAACACTGAAACGTGGTCGTTTTATTTTTGTCTGGCCTTTTTACGTCACTCCTTTTGTACACATACATGCATGCATACGCATGTTCATTCATGTTATTGTTTGTAGATATTTTTAGCTCACACTACTTATAAGACTAATTTGAAAATTATTCAATACATTTGAATTACTTTAATAAATAATATGATTTTATTTGAGGTGCTTAAAAGCAAACGATTTTAAGTACAACAAAAAAGCCGCAAAGTTTTGCTTCTTGCTGTTTATTTAATTAATATTGAATATTTTGGTTTGGCAATACAAACTTGTTAGCTTCCCATTAGGAAAATTTAAAACTTTCGGAGATCTGGAAGTTATTATTTGTATCCCGTTTGGGAAAAAAATTAAGCTCCAATCAGATCTCGACGTTTTTATTGTCTACGAAGCCTTACCGACTAGTTTTGAGAGGGTGTCTGTATGAATGTGTATATGTATGTATGTATGTATGCATTCGTGTGTGTTTGCAAATATATATATATATATATATATATATATATATATATATATATATATGTGACCCGCTTATTACTTTTCAGTGACTTAATCAAATGAAACTGGAGTTCCTAAATTAACATTTCCTGGGAATTTGAACCGATTCGAATCTGTGATTTTTAAGTTTGAAAAAAAACTTAAGCCATTCCAATATAATTCTCTTTTAAATTACCTTTAAACGGCTTTCCCGATCTATTCCTAACTAATCAGCTCTTGAAAAACTAATTCGATCACCACAAGCCGGGTCAAAATCGGTCTCTCCGTTCGTGATATATCATGAATGAAAAAAGCTCTTAAAAAAACACAAAATTGTACATATATCTATCTGATCAGTTATATTTCCCGACTCTTCTATAGTAATTGAAAACTACATCCATCACCGCTTATAGTCTGGCACTCGGTTGATTCATTGAAAAGTTATAACAGTTTGAATTTAATAAGTTTTAGGTCGTAGAGCTCAAAAGCATAGAACCGCTCAAAAATAGGTTACGATAACTTTGTGGAAAATTACAGGGATGGCCCTCAAGGTCTACCGTTCTCCATATACTTCTTTCTTATTCATAAAATTTGTTATTAAAGTTTACAAAATCCGTTTCGAGTTCCCCAATTTTGTTCGCTTGGGACGGTTTATGGGCAGAGGTGCGTACAAAAAGATAAAATTTCATTTAAATTATTATTTTATTTGTTATTAATAAACAAATGACAAAAATAATTCTAGATAAATCGTAAACAATAAAAAAGCTTTTGTTATAAATAAATAGTATATCTAATACCAGCAGTGAAACAGTTATTTTTAGATTTTGTTAATTTCGTATTTCAATAGTGAGAAACGTCATCTTGTCTTATCAAGAAATAGTGAAAATAATAATTATTAACTCTTTATGGAGCGGTGATACGAAAACTACACTATATTTTTAGTTGAATGGTGTATTTAAAATAACACTTTTATATACCGATTTAAGCGTATATCGAACAAACAAATCAAGTGTTAGACTTCAGAACTCTAAATTTTGAAAACTTTAACCTCCAAAGTTGATGCTGTAAAAATAATAGTACGGGGCAATATGTGCATGGCTAAAAGCAATCAACTCAGTTAATATTTCCTGTATTGGAGACTATCGAGGATGAAGTAGCTTCGGTAGAGACTCCATCAGAAACCGATTTCATTGTCGGTGACAAAGAGGACCGGTAACTTTTTGATCACATTTGATCGATTTTTCTTGATCCGCACCAGTGAATGTCTGTGGTAATTATTATCGACCTGTTTCAATGATGAATGCTTAGGAATGGTCGCCAAAGTATATACACAACGATTGACACTATCGTGTAGTGAAGATCGCTTTCCTATTTCAACGGAACTGTAGGAAAATGTTCATGAACGAAATAAAAAGGATAAATCAAATGACTACAACAAATTCTTTATCTTCATCTGGCCTCTCTACACCATCTCATTCTTTCTAGTGCCAGTATAATGCACTGCATATGTAGGGGTCAGGTCATCCCCTGCCCCTGCTTAAGAAAAAAAGAAACTTATAGCATTCTCCCCCTAAATTTTGGATGTGCTCTACTTGAGATGCTCCACTTCGCTTAAATAAAACCAAAAATGGCTTTCATAACTAAAGTTGTCATATGACCGCGGTGTTATAAAAGCTATAACACATCCTTGAGTCAAATCCTATGAGAAATTAAAATTTTTTAAACCTTCTTTAAATAAAAGGAAATAAAATGTATGTCGATTTCATATAGTGGCCCGATAAGGGTTAATGTGTTTATTTAGAATTGGTGAGATAAAAAAAAAGTTTAAAAACTCGGCGTAGTTCACTTGAAAAATTTTACTTAATTAAATTCAATTAAGACTGATTAGGTTAATATTAAGAAGGTGTGTTCCAGAAAGATATGATAAATATTCCAGGGCACAATCAATTAATTATTCAGCCTCAGAATTATTTAAGAAGTCGCTGCGTATACAAACATGGACATCATGTCATTGGGTGGTGAAGACGTCGAATTATACTCGTACCATGTTTTCGGTTAAAGCCCATAGATGGGAAGTGCTGTGTAACTTAAAATGTTCGGCATCGGTCACCATGTTTACAGTGCTGGCGGGTGTGCTGGCAACATCACGCTTTATTTCGAGGTTGGTACACGTTCATTCGGGCTTTTGTGCTTCATTGCTAAAGTTAAGTGGTTCTGTGGGAGGATACTAGAGAGGTCTTGTTCGGTAATCGTTGTGGTGTTTTTGGCACCGAAAATCAATGGCGAAATATCGCGTGCGAACTGTTAATTAAAGAGTGGTAGTGACTGCTTGGACTTCGGTCTAAACGGCAGTAGCATTTTTTTGTGAGCCGTTGCAATTTCATCAGAAGCTGCAAAGGTGGTGCTGTAAATTCTTTCTTGGGGAAACTCAGTATAGCTTTCATCTAATTATTCCTCATTTTGTAACGGCATGGCACATGGCCATTAATATAACAGGATATTTGGATAGTGTGGAGCAACTCAGTAAGATTTGTGGCGTCCATTCACGACGAGACGTTCGACGAGGTAAATCAGTTAAGGACTTCCTAAGGCAACTGTGATGAGAACGGAAGTCAATTATTACCAGTCGAGTTGCAGAAATCGATGAAGTCCAAAAAAGGTATCGGTGTTAGCGCATGTTTTGGCCATTCACAGTTTTGGGTCCTTCGTAATAGTGGTCTGCTTTCTTATACCACCGAAAATCACACCGATGTGGAGCTGGACTTAATCCCATGTAACCACACAATAGTTCCTGTCAATTATTCCCTAGGCCATCTGAAGGCTCGAGCCTATTTTTTATTTTATTATATCTGGGCAGGATCAGCGATCAGAGGATGAGCCCTACATATGCGGTCGGAGCTAGAAAGAAGGAAATAGTGCTGGGAGGGCAGCCAATGAAAGAGTAACAATTAGAGTTCGTTAAAGCCATTTTACAACGTATTGAAATAAAATAATTTCTTCGCTTGAAATTTAATTTTGTTTATTATTTTTAGCAGAATATTTGCTTGCCACTAAGCAGAAAGTCAATTTATATCAGTCGCAGTTATTAATTTTAAATATATCAAAATCTTTTAAAACTTGACTGCCTTGAAAGTGTTTTTTTATTTTTTTATTTCAGCCGTTTATTTCATTTGGAATTGTTGTACAAAAAATAAAGATAACGTGCAGCAAAAGTGGAAATTAACGTTCGGTCGCCTGATATACACACTCCATAGAATGATTTCTTGAATTCTCTAGGATCGGAAGTGAGTGTTATCACAAAGAGATAAAAGAAATTGTTATTAACAATATAAATAAATGTAATCTTAATAGATGATTTGTTTTGCTTTTGTTTTGTTTTGTTTTATTTAAAGTAAAAGTGACTAATTTGTACTGCGCACGGTAGCCTCTTAAATTTGAACAGAAATATAAAGTTTTTTATCTCAAGACCTCTTCTAATTTTTAATTAGTTTAACAAATGAAGTGTTTTTACTATGAGAACGGACTTAATGTTATGTGTTGCTAACAAACCTCTTGAAATATATAAACATATTCGTACATGCAAGAAAACCAAATAGTTTATATTGAGTCCTTCAAAATATGTGCTGCCAAATTATTTGTTCAGCTCATATTCAATTCTCTTTCACTATTTTCAAGCCTACGTGTGTTCCAAGATCCTTCACTTATGTATGGGTCACAAGCTATTTTAAGCTTTTTCGAGATATCTTGAAATCTGTCAGTTCAAATCGGTTCAAATTCAAAGAAAATCTATCATCAGGTTCAGCCGTTCACACATACAGACTTAGTGACGGGTTCTCAGAATTAGCCAGAGAAGCTTCTCAGGACCCCAAAATGTGGGGATTTGGTAAGAACTCGTTTTTCAAAACGGGGTAAAGCCACTAACTTTCCGATTTTTGAGGATTTTAAACTTTTCTTGCAGGAAGTTAAACAACAAATCTCACTTAACCGATCTTATTATCACTGGACATCTTGCATAAAAGAGACAAAGTTTCTACGGTATTACATTTGCGCTTAATCGAAAGCGACTGCAGTCGCTAATACTTGTTTTAATCTGCGAACAGAATGTTTTTGGATTAAAAAAAAAAACAAGAACTGGGAAAACCCCGTTTAAAGATTTATATTTCAAAGACGAGCGCTGCTCGCTGAACACTACCGACAGCGATTGACGCCATCGTGGGCACTCTCTATTTTTTAATCCTTCTTTTAGAGATATTTTTGTTCGTAGTATTTATTAGAATGAAATTTAATTTTAGAAAAGAGTCATTCCTCTAAAGAAGAATTTTTGAGGTCTATGTAACTCCTGTTTTTCCAAATTTTGAGTTATGAATCTTTTGCTGCAAAGGCTTTTTCAAAGAAAGAAAACGACGTAGAAAAGTTCAATAAAAGCAGAGTTTAAATTATACAATTAAAATTTAATTTATATAATAAAATTTTTTTTAAATTTTTAAATTATATAATATATATGCCGCAAGTTTTATGAAAATCTGTACAAATTACATACCATTTTTCGATCGGGACATCTGTACTTGGGATTGAACTAAATTTTAATAATAATTAGCATAAATTGTAATTGAATTTAATTTAATTCAGTTCATATTAACTTGTGCCCTCATGATGCGCATTTTAAGAAAATAAGTTTCAATGGACTTCTTGCAGAAATTTATTGTCAAATTCTTTGCTTTTTAATTAAAATTTTGTTTTCCATGTTCCTTTACTTTTCTTTTTAGTTGTTTAAACTTTATATTGAAAATATAATTGAGTTTAAGTTTTGAATTTACTTTTTAAATGACGTTGCATTTTTATCTCTTGTTATTATTTTTATATATATATTTATTAATTGGTCTACTATTTGTTTAAGAGTATATTTATTTAGATATTTTCATCCGACCTTCTTCATGGTACACAGCACCTCTTAACTGATAATATTTTCCTTAATATTTTTTTTTTATATTCATTTTATTTTGGCGGCACTTTGAATTGCGATTCTTATATACAAACACACATATTTTTAGTTATTTATTTAATCTTAATAATAAACTCGCTTGTTATTTGTACAGCTCAGTTATATGAACGAGAATAGGCTATTTTTAGATATTGTAAAATATTTTACTGAATCTCTTTCATGTGCCTTTTTATGTACATTAGACTGCGCTCCTACTACAGCGCATAGTCATATGACCCACAAACCAGGAATGTTAACCCTGAAATCTTTGTGAAGTAAATATAATTTGAAAAAAGTAAAATGTTCGCTTTTTTGGAAAATCGAACTTGACAGCTAGAAATGTATTTTAGAATTAACTTAAGACCAAAATACAAGCGTCGCGTGCTCGATATACGAAAAATAGGTCACAATAATTCTTGTGTTTTGGTTTATCATTGTTTCTTTTTAAAAATTTAGTTTTAACTTCTTAGTTCGATTTTCTTAAAAAGCGTGTTTCTTCTTTTTATTTATTTTAATGTGCTGCGAAAGCGTGTAAAAATACTTACACCTTAGAGTAACATGGACCACACCAAAAACCTGGTAAGAGTACAATTAATATTATTAAATGTTATTAATAATATTAAGGATACGCATGGAAGCACAATACAAAAAAACATTTAATTGAAGTTTATTAAAAGCGTATAAAAATATAATTTAATTTGTTTTTAAGATTATAAATCTATAATTTCTTATTTATCATAAATGAATAAATAAATCTTTAATTACAATAACGAGAGCAGGCTACACGAACACCAACTACAAAAGTACTCTTTTCTAAAATGAAATTGTCCATTTACTGTCATTCTAATAAATACTACGAACAAAAATATCTTTAAAAGAAGGAAGGCTACAATCGTCGCCTCGTAGTCAGGTGCTAAATTATTTTTAAAACGACACCACCAAATCAATAACCATGTGTTGTTGTTTGTAGTAAAATTTTGTTTGTACGCCAGTGTAGCCGCTTTCATATATTTAATACTCTTAAATAGTGTTATTCCAATAAAATATGATTAAAGTCCACAGTATATGACAAGAAAGCATTTCATTAGCTTGGAAATATAGTTTACTGTTTCTTTTTGTTTAATAAAAAAAAATATTTTCAAGTCTAAGATAATTGAATTTATTTGTATTATACTGGCAACACTTGCCGCTACTCATTGTCGCTCATCAAAATAGAAATTAGATTAATTTGGCTACAACCACAAAAACAGCAGGGACAACAACCCCTAGCCGTGCTGTCTGTAGTAGTAAAAATAATCGTACGTATATACGCACATGTATTCTATATTTGACAAGTTGTAGTCTGTAGCCTGCTGTCATTGTTGTGTTTAATGCCTTAGTTGTACTGACATGAAATGTTTTGTCAGTGAACAATAATTTATATTCGGGGTATTCACACTGTGTGCACTGTTTTTTCACATTATCATAATATCATATTATTTTATGACGATTGAAATAAACTGCTACAACACTAAAGTTTTGTCATAAAATAGAAGCAGATATCTGATGAGAACTGCTGAAATTCTTTAGTGGAAACAGCGATAATATATAAAAAGTTTCGATTGATAAAATTATGTAACTGGCAGCCACTGAACGTGTTTAAACTTGCCGCAGTTAAAAAATGTATTCCCGTCATTTCACTGACTGTAGATGCTTTTGCTTATACACTCAAATTTATTGCGAGTATTTTGTGTAGCAAACAGGCCAATTTCAAAATTCTATAGAATAAAAAATATATTGTGTCAATTATTTCTCATTTAACCAACTCCTGACATTTCTAAACGTGAGAGGAGATAATGCAAAATGGACTTTGCTCGTCCGATATGGTTGTCAATTTAAAACTGATTAAGAATATTAACAGTTTTACGGATACTTATTTGAAGAGTTTATCTTTAAAATGTTCTTTCTGTTTGCACACTTCTAAAAAAATATGCGCTGAGATAAAATGTTATAAAAGAACACAAAATCAAAACTGGAAGAAATCTAGAGATGGTGATAAATTTTGTGATGATATTGTTCATTGTCTTCGTGGTTATAAAAAAAATTTAGTACCTTTTCGGACTTTTTTTTCTGTAAATCGGATTATTATTTCCCCCCCTTTTCAGCTGAAATTCAATCTCAGTCTTGGGTTTATTCAACGATATCGCTAACAACTATTACCAAGAAAAAGCTGCCAAATTTTCTGATTTGCTTCTTGAATATTTCTTATGAGGATTTTTTTGGGCGCGAATTCGCAATTAAAATATATGACAACGATTATATGAAATAAATTATTCCCAAAAGTATTTGCGATCGAAAATGTAACATGTAGCACTTCTATTGTAGTACCCTTTTATTTTATGGGAGAAGCGCAAGTTTTAATAACCAACAAATCTATTGTAGCAAGTATTGGAATCCATCTGTATTCGGTCGGCAATACTCTTGGAATCTATAAATATTATTTCATCTAGAGCCTGAAATATAATTAAAATAAAAATTTAATACCATTTTAAGACACAAAACACTTATTTTTATTTCATCTCCGTTAATGGTAGCGGATCCTACTCATCACGCATACATGTTCCTTCACTGTATATCTCTATAAATTGTATCTCTCTTTCCATCTCCGAAAGCGCAGATAAATGGCACTGATATAATCAAAATATCCTCTTTGTTTGCCTTTTTAAGAACATTTATAAATAGCTAACAAATAAATAACAACAACAAATTTACTCCCACTCAAATCACAATAAGCCTTTTACTCCCGATATATCCACCATACCTATTTATTGGGAATGGGAATAACGTTTACTCCCATACAACTCATTCCCATAAAATTTTGTGACAGGGGTAATTATGAATAAGTATTTCCCATGAGATTTCTTAATTCTCCTGTCACGGGGAAAAACTTGATATTCTCCATGCATTTTTGTAGTTATTTCCCCAAAAGAGTATTTCACGTTGAAAACAGATGAGACTTCAAATTATAACACAACTTTTGACAGCAATTTTTCTGTAAAATTAATTTCATATAAATTGTTAATACATTAACTATTTAACATACAGTCATTGTACTATTATAATATGAAATTTCATATTAGTTTCAAATAAATAAGTTGCTCTTTTAGGTCGAGGACTACAAATAAAGTACAAGTGCAGCATTTGTTAGCTTTATTGAAAGTCAATGCATAGTTTTTTTTATTAATTTCTTTTTCTTTGTTTTTTAGACTGAATAGGAAGTTTAAATTTGTTATAATATGTTTGTTTGATTAAAAAATATCGGTTTATAGTTAGGTTAGGTTAGGTTGTTAGGGCCATTGCCTAAGCAAGGCACTTGGGTCCGTTGATTCGGTCCCGTTGTGATACCCTAAAGCAAGGACCACTCACGAGTCGTCCTCTGCCGCATTAAGCCATCCCGTGGACCTTAGGAAGGCCGATATTCTAGTCAGCTCCAGACTCGCCAGGCTGTCCAAGTCCGGCAGGCAGCTGGAGCGCAGCGCCACTGCCCTTAAGCCGCCCAGGGCAGGACACTGACATAGAAGGTGGAGTACTATTTCTTCCTCCTCTTCATCATTACAACTTCTACAGAAGTCATTGTATTCTAGACCCATCCTTCTCGCATGGGTCCCAAAGTTACAATGTCCAGTTAAGACATTCACAAGTTGACGAATTCGTATCTTGTTGAATTACAGAAGGTCGCGTGTTCTGCGTGGGTCATAGCGAGGCCAAGTGGCCCTTGCCACACGACAGTTGGTCACGTTATCCCACCTTAATTCAGCGAGTCTATATGATTCACACTGAACCAAGAACTTGCAATGCGATAGAGGAATGCCTGTGAAGTGACAGATCATAGAGTCATCCATCTCTGTCCCTTCCCTGGCCATTCCATCAGCGATGAGGTTGCCAGGACAGTCGGAATGTCCCGCTACCATCGGTTTATAGTTCATTCTAAGCGATTATCGCGTTTTCACAACTAATAGAAATTCAATGATCGAAAGCCAACGAAACTTGTCTAGTTAACCGATTGAAGTTCTTAAAAACAAACCATAGTTAACCGATCAAGAGACAAAGTACTTAAACTGATCGGACAGCAGTCACCCCTAATGTAAACAATTATTCCTATAAATAAACTCCCAAATTTCCCCATTTCTTATTGTGAATCATTCCCAAAAAGAAATTTTTGGAAGTAAATCCTCAAACATAAGAAATATGGCATCGCCAATGTTTACTCCCAAAAATTATTTTGTAAAAAAATTCACAACACGTGCCAATGGGGAAAGTTATAAACTGTTTTTATAAAATTAAGTCCATTTTTTATTTAAGGAACGCAAATGTGAATAAGGAACAAATGGGAATAGGCTGGTAGATGTCTTGTTATGCCAGACATCTCCACTACGGGAGTTAATGCGAATATCCTGCCAATAGCTGCCAAATATGCTTCCAGCACATGCAACAATTACGGGAATTCGTCTGTATTCAATCGGTTGTTCTGTAAATAAAATTTGATTTAGATAAAAACGTGTTGATGTCCGTAATATTTTAATGATAGCAGATTCGTGTTTCTTCGCTGCAATCTTTCTATTAATTATGTTTTCCCCTCCAACACTACGTAAATAAACGCTATTTATTTCAGCGAACTTTAATTTTTATTCAAAGTCTGTATATCTTATTTTGACAAAAAGTTTATATAATTATACTTTTCTTGTTTGGTTTCCTTCTTACTGACATTCATAAAGCACACACAAATCACAATAGTTAGCAATTCACAATAGAACTTTTATCCCCAAAATATTCGCAATACCCATTTGTTGGGAATGGGAATATACGTTCGTTCCCAAACAACTCATTCCCATAATTTTCACGATAGGGGTGAGTATTTTCTGATCGTAATTAGACGCCAGAGATCGACAGAACTCATCAAGAAGTAGTAGTTTAGCTGTCTGATGTTCCAAAAATAATATTCATTTAATGAAATGGAATTCAGTAAATCGACTCAAATTATTGGCTAAAGCAAATAATCTCCCAGATCGTAACTAAAATTTTGAATTTTATAGAAAAAAAAAATTGTTAAAGAAATAAATTTGTATGTTTGGGTTTATTTTACAAGGTCATACGTTGGTTGTTATTTCTGTTTACATTTCAAAATTTTATTACATTTTCACTGTCAGTAGAAACACCTGCGTTTACTTAAGAAGTTTTTATAAAAAAAAAAATTATTGTTTATTTACATGCACGTGATTAATAAACGCAATTTTTCGTAAGGGTTCCATTATTTCAGTTGAAAAAATGTTTGACTTTCTGAACAATTTTCAGTTTAGCAGTTGTCTTGGAATAAGTTTAGAGAACTATTTTATGAAACAGCAGTTTTCTGGTGATAGCAACAGCTCATATTTTCCAAAATGTAACCACAAATTAGCTGACAAATTATGTGGGCATTAAAATTTTCTTTTATACACAATTCCAAATAATTGACTACTCCTTGTTAAAAATAATGATGCCAATTTGTTTTTTAATGTAGTTAGAGCGGGGATCCCCCTCCCAACGACCACCAAACTTTAACTATTTTAGCCCCGTGGATATAACTTGTGAAACATATTAAGGCTTAGCCGCAGCCAACATTTGAATGAAATCATCTTTGATCATTGAATTATATAGATCGTTCTATCGACTTAAATAAAAATACCACACATGTATCTTTATTTTTTTTTCCTTTTTCAATTCACATCCGAAAGCTCTTAGTGAACTTATTGAAAATTTATTAATGTGAATTTTTGCTTTAAATCGCCGCAGAATAACAAAAGCCCCGAAAAAATTTGCAAAATGTTACACATATTCTAGAAAAGAACACGCCATTAATTTATTTACATTTTTATTTAGATATTATGCGAACATTGACGTAATGGCTGGCACCATAAAATAGAAAAAGCTGAGTAAATAACGCCGTTTTGTCTTTTTATGAAAAATTATTTGAATTTGAAATCACGATTTATTTTACGTTTAATTTACGTTTACACGATGATTTTTCACCATGTTCTTAAAGTCAGTTATTTTCTTTATTTAATCTATTCCATTATAACCCTATATAAAACAAATAGAAACTCAACTACGCTCTTGTATATAAAAAAAATTTATTTAAGCTGCATAATAAAATTTTGAAAGTGTGTTGAGAAGAGTTTTTTTTTTGTAACGATGGCTTCTCTACACCAAAAATATAATTTTCACAATCAATTTGTGTATTTTACTCGATCTTATTTTTAACTTAAATTCTTCTATTAAGACAAAAAGGTGACTATGGGAATTGTTTTCGATTTGATATCTATTTAATAGGGATTATTATTCGATTTGATTACTCCAACGTAACCCAGATTTACCGACATTCGTGTTGTTAAATATCCAAAATAAAGAATCCTCTGACACAAAAACTTAGTCTAGGGTTAATAAACTGTATAAAAATTGTTAGCATTCCATCAGTCGTTCACATCGGCCCATTAACATAAAGACAAGCAACAAAGTCTATATTATATAGAGAGTATTAAATGGAACAATTAACTTTTACGTGACAGTAAATAAAGCGATGGAAAACTGTACATAAACATGTCGTATTGCCGAAATTGTGTGAATGAATAGTAAATGCTTGTGAATAATTGAATAACCTTTGTTTTGTTTCTTGAGAGAGAATTTATTCAAACAATATTATTTTCTTTTAACAAATTTCGCTTAAAAACAAAACAGTAAATTTAATTTAAAAATCTGTAAAGTGTTGCAATTCTCAAGTTCAAGGCAGACTGTTGCACTAAGAAATTTGATTTAACAATTGGAATGACATAGTTTGTGTTTTTCCTTAATTGATTGATTATCGACTGGACAGGGCTGGCACTTGGTGTGATCTTATTATTATAAGAAAGGCCGAATACTCGGGTATTGGGAAACGAATGGGAATATGCGCGCATTACTAATAACTACAGTGCACTCTGGATAATATGAACTAGATATATATATATATATATATATATATCGTATTTGCCAGTGGAATGAAAATTTTTGGTAAAAGTTTTCTTTGTTCAAAGCTTAATTATTTTAAAACGTATGAAAAAGAAACTTTTACACATTTTTTTACAAATTTTAATTAATTTGATTCCAAATATTGCAGACTGCCGGTCTGTATAACAGTTAAGTTTTTTAAGTACTTTCAAATTTGATTAAAAAGAAACACATCAAATTTAGAAAAAAAAAAACATGAAATCTTTAATGAAGTCAATAGAATGGGTCTCTATAATTCACTGCTTAAAGCTGACTTCGTGTAAATGTTGACCCCTGGTATGTCTCCAATGGTCCATACACTGGATCCGAATTGGGCATACTCTTTCCAACATATCGGCCGGGTTCCAATGCATCAACTATTGCCGACTTGTCTCTATAGACATGAGCTTTAGCATAGTTTCACAAAAAATGGTCTAAATAGGTTTAATAGCTCGATATAGGCTGCCAATTGACCGCCCCAAATGTGATATAAAGTTTTCAAAAAAGTCGCTCCTCAATTTGGGCCATTTTCTCTTGTTGAAACCACATTTAAGCTAAGTCCAGCTCTTTTATTTTGGGCAAACAAAATTTTATCATCGCAGGTAGCCCCCGTTATTTACAAAAACGTTCCCGTCTTTGCTGTCTTTCAATAACGGCAACATGGGCGGAAACAGCTGCAATATATTTTTCTGCCCGCACTCTAGGAATACGTGTTGGTGGTTTAATGTCCAATAACGTAAATTGTGTGCGAAATTTAGTCACACTATTCCGAATAGATGGGCTGGAAGATCTCCC
This sequence comes from Linnaemya vulpina, assembly GCA_963675445.1. Lineage (NCBI taxonomy): Eukaryota > Metazoa > Arthropoda > Insecta > Diptera > Tachinidae > Linnaemya > Linnaemya vulpina. The sequence continues at coordinate 5,534,177 of OY776278.1, read as the reverse complement.
AAGCTGACAATAAAAGGCAAGAAATGCTCGATGCACTTTCTTAATCGACTACGAATTTTGATTATAAAAATCAATAAGCGTTGCTTCTTTGTAAGTCGCTCCATAATTAAATTATGACCAAACTGAACATGTTCAATAGTAACGAAAACAGCTGAGGTGCCAAGAACAGTGTTGCCAAAAAGAAACTTGCTATTTTAAGGAGTCAATATGAACTCCGCGATAACTTTACTTTTACGGAAGATTGTGGTATTGGGTGTGCATTAATAACTAAGATATAATTGTTGTTTGTTAGTCAAAATAGACGTTACCAAAGGCTGCACAAAAAAATTATTAATCATAATCACATGTCAAATAAAGCACAAGGCAAAAACAGTTTGAGAACCTCTGTTTAAAATGGACATCAGTTTTAATACGATAACAGTTCTATCTGCATAACGATGATAACTTGTGCCTATTTGGATCTGTAACAATTTATTGTTCATTTAATTAGCGAATATTTTCTTACTGCCAATCCAGATAAATATTTATCTAACCACGTAAAGCCAAAACACTTCCATATCTGAGCACGTACATGTGTATGCACTTGCATGTTTGTATGTGTGTACAATTAAATGAATACAAATAAAGGCTTAGAATACATGCACGTCTCTACATGCCTGCATCCATGGCTATTTATTATTAATTGTATACACCACCGTTCACTTACAAGTTCGTTCGTATACGAGCGAAGAAGAAAGTTTTGCTTTAGGGCCAGCCACATGCATGGCTTTAGAGAAGGGGTCTTGTGTGCAGCACGATCAGAAGAGAGCACTGTGACAATCGGTGACAATAAATACACCTCCAGCGAAACGAGTACAAATGCGAAACACATCGAACACCAGCAACATTGTTAATATATTTGCTTTTCTTTTTTAAATAGAATCGTACGAACGTTATCAGTATCTTAAAACAATAAAAATGATATAATAAGCCAAAAGAACTTTTAGTTTTAAAAAAGTATTGCTGTGGCCAACAATCAAACGCGAACAACCTTTTCAAAAATATACGTTAAGAATAAAACAACAAAATATATTAAAAAAATATATCTATATATATATTATTTTTAAGATAATTTAACGCTCCACACTCACACACGCTCACAGATATTACTTGACAAAATAAACAACAAAAAATTTGGTGAAAAATAAGCAACAATAAAAAAATTAAATTATGAAATAAAAATTCAAATTAAACGAGGAGTTTCTTACGTATGAACAAGTTTTAAAAATATCCTTAAGAATATCGACAATTATTTATAAATTAATACACAAATGCCACCAGCTTGCATGGCTCTCAACAAGATGACAAACATTTATTTTCAAATTTTTACAAAAGTTTTATTAATAACCTTGATTTTAACTGTAACACAAATAAATACAACGTAAGTAAATGATGCTAACGGCTACACATGACACACACACACACACATGTGCGCACACATACACATGCACATATCGTATATTGAATGCATGTGGCTACATGCAGAAATACGTCGCTCGTTCGGTTCAATAGTGTCATAACTCAAGAAAACTCAGTTTTATACAAAAAAGACAGCCTTAAAATTATAAATATTCGACCAACTTAAAAATTATATAAAAATTTACTTTGAAACTAAGCAATTCTGTTGCGGAGTAGATGATCGCGTTGACGTGTCCTACAAGTGCCTGGGAACCAACTCAAATAATTTAGAAATTTTGAGGCGCCATATTTGTCACAATTCTCAACTAAAAATATGTGTGATTACGCATATACGTTTTGTGTAGTTCTGAAAAAAGTGTGTTCGACAAACCGCTTGTGCATTATTAACAACACAATCAGCTTTTTGGAGTTATGATATTATTGCAGTAAACGAACGTTTTCAACACAAAACTGATGTGCGAATATTCGTACCCGTATTCGCCATTTTGTCGAATATTTTTCGAATATGTTTTAAGAAAAGGTTTTCCTAAAATTTTATATAAAATAATACGGTATAATTTGTTTAATTGCCTGTGTCCGGAACGGGTTAAGAGAAAAAGCAATCAAAAAATATTGTACATGAAAAATATGAATCGTTTTCCTCTCTATCCTACTCGCAAATAATAATAAAAGCATGTTCTTACTTACTGACTTTAAAACATCGTGTATATCGGGTGTTCAGGTTCGGCTAACCCAAGTCTGGTAACAATTTGTCTCTAGATATATTTAGTATATAGTGACTTAGGCAAAAATGTATCTTAAAAAATTAATTTTTTAACAAAATGTCACTTTTGCATCGATTTCAATTTTTTGATTTGACAGAGCACCAATTAAATTTCTTTAAATTTCACAAGCAGCTTATCCACGAAGTGGTATGTTAATTGAATGACCGGCTATAGATCGGTTCGATCCTTTTGAGCAACTTTTCACATACTTCCTTTTTTCACATACTTCCAACGTTATCTAAACGATAACATGACGCATATTTCTTTGACGTGACCCCACTAAAAAGTCTAACGGATCAAATCCCATGATCTTTATGACCAATTTTCATTTATGGCAATATTTTTAGTTAAGTATTTTATTCATAAAATAATAAAATATAACAAAAATTGTTTTCTTTCTTAAAATTCTATAACCAAAAGAGTTATATGATAAAGCCCAGTAACCATCCAGGGTTAATAATAGCAAATAAGAAATAAATAAGAAATTCAATAAAGTAACTGTAAAGTTAATGACTAAATGTAAGAATTTGTGTATGAAACTGCGTGGCCAAATTGTAAAGTGATTTAATTTTCAAAATAATTGGAGACATTAAACTGTAATAAGTCCTAATAATGCAATTAATGAAAAGAACATAATAGTTGTTGAAGTGCTTAAAGAGATGTTATTAATGAAAAGGCAGGCAAGATTTAGATTCAGAAAGTAACAAATTATGGCGTTTCTTCTTCAGAAAAAAAGTGTTGCTTGTGATTTGGTGCACTTATGCCTTTTTTGATGAAAATTATTGTGGAATATGTGGGATATTTTTTCTTATTAAGGCAAACATAATTAAAAAAAAAACTTCATGCGATTTTCAAATAACACATATTTTTTAAGATGAGAACATAAAAACATTTAAGGGCGGAATAATTTCTGTTACTTAGAAAAGAAAATACGAAGAAAAATAATGAAACGGCAACACAGGAACTTAATAAAAGTGTATTACCTTCGGTTTGTTACAATTCTGGCACAAATAAAAATTGTTTTTACAATCAACTGCTCGAGAGTACTGATGCTGAAAGTGTAGCGGCTTTCTAAAACAGCTGTTTTGCTCTGCTGTGTGAGTTGAATTAATAAAACTGATGTTGACTTTCCTCTGTGCCTTGCAATATTCATCGTGTCATTCTGAATTTAAAACATTATTCAAACAGTTAACCTATAAAATAATATTTAAGCGCTATTAGTTTTTTTATTAAACGAAGCAATTTAAATGAGTTTTTTCTACTTTATTAAAATTTATTCACAATATTACAACTTTTTCTCATTCTACTGTCAATTTAGAGTGAATATTTAGTCAGGTCGATTTAAATAAAACACATATTTTAAATTCTTTAGAAAATTGCTAGACGGAAGGTGTAATTACTTTTATCCAAAGACGACTGACTATTCAATAATAAAAAAGTTTAATTGTTATTATATTGTAAACAAAACTGTCCTAACAAATACTTGTAAAGTGTTAAACACGTGCATTATAAATGTATTATAAACATGCATGATTTTATTTAAATATATTTTGCATTAATATCGATAATACTAAATAAAAATAAAATACCTGTGGAACGTAAATGTTTATGTTCTTGTTTGATTGTTGCACATTTAGTAAATATTTGATCACATGAATGTAACCAATAATATCTGCTTTAATATTTTTTAGTTTAAGGAAAATTGTGTATGTGGTGAAACATTCAATATACAATCGGTATTAAGTTTCATCGTTTCACTTGTCACGAAATATTAAAGAAATGTTTGTCAAAAAATAGTGGTTGCGTCTATTTCATGAAATATTTAATAGATGGGAATGCAGCTTTAAAATATTTTTAAATATATTCTCAAGACTGACGATTTTTTCACACATTTTTCTGACGGCTCATTTTTACTTCTAAAATCAAATACACAAACCGCTAAGAGATTTGACTTCTCTCTCTCTCTATCTCTTATATAGCGAGAATTGAACCCACTACTTTCAAATTACCATTGATAGATACAGCTTCCCACCCTCTTGCATTATAATTGTATAATTTTTCTTATTGTATAATAATGTTGCCCCCGGGAGTACGATAGTCAACTTGGTGAGCTCTACACCTTGTTGCAGTGCAAACCGGGGGAGAAGGAATACTCATTTTTTTACGTTACTTTTGCTGATAACCCAAAAAAACTCATATGTCCTGTCCAATCTCTGAATTAACGGACCAAAAGGAGTGCATGTCAGCATCAGGTGGAAAGTCACCTGATAGACTTCAGTAAGAAATATTTTATTCTGCTCTGAACAAATAACTTACTCTTGTGTAATTCTCAAACAGTTTTATGCCTAAACTGAGAGATTTTGCTATTTTGGAATTAGGTTAGAGTCAATTGATGATATGCAGCATATGGCATCGTACTCTCGAGCAGTTGAATGTGATAACAGTTTTAATTTGTGCCAATTTTGTTATGAAAAAACGTACGAGAACTATAACAAAGTGAGGGTAATACACTTTTATTAAGTTCCTGTGTTGCCGTTTCATTATTTTTTTTCTTTAAATGTCTTTATGTTATCATCTTAAAAAATATGTATTATTAGAAAATCGCATGAAGTTTTTTTTAATTATGTTTGCCTTAATAAGAAAAAATATCCAACATATTCCACAATAATTTTCATGAAAAAAAGGCATGAGTGCACCAAATCACATGCAACACCTTTTTTCTGAAGAAGAAACGCCATAATTTGTTACTTTCTGAACCTAAATCTTGCCTGCCTTTTCATTAATAACATCTCTTTAAGCACTTCAACAACTATTATGTTCTTTTCATTACTTGCATTATTAGGACTTATTATAGTTTAATGTCTCCAATTTTTTTGAAAATTAAATCACTTTACAATTTGGCCACGCAGTTTCATACACAAATTCTTACATTTAGTCATTAACTTCACAGTTAATTTATTGAATTTCTTATTTATTTACATACAATAAACTAAACGATAGTGTGTCTTATACACTCTCCTAACTCAACTGATAGAAAGGAATATAACGAAGAATGGTTGCAAATTCCTGCTGACCTTTTTATATAATGGGTGATTTTATAAGAACTATCGGAAATTAAAAAAAAAAGAAAACACACAAAATTCAGAAAAATGCATGAAATATTTATTTGGATTGATAGTTGGGTCGATATAATTTAATGTTTGAAGATTATTTCATGCAAATGTTGGCCGCGGCTGCGCCTCAAATGGTCCATCCGCTTAGTCCAATTTTGGCATACTCTTTCCAACATTTCGGCCGGTATCTCACGAATAATGTTGGCAATGTTGGCTTCCAGTGCGTCAATCGAAGCGGGCTTGTCGCTATAGACATTAGCCTTAACATAGCCCCACAAAAAATAGTCTAGAGGCGTTAAATCGCACGATCTGGGCGGCCAATTGACTGGTCCCAAGCGTGAAATAAACTGTTCACCGAACTCGCCTCTCAATTGGTCCATTGTTTCGCGTGCTGTGTGGCATGTGGCACCGTCTTGTTGAAACCACATGTCATGCAAGTCAAGCTCTTCCATTTTGGGCAAAAAAAAGTTTGTTATCATTGCACGGTAGCGCTCACCATTCACAGTAACGTTGTGATTCGCATCATCTTTGAAGAAATACGGCCCAATGATGCCGCCAGCCCATAATCCGCACCAAACGGTTGTTTTTTGTGGATGCATTGGTAGCTCTTACAATGCTTCTGGCTGCTCTTCACTCCAAATACGGCAGTTTTGCTTGTTCACGTATCCATTCAACCAGAAATGAGCCCTGTCGCTGAACACCATTCTTCGATAAAAAAGTGGATCTTCATTTAACTTTTCAAGAGCCCATTCACCAAATATTTGGCGTTGTGGTAGGTCGTTTGGCTTCAATTCTTGCACCAGCTGTATCTTATAAGGCTTCACACCCAAATCCTTCCGCAAAATTTTCCACGTAGTGGAGTAACAGAGGCCCAATTGCTGCGAACGGCGCCGAATCGATAATTCACGGTCATCACCAACACTGGCCGATACGGCTGCGATATTTTCTTCAGTTCGCACTCTACGTAAGCGTGTTGGTGGTTTAATGTCCCACAATGTAAATTTGGTGCGAAATTTTTTTACAATAGCCCGAATAGAAGCTTCAGTAGGTCGATTAAACTGACCATAAAATGGAAGAAGCGCGCGATGAACTTTCTTAACAGAGCACGCATTTTGGTAATAAAATTCAATAATTTGCAAGCGTTGTTCGTTTGTAGGACGATTCATGATTAAATTATAGACCAAACTGAAGATGTTTGACAGTGACACAAGATACAAAACGTGCGCGAGCTATCAAAACTAGTGTTGCCAAAAAGATAATAGCAAAAAAATCACTCGTTATTATATATTATTACATTGTACATATCTACATAACAACACCTTTGAAATTATATAATTTTCATAAATATTGGTGGACCATAGGACACTGAAAATTGTACCACACAAAATGTATGACATATACGGTTAGAAATATATTGAAATTAATGGCTTAAGCTTAAGATCATTTCTGTGAAAGTTCATTTAGTTTCACCCTGTTTGTTTGCATATTTTTTTTTAAAAGCTACCCCAAGGTTTAGGGATGGTTCATCTTATTAAGTTACAAAATTATATCGTTAAAATGATAAATAAAATTAATACAAAATTCTATAACAAAAATTAGAAAAATAATTGTAATTAAAAAGAAACGTAATGAAAATTTTATATGCGATTGTGGATAGAGTTCATTTTGACAATGGAGATGTTTCTTTTAGATAAAATTATCTACATTATTTTCAAAAGACACTAAATGTACGGCCACATTTGATAAAAAAATGTAACCAGTAATGAAAGCTTTTTTAATTCAGTGTTTAATATTTAAACTCAAAATTTTCCAATGCTATTGAATTTTATGAAACTGAAAAGTATGTAAATCAAAATATTTATCTTTAACGTTTAGTGGTTACGGCTTTTTGGGCAAATATTTGCCAAGTGTGACTGCACCTTAAGACAATTTTTATTTTATATAGACAACCTTATTAATCAAGTGCTTATCAACTTTTACGGCCGTAATGACTTCTTCGATAATCGATTGTTTATTTCCGCAAAATTTGCTGTTATTGTCTTCTAGGGTTCGCACTATCATATAACCGATTAATCGATTAATATTGTTTTTTGTAATCAATGGTCGAAATTAATGCTGGGAAACTTAGTCCCAAGAAATTATTTACTTTGCTGCTTTACTAACTTGAGCTTTTAAATTTTTCACTTATGGCAGTTTGAAAGCAAACGAACGATGAGTAATTATTTAACGTTAACAAGGTAAAAATCTCTTATCACAAACAAAATGTATTTTAAATAAAAAAAGTACCGTCATTAATATGTCGCAACATTGTCATCATACTGGCCGTTATATTGAGAGAAGGTGTAAAAAAGAGGCTTTTGCTACAACTCATGATCCTCATACTCACTATTGATTGTTATTAAAGCCTAATGGCCGTATTTATAAAAAACTGGCTAAACTAAAAAACAAATTTAATTCGCTTTAAGCCCGTTGCAGTTCTTACTCTTAAACTTAAAATTGCTATTTCAACAGTGAAAATTTTTTTTACTTTTTTCTTCTGGTAGAACCATTTTCTCAGTCTCGTTATGTAGTGAAATAAAAAATTATAAATATTTGTAAAATCTAAAACGTATTTCAACACACCTAAAGTTTTATTATTATCAGGTGAAAATTGTATTACATGAATACACATTTTTATGAAAATAATTAGTTATAAAATAAAAATGCAAAAACAAACAGCAGGTACCAAAGAAAGGAAACATTTATTATAAGCAAATATTCTTCTAAGCAAATAGCAATTTTAAAATAAATATTTAATTATTAAAATATGTAACGTTGAATAGGGTTGTGTTTACTGGATAATTAAAACAGTTGCTAATTTCTTTTTTTATATCTTTTTTTTTTTTTTGGAAAGTTCGTAAATTGCTTTTCAAATAAAGTAATACTATTGTAATAGGCACAGAAGGCGAGAGCAGGACGTGTTGTCTTAACTGTTGTTTGCTGGTCTTGAAATTTGTGACGTCTTAGCCTTTGCACAGTGGGAAGTATTGCAAAAATAATTTACCAAGGCTGCTGTCGGAAAGCAGTGGGTGATGTTTAAATACATAAATAATTTTGGAGTTTTTAAATGGTTAAAACGATTGTAACAAAATTGTTGTTTTTTCAGCATATAAAAATGTGCTGCTGTTGGTTATATCTCCAGATATTATCATATATGAGTCACTTGGAGGTTTTGAAAAATTGATTAGTCTGGATCTCATTAAAAAAATTTTAGAAAAGCTTAAACTGCTTATCAAGGGTTTTCTAATAAATAATAAATAAGTCAAGTCTTAATCGATTTCCTAAAACATTTCTTTTGTAAGTTAAAAATAAAGTTTTACAGAAAAATTTAGTAATTTTATAAAAATTCAAATGCTATGAATAGTATGATAAGTTAAAATACTTTTAGAAAGTTAAAATTTCCTCCCTTTGCTGCCGAAAAAAGTGCATTAACTACTGCTTAATTGTAAAATAAATACTACTAAAGGGTGTTTTTTACGGAGGCATAAAACTTTAAGTTGACACCACTTTCTTAAACTACCACCTGTCTCATCAGCTGTCAAGTGATTTATGCTTAAGCGTGGAACAGCCGAACTTTTAAATTGTAAATGTAAACTAAATGGGTCAGCTGATCTAACCTGGTATATGGCAAGCTGTGTAAACACTTACTTCACTGTAAGAAAATGTTGCCGTAACGTAACACGTAATAAAATTTCATTCTACGGTTACGTGACAGTTGCAAGACAGTGATGGTCTGTATGTATGCTGAATGAGTTAGTTTCGTTTAGCATTTCGACATGAATTAACTATCGGCTGAACAACACTTCGAAATAGATCCCAAACGAAGCCCATTTTGGTGCGATGATAATCGCAAGGATGTATAAAAATATACTTTTATAAATCAAAAGCAAAATTTTAAGAAAGATACAACAAGAATAGTGAAAAATCTTAATTTTAGTATTTGAAAATTTGCATCAGGAATTTGTGGGGATTTCACCAACAGATTGTATCTCCTTTTCATTCCCTTATATGACTCAAAAATATGTCCACCCAAGTTCTTGATGTTCGTAGCATGAAAATAAAATGTGATATTTCATGTCCGGAAAGAACGATGTGAGATGTACTCTACACTATCTGATCTGCCTAATATATATGCCACCTATCTCCGACTAAAAAGGGCAAACAACTTCCATGTAAGGGCCGGTATAGTAGGCAACTCTACCAACTCACTGGAACATCGAAGCAACGTAGAGTACATATCACTGTTCTACCGACGCTGTAACGGTATGTACTTAGAGATCTCGATCCCGAAAATGGATTAATTTTGGCATCTACACGCTCTTTAAACAAGGCACACATTTTTGTGGTCTAGTTGCCAGTGAACCGTACTACGCGTTACAGAGAGAATTCGTTCTTTCTTATGTGGAATACACTTTCTACAGAGGCCTTTCCAGCACTACTCCCTCCATTCTCCTTCCCATAACCTATTTCCACAGTTCTGGCACAATGCAACACATATGTAGGGGTCATCCCCTGAGTGCTGGTCCAAGACAAAAAATTTAGCATTTTCGGCTGCAAATAATAAAAAGATTTAGGATTTTGTATGTCTTTTAAAATTTTTATTTACTGAAATTTTAGTAGTAGAAGAGATTCACTTGTGCGAATAATATTTTATAATTTATTATAGCCGATAGCCCAAGCAGCTAGTGCTACATTTTATATACTTAGTATATAATATGTATATATATATATTAGTCTTATATTTATATAAGGTTAATATGATTTAAATAAACAAAATAAATAATTTATTAACCCCTTTTTCACAATGCGAAAATTAAAGTCTAGAAAAATATTGGAATAAAAGTTTTTTTATAACAAAATCTCAGTGCTGAATAAATTATAAAGTAATTGCACATAAAAACATGGAAATAAAACATTATTTATATTGGAGTTTCTCATCTTGTATGGTTTTTGAAATTTTAAAATGGCTTGATATTTCTTTGTTGTTCATTAATAAGCCTGAGTAAAATTAGAACTTCAACTGGCGTATAAAAATATTGAAATAGTGTTTTAAAGTGCCCTTTAAAAATTTTATACGTTCGTCAATATTCTTATTTTAGCGAAATCGCAATTTTAATAATGGCTCTAACTACTATTTTTAATGCAGCAAACATTCTTGCCAGCCCGAAACTGCATTATGGTTAAGTAGAGCACTTGTTAGTCGAACTGAAGTTTACTTATTTATTAAATTAATATGCGCTGTGTCGTTCACTGGAAAACATTGTTTCAATTTATTTCGAAAGAGTTGACAAAAAAAAAATTATAAAAATAAAAACAGACGTTATTTTATTTATTTATTTGTTTTTTATTTTTATTTGTGCTTGTTGGAAGTAGTCAGCAAGCAGTTAACAATCGAATATGTATTTACGCTTATTTGATCATTCAATTTAAAAAAAAAATTTAATTAAATGTGTGTCGCATCTGCAGCGGGTACTATTTTTGCACAGAAAAGTGAAAATAAAAAATATATATCACGGAAATAAAAAATTATATATCAACTGATATAAACAGGAAGGCACTAAAGTAAAACTAAGAACTCCAATATGATGTTCAAGGTGTCTGGAATGACACATGGAGAACGTGGCCTAAAAAAATGTTCTGAAAACTATTACAAACTTCACTTTTGAAATTTCTTGTCTGGAGTATCGCGCAAACAATCATGATCATATTTTAATGATGCATTGTGTGCAGCAGGTTAATTATGTCTATATGCCTGCATATTATCAATTTGGTGTTAGAACCAATCAAATGCCGGCTTAAGTCATACTTAAACTTTAACTGTACTTTAAATAATTAAATATATTTTTTTCTATATTTTTTCAGAGCGTTAGCCATAACAGATGATGAGGATTGCCCCCCACTAACTAACGCCACCACATTACAGCAATCTCAGTTAATTCAAAGACTGACACACGTATGCAGATACGATCGCCTGGAAAGACCCATACGTACGTTTATAATAACCAAATCAAATATGTGCTAAAAATGTTTTCAGATCGTGCAAAGTTTTATGAATTTTTTAGCAAAAACTAAAATTGTGTTTGCCGTACTGAGAATATTGCATAACCAGAGCATAAATACAAACAAACAAGTGTGCTAGCGAATTAAGCAGCTGAGACAAATTAACGAACTAAATAATTTTTTATTGTTTATGTCATATTTGAAACATTTATGAAGTACTACCAAAAACAGTGATTTTTACGACTTTTAGACTCTGACATCTCGCAACTCTGGCAAGTTATCCTAAAGCACATTGTCCTAATAACGCATGCCCTCAGTCTTACTGTCAGTCCGCCGAGTTGGCAACCCACTATTCGATCGCACAAAAACAAGTTCGAAAATTTAACTTTTCTTTTAAATGTTATTTAGATTTTTATGCGAATTAAAGACCATAGATTAAGTACCGTTATTATATATTAGACATTGTGAGCCATATGAAATTAATATAACAACATCTGCAACCGAATACAAAAATTATTATTAAATTTTCAAAGTATAAAAATCATAAGAAAACATCGGCGAGCACATCTCTCATTAATATAATTTAAATCGTGCTGATTTGTTTCCTGAAATTGTTTTAATAATTGAAATTGATCATGGCGGAGTATTAGAAATGATCATGAGCTTTTTAAATATTATTTTTGTTTGCCGAAATAATTGTTATTAAACGATTTACATTTTTTTTTTTCAGAAATGATGTTATCAGATTTTGATATTTTTTTTCTCAGAAATAGATGTCATGTTCTGGGGCCAAACTAATGCATGCGATATCGATCGTAGTTTCAATACAATTTGTATGCAATTGTCGATCGGTATCCAATGAAGTAATTTGGTTTTGATATATTTTTGTCGAAAATAATTTATTTATTTATTTAAAGTAATTTTTTTTTTTAATTAATTTATAAAATACAAAAATATCAAAGGAGCAGGGTGTCTAGACCATATTGCGCGCATATTACAAAAAACTTTTTAGCAAATTCTTATTAATTTAGTGTAAATAAAATTGATTACTATATATAAAATAGTAATATTATGAAAAAAAATAATCTATATATCATAGATGTTATGTTTATAAAACGATAGCTTAATTTTAGGCAATTGATTTGATTTTGAACAATCAAGAATTGAATTAATTCTATTAGATATTTTGGATATTGGGCATTCAATTAATATGTGTTGAACATCCATTAATTGGTGACAATTATTACATTCAATGGGATCTGTATTATCATAATAATGTTTTGAGTTAAACAGAGCCTTCCCAACTCTAAGACGAGCAAGTGTTATACACTCCATTCTGGAAAAATTTTCATAATATTGAGATCTTACACACAATATATTATGTTTTCTTAAGAAACAGGTAGAGTTTTGCCATTCTAGTTGTTTTTTTGACTCATCCATATATTTAAAAATATTCATTAATATCCGGTGATCACAGGGGACTTCTATGATTAATGGTAGTTTAATAGCTTCCTTAGCTGCACTATCTGCAATTTCATTTCAATTAATTCCAATGTGTGATGGTATCCACAAAATAAGAATTTCAATATTTGTTTCAGGTTTCTTTAAAATATTATTAAAGTTTCCATTCTTATTATAAAAAAAATAATTTATATAATCTGATTTTAATTTCAATATTGTCTTATCTGTATTCTATTGTCACAAATATTTGCTGTTATCTGACATAAATATTTGTATCAGATATACATATATGTCATATTCTGAAATTTACTTATTTTATAGCGTGCTCAGACATGCATTTTTAATTGAGTCAATTTAATTTTAGTTGTTCAATTAAATCTAGTGTTCACATATACTCAATTTAGCTAACGCAATTATTATTTGACAGCTGAAAAAATATTGTTTTTATTCGTACATATTCTTTATGTTGGTAAATTTTCAAAATGGAATCAAATTCTGGTTTAAAGGAAATTTTACTTGGACATAATAGAAATGTGGAGCTCTTGGAGGCATTGCGATCGATTTTCGTTTCCAAATTATCACTGTATAAAAAAAGAAAGAGGAAAACTTGACAACCTTACAAAGTTTATTTATTTGAGTTCAGTGTTGTCTGTTTGAACATCCAGTTTGTTTTGTTGGCTCGCCATTATAGGAAATTTTTCTGCCCATTGAACACAGATCTTATAAACACACTTATAACAGTAATATAAATTATAAATAGTAACACAATTAACTACTAATTGCTGAATTTACTATTTGGTAAATTGAGGCAGTTAAGGCCTTAATTGCAAAAATGCCTTAATTGCGCAATTAAGGGATATGTGGGAACACGGTATTAGCAACTTCTTTAAAAACAACAGTTTTAAAGGAGAAAAGGGTAATTAAATCAAACGCTAGCGCATTCAAGCAGTTGTATTTCTCTTTTATTTTCAACATTTTATTCATAATTTTCTCTATATTTACAATGTCTTATTGATCGTTAAGAATATGGCACAAGTGGCGAACGACTTCCGATTACAGTCAAGGCTCGAATATATATCTACTATATGCAGAATCTAAACTCGGATTTGTTGCAGTTCAAAATGCATGCTCTCTTGCAGCTTAGTTTTCTTGACAAACGATTAGCCTACAGCAATTATGCTCCAAATCGTAAAGAGAATATTTTGGGTCAAAAACATTTAAGTGAGCGTTTATGGTTGCCACATATTTTCTTTGCTAATGAACGTGAATCCAGCATATTGGGCACAGATGAAAAGGATGTTTTGACTTCAATATCACCAGAAGGTCGAGTGATTCTCTCAACTCGCTTACAAGCCACCCTGTATTGTTGGATGAACTTTAAAAAGTTTCCGTTTGATGAACAACATTGTTCCACTGTGCTCGAAAGTTGTAAGTTTAAATATAAATTCATATTTATGACAAACGCTCATCCATTCAAAATGTCTTCCTTCACCTTATTCCAGGGATGTATAATACAACAGAATTAGTTTTGGAATGGGAAGAAAAAACTCCCATATCATTTGATCCAGACATGCGACTGACCGAATATAATATGCAACACTACTGGTACAACGAAACAGTTGTCAATTCAGATGAAGCGCATTTCCGGCATGGAGCTTTCAGTATGTGCTACCTTTTTATATATATCTTTTATACTTTTCTAAATCATTTCTTTCCCGACATGTGCGTATTCAGTTGGAAACTACAGTTCTTTGAGTTTTACTGTAAATCTGAATCGCGAAATTGGCTTTTATCTAATGGACTACTTTTTACCTTCAATGATGATTGTTGCGATTTCCTGGGTATCATTTTGGTTACAAGCTGACGCCTCGCCTCCTAGAATTATGTTGGGTTAGTAGCAACTTTTTTTTACTATATTCTGAAATGCTTTCAACACTAAGGAATTTATTTGTATATGTACATAAATTTTTTTCAGGCACCAGCACCATGTTATCATTCATAACATTATCGTCTTCCCAAAGTAAGACTTTGCCGAAGGTCAGTTACATTAAAGTGTCCGAAGTGTGGTTTCTGGGTTGTACGTTTTTCATATTTGGCAGTCTGGTTGAATTCGCTTTTGTAAATACCATCTGGAGGCGTAAAGAAAATATCGAGTTGAAAAAAGTGAATAGTAAATACATTTTGAAGTCTACTCTGACGCCGAGGCCAGCACGTCGAGAAATGGGACTGAATAATCAATCTCGTACCAGGTCGTGCAGTAGCTTAGACAATATTGTGTCCAGCACAGAAAGCGTAATGAATGGCAATGCCAATCAGGGATTTAATAATTATCTAACCGTGCATGTGAGTTAATTATGGTTATTATGAATTTTATTTTTATTAAATCGAGATACTCTCTTGCTCATACTGTTCTCTCAAAATCGCTCTTATATACCCAATTTTCGAGTACGGGAACAGCTTTCGTGCTAATTGCGTCTCTCGGGATTTAAATATAGAGTAAAGGAATGCGCCCATTATTTTAATTGCATGTTAGCTAAGTTTTTTTTACCATATCTCGAAAGGCTGCAGAAGTGTGTCCTACCAACGAAATGTAGGCGGATATCCACGAAAACACGATCGCAAGGGTGAGCCGTAAGTGCAGTGGCTGGTTATTGTGACCATGAGACTCCGCAAGTTTTTCTTAATAAATTTCATTAAGTTAGTAGTTTCAATTTACCTGAATGGGTACCTGAGTGTTCTTGCTATTAGACTAGGGATTTCCTTATAGCAAATGTCTGGAGCTATTTCAAAAAGGGCTCCCTATAAAACCATACTTTAACTAATAAGAAGTTGTAATAGTGGCCATAAGGTCTTAAAAAATCAGAGATCGAGTCTCAAACTGTACATTCAGCTTTTAGAAATGCCGCCTTTCAAATTTCAATACCAAAGAAATGTAGAAGTTATCATCTCTGCAAATGAGCAAGCCTTCGAAGCCCTTTCTTTAACTAATCGTAAATTTATTATAGCACTACCAATTGATTTTTACAAAAATAAAAAAATTTCATTTAAAAAATAACAAAATTTTTGTGTAAATAATATTTGAAAAATGTTTGACAGTCCGTTTACGAGGGAGTATAAATGCACAGAATACGAGACTTTTAAGCGATATCATGAAAACTATTATGATATTATCCACAATAAAACTATTTTAATCGATTTTATAATTTTGATATGCTTACAGAATCTACCAATAATAACCACTCAATGTGTCGATACAGTATCAATTGCAAGTAATCAAAACAATCCTGATCATGTTATAAATATGGATAATAAAGACAACAAAAATGGAGATAATGCAACGTTCACTTCTATGACGCCACAGGAAATAGCCATGTGGATTGATCGGCGATCTCGGTTTTTATTTCCTGTAATGTTTCTTGCCTTCAATGCTTTATATTGGACATTTGTATACTGTTTTTAACCACGAGTCACAAAATATTGACTTTAATTGTAAAAACGTTTTATCTCATGAATTTAAGAATGTTATTGTATAAGAATATAAAACAATTAGAACTAAAAATAATAATGTAAAACAAATTTACTATTTTATATATGTATGTATATGTGCAAATATTATGCTCATCATGATTTTCAAGCAGTTTAGGTTCCACAGATCACCAGTTTTCTCTTGATAAAATTACCAATTCGGTCTTAACTTGTCCCATTTACTTAAGTGGAAAGGAAGTTTCATCTGCACCTCATTTAGATCAATGCTAAATCATGAAGAAGTCTGAAAATATAAAATTTTACCAAAGATATATAAAATGAGTTGATGACCACAAAAAAGTGATAAACGGTTTGGTTGCAAATTTCAAATACAACAGAAACCAAATCACAATAAATAGAATTATTTTTCATTACAAATCTCCTGTTAATGTATTACTAAATTAAATCAACTGATTACTAATAATTGTTGTATCTAATTTTTTAATCTTTTTCCTTTTAGTAATTAATAGATTTGTTTAAGTTTTGAGGTTATTTTATATTAGTATATATTTCGATATTTCGCTAGCCTTCGGTTAGCTTCACATACACATCGTTTTCATTATTATATATAATTAAAATTTATAATATTTATGAATTTTGTAGTTAGTATGTTTTAATATTTAAAATTAACTAATTTATACTTTTTATAGATTTTAGAGTTAGTATTTTTTAGTATAAAAAATTTTTGATTTATGTTCTTAAAAAAAAATTTTTATATATATAATTGAAAAGAAAATTTTTGACAATATAAAATAATTTCCTGAAGAAGCTAACCGAAGGCTAGCGAAATATATACTAATATAAAATAACCTCAAAACTTAAACAAATCTATTAATTGATTACTAATAATATCAAATAAAAGGAAAGTCTTTTGGTCTTAAAGCTTGGCCCTCTATGTCACCCGATATTATTCTTAATATGGCAATTAGTTTTAATCTTGCGGCTGTGGTACAATTATCTACTAGGTAGCCGCAAGAATATATCGAATCAACAACAATGTAAATATGTACCTACATTAAAATACAATGCAATGGTGTTTACAATAACAAAATGTAGTATAGTAAACAATAATAATATCTGGTGGCTCTTCGAAACCACCTATATAATATTGTACCATGCTTGAGGATACCCATATCCCAGTATCATGATCACCCTGTCAATATAATTCTCATTATAACCTTCTGTCAAAAGATTTTTGTTCGCTGCTGTTGGAATCATTTGGACAGAGGTCTGTTGTGTTATTTACAAAATTTGAGGAGTTTTCCTATCGTTTGCAGAAGGTAATTGGGGCCAAATTATGATAGAAATATTACTAAAGTGTTAATATGGATGTTGAGATAGAATATATTTAGCCCAAGAGCAATAATATATTCAGTTTTCATCAAGTTTGCTGCTGGCAATAATTACATAACACGCAATTGCTTAAACTACAACTCCATTAAGTAGTGCTAATATTACTATTTTTGTAATGCAAATAATTATGCCTGTCTGCTAACGTATTCGCACATAAATAAGTTATTTTTACATATAAACTATGCTTAAATCTTTCCACGTTTTAGCTTAAAAGGATTCTTCAAACATGCGTCTTACTTCCTTCTTGAATGGTCAACATTTTGGCAACCTTGCCAAAGTCCACAACATAGCTGTATACACGTTATCTCCCTACGAACAGAGAGCCTTCGCTGGCGCTATTAAGAATGGTGTCCCCAACATGTTCCGCCGTTTCCGTTCAAATGTCTTCATTGTTACACCACGTAAGTAAAAGTCATCCAAACAATTCTATCTTATGACCTTGCTCTTTTATGTATATCATCAATATTAGCATTCATTGTTGGCTACTTGATTTACAATTTGGCTGAGGCAGAACATCTTCGTTTGACTCGCAAAAATCCAGCTGAGTTTGCAAATGACGAATAAATGCTATTGTAAAATAATAGTGTGAAATTTAATTAAAAAAGATCATCAAATATATATATATATATATATATATATATATATATATATATGTATGTTTAACTCAAATAAGAGAAGCTGCAGATATTCGCTTAAATGTAGGTATATATGCATTTGTTATGCTTGTATGATATACAATTCTCATAACAGAAATATAATTGTTTGAATAACATTAACCAAATCATCACTTCACATATTTGGACAAGAGAAATCACAGACAACCCATGACGGAAAGGATATTAGCAGAAAACTTGCTTTGGAGAAAAAGTAATTCTGAAATGGTATATATAAAACGTAGGGAACCATGAATAGAGATTGTATTAATGTTGAAATGTTAAACATTTTTGTAGCAGTAATGTATAGAGAAATGCGATCCCAACAGATTGGGACAAATTTTTGCTTTTTTCAACTTCATGTAGAGAAATTTCTCAAATTATTTGTATAGAATATTATACGAACGCCTGTATATTACAACCAAATGGAATATGTATATAAGCTGATAGCAAAAACAATCCGAAATGGTTGAAGAGGTTGTACTTTGTTTCTTCAGTAAATTTATTTTAAAATCGGTTGTCCAATGCAAATTATCCGCTGTTATATCATAACAAATACCCTACAGAAGAAGCCGACTAAATACCATATTAAAATCTGGCTAAGTTAAAGATGCATAATAAAATTGTTTTGAAGCGCCCTGTTGCTATTTGAATCAATGTAAAAATATCAGCTGTATAAATTGTCATTGGAAATAAAAGTGGAAAACTGATTAAGAAAAAACCAAATTAAAACAATAATTTTCGATATTGAGTCAGGTTTAAATACTTAAATTCAGTAATTGTATTGTTGGTATTACTTAAAATAATTGCAGCAATGAGCGATTGTTGTAACAGTGAATTGCGCAGCGAATCAGTAACCAATATGCTAAACGTAATTGTAGACTCGAAAATCATAAGCATTGAAATATTTACTGCAGCTGTGGGAATACTTTTTCTAGTGGTGCTTCTTAAGAATAAATTCCGAAACTTTTGTGGTACGTGAATATTGCTTCTGTTCGAAGGACAATGGAGAATGATTTATTTAAGAAATGTGTTGGACAGGTGTATAATGGGGGCTTAGAGATACAACATATAACAAACATACATACCATAAAAATTTTTGTAAATATATAAATGACTCAACAACTAAAATGTTTTGTGTATTTATTACATTAAGTGGATAATGCATTTTAATTTAAATATTAATTTGGATATGACTCCGGCTACTATGAGACAATCGGCTTTGGCTATTAATATTCCCTTATATTCTTTAATTTACTGGCTGATTTTAAATCGCTAATATGGATATGTGTAAATTCAATGATCTTTTGTCTTCCGTGGGTATAGTCCTATAGAAACGTTTAGCCCAACAAAACTATTCCTAAAAGAAATGTTTCATCGAATTGAATTTCCTAAAAATATTTACTGCTTTAAGCAAGAAAACCAATAAACTTTTCTAGTTACTAGTTATAATATTTTATATGCATGGATTCTACGCACTTACAATATATCTATACCATGAAGCGGGACCATATTATAAAAGTATGTCGATGGTACCAAGTAGTAGACACCAGATCATATAATTAAATCGTTTATTGTTAGCTTGAAAAATATACAATGCATTATTCTTAAATTTTATTAACATTAATTTTATATATATGTACATCAATAATATCTTAAATTGTTATATACTTGTAAGACACCCTACTTTAGATATCCTAGCCTAGAACCAAATTTGATACGCGTACCGGTACCAACTCCGCCAATATTTCGTTTTGAGCATCGGCATCGTAGAGGCAAAAAGATAAAACAAAAGCATATAGAATGAAGGATTGTAATAATTTTTCAAATGTTCTTTGCTTATATATTTCACTTTGGTAATGTCATTTACAATATTCGATTTTGCTACCCCGTGCCGCCTAGTGATGAACATTATAAAATATATGTTTTGATTGAAAGAAAATATAATAATATATAAAAATTACTAAAGAGGTTAGCCAAAAGATAATGAAATATATATACAAATTAAAGACCCAAAATTATATTACATAAAAAAGAGGGCCGCTGTTATACACAAAGCAAAATTATGCTACAGAGTAATAACATCAGAACAATAATTTAACAATAGTGGTTATTGCTTATTTAAAGCTATGAGAAATCAGTTATGTTAGTTCATAATGCAAACACAAACTTTCTTGTGCATTTTGAACAAGACAATAGGAAGTAGTACTGAAAAAGATATATGTTTGGAATTTGGTCCTTCTTGCTCATCAAGACGTAATGTTAAAGATACCAAACTTTCTAATCTGGCATCCCTACCTCATACTCACCACAGCAAACACAATTTTGTTTTATTTTGACACTGATTGTTTTTTTAATTTTTCATAAATAAGTCAAATTTTTGTATTATCTTAAATATTTCTTAACACATTTACATATATAAAGCATTTAAAAGTATGTATTTCTTATAACCCTGTGGTCATAGGACTTTTCGAAACAAAAGGGACCAGCAAATATTTTGATCTGTAAGTTATTTTATACATATGCTCACAACAAGAATGGATGATTATTTGTATAGACATGTAATCTTTGATTCTAAAAGGGAACTAATGGCCCAACATAATTTGCAAACTCTTAAATTATTATTCACATGTATATATCTTCATACATAAATATGTATATATTTGTATCTGGAAGAATGCCTACCCACATAAACTTATATGTACGCATATTGTGTACGTATGTTTTAAATAGTATGTATATTAATTTTCCAAAAATATATAAACATTTTCGGATCAATTTAGTAGTATGTTCCAGAATAGACAATGATCTCAAATCTAATGGGATCATAAATCTCTTGGTAATGTACAAATGTTTATCTGTATGTATGTCGGTATGATGAAGTCAAATTTTCAAGCAAGCATCTTTATAATGCCACATCATTTTACACACATAAACTTCGGATACACAAATTCATAAAAACTTAAAACGCAAGCTTCATTCTCGAAGAATGGGTTGAAACTTATTTACATATGAATGCATATAAAAATTTATGTTCCCATAACTTTTAGGTATATATGGATATAAATACATGTGTAAGTACATATCCATGTGAATATGAATGTGAATGCAAATTTAAATATACATACATACTTGTGCAAGTATACATATATTTCAATTTGCATTTTGTGTATACACCCAAAATATTAATTTTTCAGGTTTCAAGATCTAGAGAAAAATACTGAGATCTAATGTCAAGCCGGTCGTCAATTTCAAGCTCATCAAATTCGAGTGCAGTCATGAACTCTTCCGTTAGTGCTGATGGTCCCAGGCCACCACCGCGACGTCGGTCTGCTTCTGTTGCTGTTCAGCAAAGCCGCGCTTCATCTATATCGTTGGATCATCGAAACAATATATTACACAATTCCCCTTCTCCATTGTCAACCCTGGTAAGTTTTAAAATAACTGCTTACTCTGCCAAAAATTTTAGATATAAAGCAATTAATTAATTAATTGTTACTGAGTTATATTCCCCAATCACGCAATAGATAACGTTGTTTCTATAAACGTTTATCATATATTTGCAATTGGACAGGAGCTAGTGATCTCAGAACTATAATGTAGGTAGCTATTTCAGAACCATATAGAGACAGTGGAAACAGATACTCATTAGCTTATTTTAGTTGTTCGAGTCTTCACTAGTCTTACTAGATTCCAAGCTATCAATAGTACTCAATATAGAAACATAGTACTCAATAATCTAAGTTGTAAAGCAGCTCTGAATTTAGTATAAAATACGAATTAACGACATCACCCCAATGAAGATAGTCACTAGTCGGCATCTGTGCACCGGCGCATTTGCAAAATTATTAGAAAATATTTGAAACACCAATACAGTATTGATTAATCTGCAACTATTTTCCATCCTCACTTCAAGACAATGTTGAAAATCGGCCACTCTGGTTGTGGAAAATAATTTACTAGCTCTGAAAGCATGTGAATTATCTGTAAAGCCTGTTAGAAATTGCCAATTGTTGAAGAAGTTTTATATTGACATGATATTGACAAGTAGTTACAGAATAAGGTAAAAAAATATTGATTAAAAAGTGCGACGACATGAAAAAAATTATTCAAACAAAAACTGCCGGTTTTATGTAATAAATATATCGCCGGCTGATGAAAATTCATCTGGTGTGGACATCGTGTAACGTTCCGAAAACCCCAATGAAATTTAGATGTGTTCGTTACCATCCCTGATGTCTAGACTACCAGCCATGGTGAAATTAATTGTAAAGTGGCACTACCTCCCAGTCAAGTTCATTACTACACAAGCCCTCATTATATATGCATATATGCAAAATTTTTTACCATATTATATGACGTGGAAGATTCCTTTAGATCTTATGATTCCATAAATCTATTATCCATGGCTAAGGTGACTTTATATAATAATACTATACCAGTATTATATATGTCCAAAAATTTCCGTAGAACTGACAAAATCATACAATGTATAAGCAGAATGTACTAAGCCGGAAAGATTAGAGAAGCAACCCTTCCAAAATGTTTGTGTTGAACGTGTGTATTACATAACAAACATGATATGGTTTCCTACTCCTATGTATATCTTACGGGAAGATGTTAACATCTTGTCATCTGATGTTAGATGTCACCAAGTGAAAAAGGTTTAGGAATATTATGTGTTGCTACCAGACTCAAACAATTTTATATATGGAAATCTCATTTTGGCGATTTCTTTAAAAGTCAAC
The DNA here is from genome assembly GCA_963675445.1 of Linnaemya vulpina. NCBI lineage: Eukaryota > Metazoa > Arthropoda > Insecta > Diptera > Tachinidae > Linnaemya > Linnaemya vulpina. The sequence goes on along the minus strand of OY776278.1, from coordinate 5,511,063 downwards.
TGCCATTTATACAGACATACCCATATGCGTAGTTTGAAGAAAAATTTTGTGTTTTGCTTTCATCAATTCCGAAGCCTTGATTCGTTTCGGTAATAATAATTGCACACGTGAACGTTGTATAGCTCGTTCTAGGTACATAGACGAATTCGGTCGAATAACTATAAATACATGACGAGTATATGATATGATCGTGGGTGGTACATACAAGGTTGAAATTGTATTTAACAGCAGTCAGCAAGAAGACTACCAATAACAAGTTGAAATCCTTGTTGTCAAAAATAAGTTCGCTTTGACGTTTTGAAAATCTCTGGCGGGTTGTATCATTGAATTCCACGAATTGTGATGATTAACTTAAACTTATATCTGGCAACTTATACTATCTATTTAATATATTTATTTGGCCTGTGTATGCGCGGTGATAATTTAGGGTGTCGTAGTTAAATTATAAAAGAATTTTCAATTATAATAACTGTGCTAGATTTAGCACTTTTAAAATGTTAAAAATATAGAAACAAAAAAAGGGTACGAAGGGCTTAATCTGCACGTTCTCTAGTGAAATTTATATAAAAATTTAAGGTGTTACCTTGAAAGAAAGTTGTAAATACTGCCTATAGAAGGCGATCTAAACAAAAAAATTTATTAACAGTGCTAAACTTATTTTTACAACAAAGAATAAATTATAATGTGCAATTGCATCTCGGTGAAAGTAATTACCTTTTTGTACTATTAAATATTTATTTAATTTTTGACAGTTAGTCATGCAAAAGCGTCTGGTGGTATGAAAATGTAGAAGTGTCGTCATCGCTTTTCATGAAGTGCAAACAATAATTATTAATTAAATTATGAAATAATTTAGTCAAGTGACCGTATATGTTCTCAAATTTCTTTGCCAGTGCCACGAAAGTCTTGAAAAGAAAATAGTGAAACAAACATGTCCAGGTACACATGGGTACATAAAAACCTACATATAAATTTAAAAAATTATCTTAATCTCCGTAGCCAGTTCGTTGGTTTTATTTGAATTGTATAAAAAAAAATAATAAATAAATAAATAAACATTAACAAAATTAAGGTAAAGAATATAACCATTACCCAGACTTTGTATGTAATAAAAAATAGATTCAAACACAATGGCTGAAGCATCGGCTGAGGAACAAATACATGGTTATAGCGATGTAAGTTGAAGTTGTCTTTTTGAATACTTTAGCTTTTATTATTTATTGCTAAAGAAAAAAAATTTTAAATTATTTGCCTATTTAGTTAACTGTGAATTAAGGAGTTCACCTTCAGAAAGAAATAAGCCTACATTTATATATTTATTAATAAAATTCACTAAAAACTACCTATGTGTCCGTTGTCCTTAAACCAAAATTATGAGTCCCCTTTTTATTTGAACCATTCCTATTAGAAACTCTATGTACTTTTCTGTCTCCGGCTGGAAGACAATCCTACTGTTATATACATATGTATGTATATACATAAGTATGCACGTATAATATGTATGTGCATAAATGAATACAAAATTACTTATAAGTTGAAGAGACTTTCTTATTTCACCGCTTTTGATAAGTTCTTTAGATTTCGCGTCCATCTTTAGAACCTATTTTTATAAAGTTTGTGTAGTTGCTACTCTTTTCTTTATTCTCATAGGTTGAAAATGATTTGAAAAATTTTTGTTTCGATTTAATGTTGTTTTGCATATTACCTTCTAGTCATACTTGCATATATATTTTTTTTTTAATAATTTTATGTACGTATATTGTTTTATTATTATTATTTTTTTTATAATTATTATATCATAATGATATTTTTATTATTGTATTACTTATTCGGAAATTTAAAAATATAAAACAAGGAAAATAGTTTAGGATATAGTGGCTATTCCTAATTGTAATCACTTTAAATATAACGTTGTTGAGTATGACTTGAATGTTGATATAATATACAATAAAATATACAATAAAATATACAAAAAATTGTCACTTCCTTTTTGATCTTAATATATGTATATCATAGGAGTACTTATTAACTTTGCGTTAGAGGTATATTCATACAAATGTTCATATGTAGTCATAATAGGATGGATAGTTGGTAACAGAAATCTAATACATACTGATTTTTTATATACATATGCACATATTTTTGAGATTTGCTTTCGTATATTTTAGATTGATGCTTCCGATACATCCCACTTACGAATTGTTGTGCTTAATGGAAAAACTTTGGCAAAAAAAGATATATTTGGTGCCAGGTATTTATCTGTTATTTTACAATTACTTCAAAATACTTTAAATATCATATTATTAGTGATCCATATGTGAGAATCGATCTAAACACAATAAATGGTGATATAAATATTGACTCTGTCTTGACAAAAACAAAGAAGAAGGTTAGTTTTTTTATATCGGGGGAAAATCTACAAATTATTGTTATTCTTTGTAAAATAATTTATTTTATTTTATACTCTTCCCTAGACACTAAATCCAACTTGGAATGAAGAATTTTTGTTTAGAGTAAGTATTATGGAGAATCAGTCATGCCATAGCATATTAATCAAACCGACTGCTGTTTTGAATCCGTAACTTGGTTAAAATATCAATGTTTGGTCGTTGCTAATCGAAGATCGAAAATAACGTAATTTTAAGAAGGTAAAATAAAAATCATCGGAAACGGCAAATCAAAGGATTTCATTTCCTAAATTTCGTGTTGGAAATCCGTTGATTTCATTTGCTTGATAATATATTGCACTCTATTTATTGTTTTGCGAAGCACAATTTTCAAAATTTTTCGCTAAATCTTCATATATAAAAAAGCTAATCGAAACAAATGTTGCAGCAATGTAAACAATATCTGACAATATAAGTATAATTCAGGAAAAATTTTATATGGTTTATAAAAGTCATGATTTTTTTTTTCAATCGTAAAGCAACGAAACATGCTTAAACTCTTCATACGAAAATATAACTGATCCACTATCTTTTCTATAAAATGTAACAAAGCACCAATGCATTATTGATTGATTATGTTATATAAAAAAATAAAAATAAAAATAAAAAACATTTTTACGAAAAGTTTTTATTTGTATGGATCTGTATATACCTTGATTGTTGCTGTTGTTTGGAATTTAATAGAAATAAATGCTGAGCAAATTACGTTATTCAATATATATTATATTACGTGGTTATAAACAAACTTTTCGTAAATTTTTCTCAAGATTAACGGAGTACAGCTTCAGCAACATCATTTCGTAAAATATTCTTTGAATATTGAGCGAAGTTTTGAAACGATTATTAGGCTTTAGACCACAAACACAATATCACAGCGGGATATTAGTTGATATAGAATTCCGATCTGGTCTCTTGAAAACGCATGTATAAAACAGGTTGATTATTGAAATTGAAGCAAAATAGAAGGCATTTTTGTCAAGTATTATATTCCTTGATAAACTTATGTAATCATATTAAAAAAATAATCAAATCGATCAAATATAATGAAAAGCAATTCACATTAAATAGTCAAAACAAGTTTTTATATTAAGATAGTTGATTTTTTATATGCAATTACGGATTTAAAACCATTCCTATCTTACTATGTATTATGCGTAAATGTAAATTGATTAAATAATAACATTTAAACTTAATTTGATGTTTATTTTTGAGGTTAAACCATCTGAACATAAGTTGGTATTCCAAGTGTTTGACGAGAATAGATTAACGAGAGATGACTTTCTCGGAATGGTAGAACTCACATTGGCAAATTTACCAACCGAACAAGAAGGAACAACTATAGAACCACAAAGCTATCCGTTAAGGCCTAGAAGGTCAGTAGGGTATGTTTGTTTTGAATAATTATTATTTAATTTTATTTTTTGTTTTTAAATCCGAGAAAGACAACAAACCACAAAAGTGTGAGTGAAACAGTTTATAAAAACCATTACTTCTTACCAAGCTCATGAAATATTTGTTTCATTCGTTAACGGCATTGCAATTACGCATAAGTGATAAAATTAGCTTAAATGTTATATTCATATCAATATTTGTTTAGTGCAGATTAAAAGTATTTGTGCTTAATGTGTCTACTTTATTTTCATTGTTGGAAATTCATTATTTTGTGTGCTTAGTTACATTATTTCAAAGCAAAATTGATGTTGAATTATTAAAATGAAAACTTTTATTTCTATAACTGTAGTGCGAAATCTCGAATCAAAGGAACTCTTGAAATTTATCATGCTTTTATACATGAGCAACGAGAAACGGTAGAACCAACACCGAATACGGAAGACTGGGAGCACGTTGAGAATATACCACTAACGGGGGCAACGCAGGTAGGTTATATAATTTTTATAAGAAATATATTTATAAGAAACATCACAAATGATATACATACATGTATTTATAAGCCCATTTGTCCACATGTCTGTATGTTCTGGATTTTTTCTACATAATGTCTTTTCATCTTACTCATAGACTTTTATAAACCATTTTTGAAATAAAACCTTAATATTGGATACAAAAGATTTCAATAATATTGAAAATTGATACTTTTGATGAATTTTATTTAAGATAATAATAGTTTAATAAATGTTTCACTGATATAAATATAGCTTTACACATTTCGGTTAATAAATTAAAAATGTATAGGGATAATCCAATAAATCTTTCAATTGATTAGTACAGTGTCTGTTTTCTGATCCTTTAGATTTAGATTTATATATAACAATTCAGTATATAAATTACGGTTATAATCAAAATCAGCTTATTTTAGAAGTTTGGAATATAAAAAAAAAGCTTATTTTAGAAGTTTGGAATATAAAATCTTTGCAAAATTGTGGCATGTCTTGTTCTCTAAATACATGTATTAAATTCGTATTTTCTGACAATACTCGTCCAAGGTGCAATATTTTTCTAACAAAAAATTTCATGTACTATTTTGGTTTTCATTTCATCTAACGATATAACTTGAATTAACTTAACCAAAATAATTTTTCGAAAACTTAACAAATTATTGGAGCTTTTCTTAAGATCAGTTAAATATTTTTTGTAAATAATTTAATAGAATGCCTTTAGTAGTAATGGTGGAAATGAGCTATTACCAGCTGGCTGGGAAGAACGACAAGATGCCAATGGCCGAACTTACTATGTTAATCATACCGCCCGAACTACACAATGGGAAAGGCCAACTATGTAAGCCATTAAAATGTTTGATTGTGTAAACATAATTGCAGTTATATATATTTTTTAAGATTAAATACGAATCATTCAAACATTAATATGGAAGCTGCCGCCTCCGATTTCCAAAGACGATTTCACATTAGTGTGGATGATTCCGAGACGAATAGAGGATCGGTAAGTAAATTTCACGGAAAATTTTCTGCCTTTTATACATAGGTTTATACTTCTTTTATATTAACAAATGGAAGGCATAAGGAAAATAGAAAGTAACATTGAGAATGTGGAATATTTCAATTATATAAAATAAATTCTGCAAAAAGAGATGCAGAAAAATACCAATACAATTTGGAAATATAACGTCTATAAATCGAATTATTCAAATCGGTTAATAACATAATTATGTTCACACGTATTTTTTTATTAATAATATTTTGCAAGTCCTTTCTTCTATTACGTATTTCTGTTTATTTATTGATAAACAATAGTAAACGAGAAATTCAGTTAATCCTGAAAGTACCAAGAACGATTTTTTTAATTTCAAACAATTTCCTTTAAGACTCCCTTCCAATGGTGGTTGTAGTGAGAATTTCAAGATATTATTCACAATAATAACTTGAAAATAAACCACCACTTTGAATAATAATTCCCAGCAGGAAGCGAGCCGTGCTTTTGTAGCAAAAACTCTTGGCAGATCTTTGAGTACAGATAGCTCATGCAGATCGTGTTCCAGTAGCGACAATGAAAGCTCTGCTTGCAATGAACATGGAAGTAGTTGTTGCACGTGTGTTTCTGTTCAAAACAGTTTAGACAATGAAATTACCGATTTAATTCGATTTGGAAAAATTTATAACCAAGATAGTTTAGATGAGAACGATCTAAAGCATACTGATATCCAGCAATGTCCAACAAATAGCTACAACGAAGGCAATAGTAATGGTTCTAACCTACAAAGAGTTTACGATATTTTTGGCGCAAACTTATACTTGGAGCGATTATTTGTAATTATTATTCTGTTTACCATATACGAACTTATACACGTGATGGTTTTATCTCGGCTAGTATGTAATTCATAAGTAATTTGAAGTTTGAAAATACAAATGTACATGTATTTATAGGTATGTACATTAGAGCATCCCGAAAAAAAATTTTCTGCTACCCGAATCAAGTTACAGATTAGTTTGATCTATTTATCATCTTTTGCACTTAACAGAAAATATGCAAAGATCCAAAAAAAGAATTAGTATTCATGGTGCGTTATATGGCCTGTCATCATGTAGGTGATAAAGAGATAGATATCTCGAGGGGTTAACAAATAATTTGTGTCACTTTTTTTATAAAATATTGGCTTTATTGGAAGAACGCGAATTGAACGTATCATATGACAAAACTACAAAAATATAAATTTTCTAGACATGGACTAGCTAGGGAAACGAAAAGAACTGCCAATCTATCTCATCAAGTAAACCAATCTTGAATTTGAGACGGGTAAAAATCACGTTTCACATATTATGTACGTAAATAGATATTTATGTAGAGATATTGCTTTCGAGTTCATCCTAAGACGAATGATGTCGAAGAAATGTATATATAGTATTCCTTTTTTTTTGTACAAATCCTGCCAATTTGTTAAAAAAAACTACATATAATTGCTTTTATTCCTGAAAAATAGCTTGTTTATTTTAAATAAATAGAATATGATAAATTATGTATGCTTAAGTTCATCAAATATGTCTCAATGCCTATTTTAATTAATTATTTTTTCACGTATAATAATAATTCATTGCATTAAAAAATGTTAAATTTTCGATTAAAAAATATTACCCTCCCAACATGTTGAGTATTTAAAGCATTTAGATTTATCCTTTTACAATATCATGAAATTATGTGTAATAAACGTTTTTGTTAGAACGAAGATGGCGACCAACCCGATAGTGCAAACCGCTCTCAAACATCTGCGTCATCAACAAGGCGAAATTCTGCTGAAGATAACAATACTGCTGTTACAGAACAGGTAATGAATAAAGTATTGTTAAAAAATATAAAATGTTTATATATAATTATTTTTTTTTTTAACAGCCTCCAACTACAACGGCTGATGAAGAGCCGTTGCCTCCTAGATGGTCAATGCAAGTAGCTCCAAATGGGCGTACATTCTTTATAGATCATGCCGCTAGACGCACTACTTGGATAGATCCACGTAATGGTCGAGCTAGTCCTATGCCAAATCAAACGCGACGTGTAGAAGATGATTTAGGACCACTGCCTGAGGGATGGGAAGAGCGTGTCCATACAGATGGACGAGTTTTTTATATAGATCATAGTAAGTTTCATGACTTAGCTTTTTTGTTTTAAATTAGTTATATATTTTATTTACAGATACCAGGACAACACAATGGGAGGATCCGAGACTTTCGAATCCTAATATTGCTGGGCAAGCTGTACCATATTCTAGAGATTATAAACAAAAGTATGAATACTTCAAGAGTCATCTTAGGAAACCGGTAAATTTCAAATCAAATAATTTAAGCATAGATTGAATGATGTTATTATTTAATTTTCTTCAGACAAATGTACCGAATAAATTCGAAATTCGTGTGCGACGTTCTTCTATACTCGAAGACTCTTACAGAATAATAAGTCAAGTGACTAAAACAGATTTATTAAAGACAAAATTGTGGGTAGAATTTGAAGGAGAAACGGGTTTAGGTAACGCTTTAATGACTTTGTTTTATCATGCAAATCTTTGTATTGTTTATGTTTTTTATAGATTATGGTGGTCTGGCTAGAGAGTGGTTTTATTTACTTTCGAAAGAAATGTTCAATCCATATTATGGTCTTTTTGAATATTCAGCCATGGACAATTACACTTTACAAATAAACAATGGAAGTGGTTTATGTAATGAAGATCATTTACATTATTTTAAGTAAGTTATATATGCTGAAACGGAACATATTTTTGTTCTTATAATTTTTTCTTTGATATTTGCGTAGATTTATTGGACGTATAGCTGGTATGGCAGTTTATCACGGCAAATTGCTCGATGCGTTTTTCATTCGCCCTTTCTACAAAATGATGCTACAAAAACCTATTGATTTAAAAGATATGGAATCTGTTGATACAGAATATTATAATTCGCTTATGTGGATAAAGGAAAATGATCCTCGTCAATTGGAATTAACATTTTGTGTGGATGAAGACATTTTTGGCCAAAAGAGCCAACATGAACTCAAGGGTGAAGGTGCTAATATTGAAGTGACTAATGAAAACAAAGATGAATATATTAAGTAAGATTACCTTTAATTTTTAGAATTTCTTATGTATTAATGAGCCATTTTTTCCACAGACTCGTTATTGAATGGAGATTTGTGGCTCGGGTGAAAGATCAAATGGCGGCCTTTTTAGATGGTTTCGGTTCAGTAATTCCTTTAAATTTAATTAAAATTTTCGATGAACATGAGCTGGAGCTATTGATGTGTGGCATTCAAAACATAGACGTAAAGGATTGGCGTGAGAATACTTTATACAAAGGAGACTATCATCAAAACCATATTATTATTCAATGGTTCTGGCGTGCGGTACTCTCTTTTTCAAACGAAATGCGATCCCGTCTTTTACAGTTTGTGACTGGCACGTCTCGTGTACCGATGAATGGTTTTAAAGAATTGTACGGATCAAATGGACCACAAATGTTTACAATCGAAAAATGGGGAACACCTAATAATTTCCCAAGAGCTCATACATGGTAAGTTAAATACTTTGGAAGTGTTTTATCTTTATTGTCAGACATTGGCCCCGAAAGAGAGATAAGTTTCTTAAAGAAAGCGTAATATTCTTTATTGCTGATACACCAAGAAAGAATATTTTTGGTGTTTCTGTTATATAAGTAAATCTGTATTATATATATGTATCACATCGAGCCCCGTTGGCATTTATATTTTAAGTGCACCACTGATCGTTCAGTCTCTTTCGAGAGTTTTGCTTCTCACTCAGACTAGCTAACGTCAACAACTCATATAACTGCATAAGATTACGGTTCTTCTGAGGAATTTTCCGTAAATAACTACGTTGCCACTTCTTATGTGAAGGTATAAATGGTGTACAGTCAGTCACAGAAACGGATAAAAATACGGATTAACAATATCGCCGAAATATGGTTACAGTCACCGGTCGGCATCTGTGCACCGATATTTTGCTAATTTATTTGCAAAGCATTTTCAATACAAATATAAATATGTATATGTATCATAATCCAAATTCAGAATACATAATATATGTATGTAGGTGAGAAAAAGCATTATATCATAATATTTTGGCCCCTAATTTTTAAATGTAAGTAATAATATTGAGATTGAGGACATTTTTAGAGTTATTATTTTATGAAAAAGTTCAATATTATTACATATATCAATGAATTATAAATTTATATACCACAATTTTTTCGGAAAGAAGGACATAAGAATACAAACTCAAATATAGAAATTAAACTTCAAGCATAGAAATGTAACTTGTATTCTAATGATTGTATTAAGCCACATGTGAATTATTCATAAATCGGAAACGGGTTAAAATCGTTTTTATATCATAATCTTTAATTATTTAAGTAATAAATTATCTGCACTAAATTCTGATTTCAGACTCTCAAAGTACACTTTGTATACATAATGATTATGAGTCTTTGATTTTCTGACACTTTAATTTTTTTATATGTCAAAGAGTTACATAAATACTTCATTGAACTAACAAAAAATTCTTGTTTATTGAATCATGATTTCAGCTTTAATCGCTTGGATTTGCCTCCATATGAAGGTTATTTACAGCTAAAAGATAAATTGATCAAGGCTATCGAAGGAAGCCAAGGATTTGCTGGTGTTGATTAATATTTTCAGGAACAAATGTCCGAACATGCATCACAAAGTTTAGGTTTATATAAACGTTGTTGTCTGCCATTTTATAGAATGATGATTTTAATGAAATCTCATTTGATATTTTGAATCAATATATTGAACTTAGAATTATACAACGAATTATAAATGACAGACAAACGATGCGTTATTTCTACGTGGCCTTCTCCATAACTATTGTACTTAAATATGTATTTGGTTATTGCTATTATCATTATAATTTTTTTTTATTTATTTATTTTTTTTATCTTAAACTTCTGAAGTAAAAGTATATATGCGTGTGTAACGCATGCTGACGCCTTCAAACTATAGACGAAAATCATAACTACAAAATATCAAAGAAATATCTATTAAACGTATTATTAAGTAAGCATATTAGTGATTTGAGGAGAAAATTGTCAAAACTCGAAATTCATATTTTGCATAAAACTACTCTTTCTCATTTTATTATTGTAAAAATAAATCCAGTAATTTAAATTGTATATTTAAACATATTATTTGTTTGTTGCAGTTGAAGTACGTCTATATACCTGCATTTGCATTGATTCTTATGCCAAATCCTCAGTAGATTTCAAAATAAAACATCTTTCTTAGCTTATGCACAAACTTAACCCACAACAGACAATATCTCAAATTACAATTATATTATATATGTTTGTATCGGGACGAATTCTTAACATGTAATGGCAATCCTGCAATAGTGTTTTTATTTCTTTGCTTAAAAAATAAAATTTCGTGACTATTAAATCGTATATTTTCGTGAAAAAACTTTCAAAGCAACGAGTTAAATCAAATTGTGTATTTAGCAATAATATTTTGTAATAACTTGTGTAGAAACATGATTTTAAAACTCGTAAATGCATATACACCTTATTTTTATAAATATAAGGGCCCGACCGTCACCTTGATATTTAAAAAAACCTTGTAATTATTCTCCTGGATACATACGTTTGCAGCTTTTTATGTACTGAAACTCAGAATTGTTTCTTTGTTTACTTTCAATATTTTTTCAAAACTCGGCAAGTTACTTGCAGTAATATAAATTTCCATAAGTCCTTTTCAACTAGATGTTTTAATAAAATTTTTACTTCGAAAGAAAGTATTATTTTATCTACAAAACCAATCATAATAATAATGCTCTTATCAAATGCCCATTCCACATCCACACGAAAATCGATTTCTTGTTTTTGATCATCTTTTCTCTCAAAGCGATTTAATTAATTTTTACATCATGTACTCGTATGCTTGCATAACGGCTGTTAAGAAGGAATGAAATTAAAAAAAAAAATAAGATTATCAATTCAATTGATCCTACTTTAATCACGTAATGTTTTTTAAGTTAAAATTGTGAATCAAAATGTTGACTATTATGATAATAATAGTTAAATAAATTATTAATTTATATACGAAAGTTAACTATGAAAGTATGTTTTAAATTTTAATTCTAAAGTAAAGTATGAAACCTATACTTATACCATACATACATATTTTACACATATTTATAATTCAAAAACTAAAATATTTTATATATATAAAATATAACATACTTTTTGCAAATAATCCATACGCAACTAAATTTAGAATTTAACATTTGTCGCCAAAATTAGTTATATCATTGATTTTTAGTTTTATGTTTTTAAGAAATTATTGATTACTATTTTCCACTATACATTTATATAAATTTAAATTTCTTAATCAGCTATAAACTATTTTCCACACTTTTTACGGTTCTGTTATGTAAAACTACATAATTCGTTAAAGGCTTTTACTTATTACTATGAGTAATGAAACTTTTATAAAAAAAAAACATACACGGAAATCGAGTACTAAAACAAACACAATTATGTAAATATACATTCCTAAATATTTATGCTGCATATAATTACTACATATATATTTATAAAAATTGGTTTATAATATTTGATAGGCTCGATTTATGAAATACAAGCAAACACGTATTTTTATAATAACTATAAGTAATTTAATAAACAATTCTTATACATATGTATTTAATCTAAAATAAACTTCGTTACGTTTCTTATAGTTAGCCATAAAACTCCATTCTTTTTTAATTAAACTTCTAAAACTGAAAATAATTATATTTAAATTAATAATAATAGGCGCACAGAAAAATAGAAAATTTTGTATTTCAAACTGCAAATAAAATGGGTTAAGATTTTTATAATATTAAGTTACAACCCTCGTCGTTGTTGTCCACTTCATCAATAATTTTATTTACATTATTAATTTAAAAAATTACAACATAGAATTTCGCAATGGATTTACGGGAGGGTATTAATAAATTTTCTAGTAGAACTAAAGGACTGCTTTTCATTATATATAAAGGAAAAACTGAAATAATTCAAGATATACAAAATCCATTAAAATATACTATTTAAAGCGTTTCGTTTAAATATATTCAATTTTTTAGAATAGTTGTTTTTCGTTAAAATTATAGATATAATAAATATTGAATTCAAAATAGTGCGGTCATATATGAAGATATTTACTAAAATATAAGCAAATGAAACTAATATAATTCACGCCAAGAAAGAGTTTTCCACATAAAATAATTCCTCTCTCCCTAACAGCACTCCATATTTCAACATAAAAAGGGCAACACTTTTGCCTTGTTTGTGCTTCTGGGACACCAGTTTGCATGAAATGAATAATAAACGTATTCATCTCCGATTAACAATAAAATGTGACAAAAGGTAAATATCTATTTTGTTTACATACATACATATGTATATGAAAATATGTAACACAATTGACGGGTTTTCTCTTTGCATTATTCTTCTTTACTGCGATTTTTATTTTCGTATGTACACACATATCGCATTTTTATAACTGTATTAAATCAAGGTGCTCAGAAGAGACAAAATATTTTTTTGGAAATATTAAGAAAATGTATTTTTGTATTACACTGCATATATTGTTTATTTTTCATCATGTGACAAAAAAAATTAGTCAATTTATCGCCAATCACTTGAAGCAAACTAAATCATTTTGTTTTCTTGATGTTCAGAAATAATCCATTTCAGCAGGAAAACAGCCTGTTCCACACTTTCAGTTAAAAAAAAATTTAAGTGGAATGATGGAAAATCAGGTTAGTGTACATATGATAAAGAGAAAACTCTACTGTCGCAATACGGTCAGATTATAATGAATATTGCATTCGCAATATCATTTAAACGTGCATACGTACAACAGTGGTTGCCTTATACATAATTCGTAACGAATTCACAACATATACTTGTTAATAATAGTTGAAAAAATCTCAAACAAACAACTAGAAATACTACAGTAACAAATCAGAATTTTGGATAAAATCAAAAATTTTCACATTTAAAATAAATTAACTAAGCGCAAAAAACACGAATTCTAGTTTGGTCACATAATTAGAAAGAAGCGAAAATATTTACATAAAACTCAAACTTATCCTTAGAATTTAAATAGATTCTACATATCTATCCTCCAATGCTCTTGTTTTATGAATACTCTTATTTTGTGAAAGAACTCACAGCCGTTTCAGTTTATTAAACGTTGGCATGTATTTAGGAATGTCCTTTAGGTTTGGTGAAAACTGAAATAATTTTCTTATTCCAGGATTTTTGTCCTTGAAGTCTATTTTCACAATTGCACATAGGTAATTGGGATGACATCAGGACTATGGGAGCGGCCACTCCAGATCATCAATTTTATTACCCTAATTTTTTATGTAAATTATTTTCCAGTTTCAATGCTTAGTTTTTTTATGTTACTCAACAAGCGAAATTTTTAATTTTAATACAGATTTCTTACTGTACTAAATTTTAAAATATATTAAAAATGTGGCGTGAATTCTTTTCCAATTATAAGACCATAACTGATATATGTATATGTCTAATAATAATGTACGCATAGTTATGCAAGTACATGTTTCGGCTTACTATTTATTACAAAAAATAATCAAAATAACTTCAATCTATAATTTTGAGTTGTTGCAATTAAAACACAGTTATTGTATTTTTTAATTCAGACTTTATTAAAATTATTGATTACAATATTTTTTATTCTTAAATACTAAATACACTATACTCGACTAAAGGTGATTCTAAAATTTCCTGGGTCCTATATCTCCGTCTTTTATTTGCAATACACAACCCATTTTAGTTAATTCAATATAAAAACTACTTAAGTGTATGTACATGATGTCAACTGAAATCCAAAAAGATATAAATTCTCTTTATTTCATCTATTAGGGTTATCGCAAGATAGGTTTCTTTTAAAGCACATTTTTCGTGAAAAGTAAGTTACAGCCTTTTGAATTTGATTAGATATCTGACCAAAAAGATTGATGAAATTGAAAAACAAAACCCATTAAATCTGTCTGCATAGAATATTCAGTTTATTACATCATAGGCGGGCAGCTTTACTGCAAAATATTGTTGAAAGCTTTTGGATTCTAAGTGACGATATCTACATACACTTAATTATGTCTTCATATCTGACCTTGCCTTAAATTATACAAAATTTTAAAACATGCAATGCTGACGTTAGACCTTCTAGTTTGTTGTAAGATAATATGCATTCTAGAAACGATGCCGCTATAAAACCCAATTCTCTGTCATAAACCTAGTAATTCGCACAAAATCTGCTTTTGGTAATAGTTGAAATTTGTCTTTTAATACTTGCATACAAGCAACGGACAGTCTAGAATAACACAACTTTTCGTAATATAAATGGTCCTGTCTAAATAGTAGAATATACCAATGACGTACTCAAACCGACTAGATTCTTAGAATCGTGAAATTTTTTATTTCCCAATATGTTGGTAATTACTGCATTAAAAAACAAAACGCTAAATAAAAATAGTCTCGCACAAAATATTAAGATCGGAGACGAAATTCATCTATTGAAATTCGTCAAAGTATTTCAGAGAATTGTAGTATATTTACACAATCTCCATCCTTGGGTAAATATAAATTGTTCCCAGATTATAATAATGTTTATCCAGTCTGTGTAACCCTAAAATACCAAATTTTTGAGTTTGTAGTCGCAGTTAGAAAAATCACACTCTTTTTTTGTTATAAAGTAGATGTAGAACTATATTGAAAAACTTGTAATATATTCAGTTAAATGTTTGAAAACAAAGCTTAAATGTGTAATATTGGAAATAAAAACAGCTACATCTGCATAATTACAAAGTTTAAATTTATATCAGAGAAAATTTTCCATCTAATGATAAATACGTACCATAAAAAGATGAATGTAATTGTAAGTTGAAGAGTCGTAGTATTGCAATAAAACATCGCAAAAATTAAAACGTAAAATGAAATAATGTACATACATGCATACAATTATGTATTATCCCTGTTTTCTCGACCTTCTTCTGGATGTGTATTTAATTCATCATTTTTCATTAACAGATCAGCGAAATGAGATAAACTTGTTGTTCAATTCTCTTTGTCGTACGAGTTTTAAATAGATCGTCATTATTTTATATGTAGCAATGGAATACGTACCCAACTGTGGTATTTATATTTAAATCGCCATCCATTTTAATATTAAGCAAAAAGTGTTGTACTCACATGTTGGTTAAATCTTGAAGTTTGAAAACTATTAAAAAATTGATGTACATACGTACCAAAAAGACGAAGTATCGTTGAACAACCTAATCACGCTGATATATAAGTTTCAGCTTAAATACTGCAAAATATATTGGATCATTACAGAAAAACTGATTCCTAATGACTTTGTTAAATACAATTAAAAAATCTAACATCTATTAAAAGGTTATTGCTCACCACATAACAAAGAGCGTCACCATCATTGTTATACGTACCCAATAGCTAAACTATGAATCATTGTGTATACCCAACAATATAAGACCCTTAAATACAGTTTGCTGAAATGACAAAGTTTGTTTACGTTTTTGTTTCTCAGTTCCTTACCACAAATCTGCTTGGACCTCGGAATACACATAAGTTTGTAAATAAAATTATTAAATTAGTCCCATTTATCCCTGTAATGGATAATGCAGTATGTAAAATAAAAATCAACCTGTACATACCCAAATGTTGTAAAATTATTTTAAAATACATTCTGTTTGCTATTTGCCTAAGAATTTTATATGCATCATTTTATCATATCCTTCCATTATCTAAAGAAGAATTAATTTATGACAACATTATTTAAGGAATGAAAAAGTCCAATTACGAAAAAATTGTGAGTAGTAGTGAATATATTAAACTCTAAGAGAAAAGTAAGTTTGCTTAGAAAATAAAAAAAAATGTTATAATTAAACAACGGTAAGTTTATAATTTTAAAAGCAATTCGAAATTTACATACGTGCTGTACATTGTTGCCTACAGTTAAATTATAACGCCTGAGTTAGAACTGCTTTGCTACTGGATGTCTCTGATTGTTTCCAAGTAATTGTCTGCTATCTATAAAGAAAAATTTTTAAAAAAATACGTTTTGGTTATCAACTATTTCAGTATACCTTCAAGACATTTCCAGACGTGATTTTTATAATGCAGTAATTAACGGCGATGGCGGTCTCGAGAATGAGATCTTCTTCTAGAATTGAAGCTGCGTCCTCTAGATCTAGAGCGGGATCTTTTACGGTCAGGTCCTCCGCGGCCATTGTTTCTATTACGATCAGCGTCATTGTCACGCTGTTCTCGATCTTTCCGTTCAGAGCGACTTGCTGTGCTTGGTGCTTCAGGACGACGACGTTCTCGAGAACGTGACCGATGAACACGTGATCTGCGATCCAATTCACGACCACCGACAAAGTAACGTGAACGAGATCGATCATCATCGCGTTCATGGATCTTGCCAGTTCGCTTAAGTTCCGCCTTTCGCGGTCCAGCTGTCTTCTCAAGTTCGGCTAATTTTTCTCTTATGGTTAAAAATCCCAAATGTAACTTACCGCCAAAATGATCTGCTAATCTGATATCGTTATCATGAATACCCAGGTATGCAGAACATACTTCGCAAACGCGCAGTTTTTGCTGTTGATATGTCGATGCTGGCATTGATGTGCGGTACTCATGTTCAGCTTTTATTTTTTTAGCTCTTAGTTCATCAATTTCTTTCATAAGTGACATACTTTCTTCTACCTCTCCCGCTTCACCAAGGGCTTCGGCTTTAGCAAGCTTTTTGCCGATCTCTTCAGCCAAAGCGTGAACTGCATTTGCTTTTTCTGCTACCTCTGCTGTTAACTCTTCTTGCGTTTCTTTAAGGCGTTGCTTTGCTGCCTCAGTTCTTCTATCACAGTCTGCAATAAACGCCTGCAAATGCTCCATAGCTTCAATGTCATAATAATAATCTCGTGACTTTGCAGCACTTTGGTAATCTGCTCGAAATGCTAAATCGTGTACTTTGGGGCATTCTCCTAAATCCATTCGAGTAGATGCTAGAATATCGTGCGGACAACAATCTAAAAGGAAGCTCTTACACACTCTGGGATCCGAAAATTTAACACCTCGACCATCATCACCGTTTCGTGTGGTCCCCATAAGCTGGTCAAGCATGGCTCTCATTTGATCTGTTGCTGACATTATAATAAATTTAAGAATATCTGAATTTTCTTTTATTTTTCTACGTCTGCAATTATAAATATAAGCTGTCTATATTAAAGTCACTGTCAAATATAATATCGCAGAAAAAATGGCTCCGGAGTAGCCAACTGTCATGTAAGTGATAGCAATAGTTCATAGTAATAAGCCTTCTTTCTTCTTTGAAGCAGCGATTTTAGTCAATATTAATCGAGTTGTTTTTCAGTGCTTGCACGATTTGTAAAGAAAGTCACCACGAACCCGAAATGCCAGATTATTTTGACGAATATTAATTTTCTGTGATATGAAATAGAAATGTTGGGTAGTTAGGCAATGTTTTGAAAAGTTTATTTTTTCTATATATCAATATAGATAGAAAACAAATCGACAACAAAATCGAGTTATACAATGTTATCAGTAATACATATTTATATTCATTATTCATATGTATTTCATATCGAAGGTATATTATGAAATTGAACTCTTCAGTGATACCAATACATATCACAAACATACACATCTTCCCTAATATACTAGGTCCCAAAGCGTCATCTGCTTATATATTATGGTACAACATGACATATGTTCTTTATGTGATACAAACGCAAGGCTACAAACGTGTACACAAACTGGAAAAAACGACATGGCTGGTTTGTTTACAAAAAACGGCGCGCACAGTATATAAAAGAGCACTGCAATGAAGTACATATATTGTTGCATCGGTTAATCGAATGAAATTAACCGGTGTAATCGTTAATCGAATGTAGTCAATATCATATTAACCCGTAAATTAATCGGATAGTAATTACTCGGTTAGCCGACTAACGGTTAACCGAATGAATATCCTAATAAATAAATACATGTATGTAGTATGCATGCACTGAATTTTAATTTATATATATATTTTAATTTATATATGTATGTGTGCACGTAAATATATAATTTATTGCCCCTGATTACACTAATATTTTATGATCGGTATATCAATGTACTATAGTGCATGTGTATGTCTGTACATGTGTGTAGGTATTGTATATTATACGATTATCTGAAAATTTACGACTGGAAAAATCATTTTTGTTTATACTCAGATTTGTTATCAGATTTTTTTTAAGTTCTACAAATTGTTTGCTTAAATATTGCCTTTTATATCGTATGAGAATAATAAATTTGCAAATTACTTAAAAATATATAAAAAGCAAAGAAGAGCTCTGCAAATATGTTCCGAGATTCTTGTGAATCGTGACTACCAACTATTAAAATCTCGTTGTGATTCAAATAGTATATGTATATGATCTCGATGCACATGCATATGGGTATGTATGTGCATGCTACAGGTGTACATATATACACACATATATACGTCCTAATAAAATTTTGTATCACATGCAATATATCTAGTTTACTATGAGCATGCGTTATTTTTCAAATTCATAGGCGGACACCCTCCGTCGACGAAGATTTTGTCCGCGAGTTGGAGATGTCCGGTTATTGGAACGGAATAAAAAACAATTACATATATTTATGAAATCGGTTCTGGAGATTTAAGAATTGTCCGTTTTAAAGAAATGTCCGCTTATAAGAGCTGTCCGCAAAGAGAGCTTTCACTGTATTGTATTTAAGTTTCGCGATAGCGAGTTTAATTTTACTCATGTGCCCATTTCTAGAGCAAAATAGGAGGTTTCGTAAGGCCGCTGTACAAAATATTGGAAATGCATACCATTTCAAAATGTCGATAATTTTTAAGAAAAATTTAATAGCATGCGTAAAAAAATTCCAAGTTTCGTGATCGTTAGCTCACACACTCCTTAACATTAAAATGTTTTCATACTGTCGTATTGATAAAAAATCGTTGCTTAATTCAAAAGCTCTCTTGTATCGTTTATCGTAGTATTTGGAAAAATATTTTCAAACAATATTTTTCAAAATAAAGATATTCCACAAATAATTTGTTTTCGTTTTCAGAAAATTTGTTTGAAAACGTTTTTATTTTTTCAAATACTTCGATAAACGACATAATAGATCTTGTGCATTGAGTAAATGAGGAATTGAAAATTTTTTTTAACAAATTTTGCATGAAAATTGTGATTTAAGTAGAAATGAAAGGATTACGGCAAAAGATGATTTAAAAATATATTTTTTATTCCATGTGCTAGTTTTTTTTTTGTGAGCGACTTTTTGCATTAATGTTATATTTGTCATATGCGTTGTTTCTTAAGTGTTGACATTTAACAGAATTTTGACTACAACTCTTCTTCGGTAAGACGGGAAATAATAAGTAACAGAAGAAGTATTACATTTATTGGTATTTTATATTATTTGCATTATTTTCCAAAGAATTAAAAAAAGATACAGAAAATAAAATCAGTTGCTCTTCCAAAAATTGTTTCATGAAACTTTGGTGATTGTTATGAATAAGACAGTGACTATTTAGTTACATTTTGAACAATTTTGATATTTCTAATACACAATTCTATTAATATTAATATTATATAAGTACATAAAAACGTAAAGATCCCGAAATAACTGCTCAATAATTATAACCAAAATGTTGTTTTTAAGTAAATTAACTATTTGCCAGTGATGTCACTTAATATCCTTGTGTGGAACATTTTCAAAAGCAAAACAATTTTTTTTTGTAAAGGTAATTAATTGTACGAAATATGTATATATTTGTAAAGCAAAATGTTTTAATTAATATAATATATTTTGAAAGTATTTATTTTGCTTATTTTATTGTTACGTGATAAACACATTTTTGTTGGAACTTCGTTTCATCTTATAACACCTCTTGTACTTTTCCGGAAACAATTTTTATAGAAGGAAAACTGTAAATAGAAGAATAAAATAATTTCATAACAATTTATACAAAAATTTCAATTCTCCTATTCAAGTGTAGTAACGTTGTAAATGTGTGAAATTGTGTATCTGAAACATTTGAATGTGACAATTTAGTGAAAAATACTTCGTTCTCTCTGGAATAATATGTTGTTAAGCATATTTGAATTGTGAAAAATAGATTGCTGCCATGCACTTTTGAGTTTCCTCTACTAAAATCTTTATACATATATATTTTTTTTAAATAGAAAGCGGACATTTGTAGATATGGTTGCTTTAATTGCATTATCAATCCAGAACTTTATTTTTACTTATTTTCTTGTTAAGTCCTAATGCATTTCAGCTGAATATATCAAATACGCTTATGTGTGTAAGCATGTTGTATATACTATATGCATATAGAAATCAGAAGTCTAAAGTTGTATTAATGCAAACTGCAAGTAACAAAATGGATAAGATAATGTTTCTAAATTTAATTGTTAGCAAAACTGGGTAGTATATAAGGAAATCTATCAAGGCAAAAAAACCAGTACTCCAAGCGATTTTAAAATGAAAACTTCAATTGCTGTAAGCTTGTTCCTAGCTATTGCCTCAGCAGGAATTTTGCCTGCCGAACAGCAAAACGCTCCACAGAAGGAAACAGAAGGTCGTATAACTAACGGCGAAGTAGCTACACGTGGTCAATTCCCCTATCAAGTTGGTTTAAGCTTGAATTTAGGAACAAGAAGCGCTTGGTGTGGTGGTACTTTGGTATCAAATCGTTGGATAATAACTGCAGCTCATTGTCTTTATGATGTCATAGATGTAACTGTGTTCCTTGGCGCATTAGACATCAAGAACAACAATGAAAAAGGGCAACAAAGAATCTTCGTGTCCAAATCAAATCTGTTTGTACATAAGAAATATAATCCCAGCAATGTGGTCGACGATATCGCCATGATTAAAATGCCAGTTGTCATTGAATTCAACGAATTTATTCAGCCCGCTACTTTGCCAAAGATGAGTGGAAAGTACTCAAGCTATGAAGGAGAGTTGGTTTATGCTTCGGGTTGGGGGAAAGACAGTGATTTAGCTGAATCCGTTTCTCCACTTCTTCGATACATTCATGTTCCTGTTATGAGTCAATCTGGTTGTAAACCGTACTACTTCGGATCAATTACTAACGACATGATTTGCATTAGTACAAAAGGTTATAAGTCAACATGCAATGGTGACTCTGGTGGTCCTTTGGTATATAAAGATGGCGATGTGAATGTCCTTATTGGTGCTACCTCATTCGGTATTGTACTTGGTTGCGAAAAGGGCTGGCCAGGCGTGTTCACCCGCATAACTTCTTACTTAGATTGGATTGAAAAGACTTCTGGTATTGCCAACAAGTAAATGAAAATAAACATCTTGGGCAAAGCGATGTGATAAATAACTTCCTTTGTGGCAAACTAAATTTAAATATTCGTTTCTTCTCTTTCGTTGTTACATGGTGCGTGTTTGCACAATGCAAGGATAAGCTGAGTATTCAGCTTCATGTGCTCTTGAAATTCGTTTTGCTAATTTATTTGTAGCTCTGATCACTTCTATTTTGAAAGAGAAAAATAAATAATAATAATAATAATAATAATAATAATAATAATAGTCAAACAAAAACAAAACAAGTTTAGTGTAAATTGGAACATAAGTCTGACATGAGTATGTATGTACGTATGTACATATATACATTTTTGTACATACTTATTTATTTATATATTTTTTCGCAGGGCAAGCAAGATCTTCGTATTCAAGCATATATGTAATTTTAAAGTATTAAAAAAATTTCTTTTGATTAGCCCCACTTCTTTATTCTCCGCAAATCAATAGGAATATTAGTGGGATATAGGAACAGTGTGTGAAGCAAACAATAATAAATAAGAAGGAAATCTAAGTGCCATTTTTATATTAAAGCTTCTTATGTAGTTTTTGAGTTAAACTTTATTTTTCATTTTGCACTATTAAATACTGATTTCATAATGAAATAAATTGACGTAAAAAGAATTTATTTGTTGTGTTTTAAAAATGTTTTCAAGCCTACCATGCTTTTTCTTATGGAATTCTCAATTCATATTTGAAAATTTTTTGCTGACATCAAAAGTTCTTGAAATAGACGATGAAGCGAAAAAAGCAAATATTGACCAAGTTAACTGAGACAATATCTCAAATAAATTATGTATATTAAGTGATAATTTTTTACTTTTCTCTACATCTGCAGGCTAGTTTTCCTGTATTGCCTTTGATGTGAACTTATCACAAAACTTTTATGTAGTTGATGTCGCGTATCGCGGGAACTATGCGTGATAAAAGCAACCTGACTGCACGGATCGAGATAGCAGCAATAATTTACTATCGAAAATTTACGAAATAGTAAAACTATTAATTTGGAACGAAAGCAGGCTAAAAATTAAAATTGATTTTGATACCACAATTCAGCTTTTGAAAAATATGCCTCATAAATACTTTTCGAGAACACGCTGATTTATGACAGAACACCATTTGTAGATATTGATTTTTTTTTTCTAAAACTATTATGCCTACACTGAGCGAAAAAGCAAACTAAATTTAAGCAAAATGGGCTTAAAAGAAGAAAAATCCGTTAAGCTCCAAGAAGCTAAGATCAAGTTGATATTCTTAATATTAGCTATATCTTGCTAATATTTTAAGTTTCTTTATTTTTTCTCAACATTCATTTAAGAATGGTAAGTCTTACTTTAAGAGTATTTGATCTTGATTTTATGCTTTTTGGAATTCGCATATACTTTAACCCGCAAACCCACCCACCAAACAAAAGAAAAGACTATTAATAATATTTTCAGTTTATTATTGCTTTATTGAAAAAATTTTAAGTAGATAAAATATATATATATACAAATAAATTTATAAAATTTTTATTATATAAATTTATATTATATTTATAAAGTCAAATTTATAAAGTCTTATCAAAATAAACCTTTTATATCAAAATCAACTAGTCCTTTTACCGAAAGGAAATGGTGTACAATTAATTTAGCTGAATAGTATTTAGTGACTATTTCGTCTATTTGTTGTAGGTATTAGTTAATTGATGTCAGTCTTCCCGAGATGGGGAAGGAGAATCGTCGTGAAAGATTATAGTCAATATATGTATAACAGAGAAAAGGAAATACGAAAAGTATTACATTTATATTTATTACAAAAATCATTAAGAATGATTTCGTAATACAGCAATAGTTTTGCATAAAAACTTTCCAACTTTAACTGAAGGATATAATAAATCAAAAACGATTTTCATACAAAATAAATTTTATTATGATTAGACTTTATTATTAGTTATAATTTATAGATGACCAAATTTTCTTTCTATTGTTCATGGAAGTAATTTGTTGGCTACTGGCCTACCGTGTTCTATGTAAATAAAATTCACGTTTCGTGAATTTTATGTTCACCTTTTCAATTTAATAAAAAAAGATATATCAACTATTTTTTACAATATATTGACAATTGTTTTTATATAGTAACTTACATGTATAGTAATTAGAATTAATTTCTTAAGTTTTATAGAATAAAGAAAGAGTTTATTTAATTTTAGCCCGCATCTTTTCTTTTAGTGTATAAATATTTGTATATGTTTGCAAAATTGCGTATAAAAGCAGACGGCGTTTGCAATCAGTAGTTAGTTTTTGATACGGCCTGACAATGAAAACTTTAATAGCTATTAGTTTACTAGTGGGTGTTGTCTCTTCAGGAATTTTGCCCATTGAGGAACAACCTGCCAGTGTGGGACCAGTCATGGAAGGTCGTATTACCAATGGTGAAAACGCTACACGTGGCCAATTCCCCTATCAAGTCGGTTTAAGCTTACATATTGGCACGAAACGCGGTTGGTGTGGTGGTACTTTAATATCTAATCGTTTCATTTTGACTGCCGCTCACTGTACTTATGGTGTCGATGCTTTAACTGCATACTTGGGTGCTTTGGATATAGGCAACGATAATGAAGAAGGGCAACAGAAAATTTATGTCTCCAAATCAAATATCGTTGTTCATGCCACCTATAATCCCATCACTATACGAGACGATATCTCCTTAATTAAATTGCCCGTGGCTGTTGAATTTAATGAACTCGTTCAGCCCGCTGCGTTGCCAAAGAAGAGTGAAAAATACTCAACCTATGAAGGAGAGTTGGTTTATGCTTCCGGTTGGGGCAAAGAAAGTGATTCAGCAGAATCAGTTTCTCGATTTCTTCGATACATTCAAGTTCCCGTTATGAAGCAATCTTCTTGCAAGAAATATTACTTCGGTTCAGTTACTAATAATATGATTTGCATTAGCACAAAAGGTAAAAAATCAACCTGCAATGGTGACTCTGGTGGGCCTTTGGTACTTAAAGATGGTGATGTGAACACTGTGATTGGAGCTACTTCTTTCGGCATTTTACTTGGCTGTGAAAAAGGCTGGCCTGGCGTATTCACACGTGTGACTTCTTACTTAGATTGGATTGAAAAAAATTCTGATATTGTCATCAACTAAAATAAAATTTCATTCTTGTATATATTTTTAACTTTTCTGTGTAACATCAACAACACATCAATAAAATAGCTGTGATCTAGTACCCAAGAGTTGTTTAAATTTTTTACTGAATTGTTTTAATAATTCGTAGTTGTAAAGCTTTAATTAAAAATATTAATAAAGTGGAGCTTTCTAAAAGAATGTTTTTTAAATAACGAATGTTTTTTGTTAATAGATAAAGATCAAGAATTTTTTTTCTCTTAAAAATTATAAAAAAATGAAAGCAGTATACTTTTCCTAAAAATCGATTTTTAAAAAATCTTTTTTAATTTTATGGAAAAATTGCAAAAATCGAAAATTTCATAAGGGGTACCTCTTTGTTCAAAAACTCGATTTTTAAAAAATTTTCTTAGAAAAGGCTAGTTTTTTGTCAGCAACCTTCTTTTTGCCCCTATTTTCCAAAATAAAACATTTTGAAAAGTAAAAATGCTAATTTTCAATTTTATGGAAAAATTGCAAAAATCGAAAATTTCATAAGGGGTACCTCTTTGTTCAAAAACTCGATTTTTAAAAAATTTTCTTAGAAAAGGCTAGTTTTTTGTCAGCAACCTTCTTTTTGCCCCTATTTTCCAAAATAAAACATTTTGAAAAGTAAAAATGCTAATTTTCAATTTTATGGAAAAATTGCAAAAATCGAAAATTTCATAAGGGGTACCTCTTTGTTCAAAAACTCGATTTTAAAAAAATTTTCTTAGAAAAGGCTAGTTTTTTGTCAGCAACCTTCTTTTTGCCCCTATTTTCCAAAATAAAACATTTTGAAAAGTAAAAATGCTCATTTTCAATTTTATGGAAAAATTGCAAAAATCTGAAATTTCATAAGGGGTACCTCTTTGTTCAAAAACTCGATTTTTAAAAAAATTTTTCTTAGAAAAGGCTAGTTTTTGTCAGCAACCTTCTTTTTGCCCCTATTTTCCAAAATAAAACATTTTGAAAAGTAAAAATGCTCATTTTCAATTTTATGCAAAAATCTGAAATTTCATAAGGGGTACCTCTTTGTTAAAAAACTCGATTTTAAAAAAATTTTCTTAGAAAAGGCTAGTTTTTTGTCAGCAACCTTCTTTTTGCCCCTATTTTCCAAAATAAAACATTTTGAAAAGTAAAAATGCTCATTTTCAATTTTATGGAAAAATTGCAAAAATCTGAAATTTCATAAGGGGTACCTCTTTGTTCAAAAACTCGATTTTTAAAAAAATTTTTCTTAGAAAAGGCTAGTTTTTTGTCAGCAACCTTCTTTTTGCCCCTATTTTCCAAAATAAAACATTTTAAAAAGTAAAAATGCTAATTTCCAATTTTATGGAAAAATTGCAAAAATCTAAAATTTCATAAGGGGTACCTCTTTGTTCAAAAACTCGATTTTTAAAAAAAATTTTCTTAGAAAAGGCTAGTTTTTTGTCAGCAACCTTCTTTTTGCCCCTATTTTCCAAAATAAAACATTTTGAAAAGTAAAAATGCTCATTTTCAATTTTATGCAAAAATCTGAAATTTCATAAGGGGTACCTCTTTGTTAAAAAACTCGATTTTAAAAAAATTTTCTTAGAAAAGGCTAGTTTTTTGTCAGCAACCTTCTTTTTGCCCCTATTTTCCAAAATAAAACATTTTAAAAAGTAAAAATGCTAATTTCCAATTTTATGGAAAAATTGCAAAAATCTAAAATTTCATAAGGGGTACCTCTTTGTTCAAAAACTCGATTTTTAAAAAAATTTTTCTTAGAAAAGGCTAGTTTTTTGTCAGCAACCTTCTTTTTGCCCCTATTTTCCAAAATAAAACATTTTGAAAAGTAAAAATGCTCATTTTCAATTTTATGGAAAAATTGCAAAAATCTGAAATTTCATAAGGGGTACCTCTTTGTTCAAAAACTAGATTTTTAAAAAATTTTCTTAGAAAAGGCTAGTTTTTTGTCAGCAACCTTCTTTTTGCCCCTATTTTCCAAAATAAAACATTTTGAAAAGTAAAAATGCTCATTTTCAATTTTATGGAAAAATTGCAAAAATCTGAAATTTCATAAGGGGTACCTCTTTGTTCAAAAACTCGATTTTTAAAAAATTTTCTTAGAAAAGGCTAGTTTTTTGTCAGCAACCTTCTTTTTGTCCCTATTTTCCAAAATAAAACATTTTAAAAAGTAAAAATGCTCATTTTCAATTTTATGGAAAAATTGCAAAAATCTAAAATTTCATAAGGGGTACCTCTTTGTTCAAAAACTCGATTTTTAAAAAATTTTCTTAGAAAAGGCTATTTTTTTGTCAGCAACCTTCTTTTTGTCCCTATTTTCCAAAATAAAACATTTTAAAAAGTAAAAATGCTCATTTTAAATTTTATGGAAAAATTGCAAAAATCGAAAATTTCATAAGGGGTACCTCTTTGTTCAAAAACTCGATTTTTAAAAAATTTTCTTAGAAAAGGCTATTTTTTTGTCAGCAACCTTCTTTTTGCCTCTATTTTCCAAAATAAAACATTTTAAAAGGTAAAAATGCTCATTTTCAATTTTATGGAAAAATTGCAAAAATCTAAAATTTCATAAGGGGTACCTCTTTGTTCAAAAACTCGATTTTTAAAAAATTTTCTTAGAAAAGGCTGTTTTTTTGTCAGCAACCTTCTTTTTGTCCCTATTTTCCAAAATAAAACATTTTAAAAAGTAAAAATGCTCATTTTCAATTTTATGGAAAAATTGCAAAAATCGAAAATTTCATAAGGGGTACCTCTTTGTTCAAAAACTCGATTTTTAAAAAATTTTCTTAGAAAAGGCTAGTTTTTTGTCAGCAACCTTCTTTTTGTCCCTATTTTCCAAAATAAAACATTTTAAAAAGTAAAAATGCTCATTTTCAATTTTATGGAAAAATTGCAAAAATCGAAAATTTCATAAGGGGTACCTCTTTGTTCAAAAACTCGATTTTTAAAAAATTTTCTTAGAAAAGGCTAGTTTTTTGTCAGCAACCTTCTTTTTGTCCCTATTTTCCAAAATAAAACATTTTAAAAAGTAAAAATGCTCATTTTCAATTTTATGGAAAAATTGCAAAAATCTGAAATTTCATAAGGGGTACCTCTTTGTTCAAAAACTCGATTTTTAAAAAATTTTCTTAGAAAAGGCTAGTTTTTTGTCAGCAACCTTCTTTTTGCCTCTATTTTCCAAAATAAAACATTTTAAAAGGTAAAAATGCTCATTTTCAATTTTATGGAAAAATTGCAAAAATCTAAAATTTCATAAGGGGTACCTCTTTGTTCAAAAACTCGATTTTTAAAAAATTTTCTTAGAAAAGGCTATTTTTTTGTCAGCAACCTTCTTTTTGTCCCTATTTTCCAAAATAAAACATTTTAAAAAGTAAAAATGCTCATTTTCAATTTTATGGAAAAATTGCAAAAATCTAAAATTTCATAAGGGGTACCTCTTTGTTCAAAAACTCGATTTTTAAAAAATTTTCTTAGAAAAGGCTAGTTTTTTGTCAGCAACCTTCTTTTTGTCCCTATTTTCCAAAATAAAACATTTTAAAAAGTAAAAATGCTCATTTTCAATTTTATGGAAAAATTGCAAAAATCTGAAATTTCATAAGGGGTACCTCTTTGTTCAAAAACTCGATTTTTAAAAAATTTTCTTAGAAAAGGCTATTTTTTTGTCAGCAACCTTCTTTTTGTCCCTATTTTCCAAAATAAAACATTTTAAAAAGTAAAAATGCTAATTTCCAATTTTATGGAAAAATTGCAAAAATCGAAAATTTCATAAGGGGTACCTCTTTGTTCAAAAACTCGATTTTTAAAAAATTTTCTTAGAAAAGGCTAGTTTTTTGTCAGCAACCTTCTTTTTGCCCCTATTTTCCAAAATAAAACATTTTGAAAAGTAAAAATGCTAATTTTCAATTTTATGGAAAAATTGCAAAAATCGAAAATTTCATAAGGGGTACCTCTTTGTTCAAAAACTCGATTTTTAAAAAATTTTCTTAGAAAAGGCTAGTTTTTTGTCAGCAACCTTCTTTTTGCCCCTATTTTCCAAAATAAAACATTTTGAAAAGTAAAAATGCTCATTTTCAATTTTATGGAAAAATTGCAAAAATCTGAAATTTCATAAGGGGTACCTCTTTGTTCAAAAACTCGATTTTTAAAAAAATTTTTCTTAGAAAAGGCTAGTTTTTTGTCAGCAACCTTCTTTTTGCCCCTATTTTCCAAAATAAAACATTTTAAAAAGTAAAAATGCTAATTTCCAATTTTATGGAAAAATTGCAAAAATCTAAAATTTCATAAGGGGTACCTCTTTGTTCAAAAACTCGATTTTTAAAAAAATTTTTCTTAGAAAAGGCTAGTTTTTTGTCAGCAACCTTCTTTTTGCCCCTATTTTCCAAAATAAAACATTTTGAAAAGTAAAAATGCTCATTTTCAATTTTATGGAAAAATTGCAAAAATCTGAAATTTCATAAGGGGTACCTCTTTGTTCAAAAACTCGATTTTTAAAAAATTTTCTTAGAAAAGGCTAGTTTTTTGTCAGCAACCTTCTTTTTGCCCCTATTTTCCAAAATAAAACATTTTGAAAAGTAAAAATGCTCATTTTCAATTTTATGGAAAAATTGCAAAAATCGAAAATTTCATAAGGGGTACCTCTTTGTTCAAAAACTCGATTTTTAAAAAATTTTCTTAGAAAAGGCTAGTTTTTTGTCAGCAACCTTCTTTTTGCCCCTATTTTCCAAAATAAAACATTTTGAAAAGTAAAAATGCTAATTTTCAATTTTATGGAAAAATTGCAAAAATCGAAAATTTCATAAGGGGTACCTCTTTGTTCAAAAACTCGATTTTTAAAAAATTTTCTTAGAAAAGGCTAGTTTTTAGTCAGCAACCTTCTTTTTGCCCCTATTTTCCAAAATAAAACATTTTGAAAAGTAAAAATGCTAATTTCCAATTTTATGGAAAAATTGCAAAAATCGAAAATTTCATAAGGGGTACCTCTTTGTTCAAAAACTCGATTTTAAAAAAATTTTCTTAGAAAAGGCTAGTTTTTTGTCAGCAACCTTCTTTTTGCCCCTATTTTCCAAAATAAAACATTTTGAAAAGTAAAAATGCTCATTTTCAATTTTATGGAAAAATTGCAAAAATCTGAAATTTCATAAGGGGTACCTCTTTGTTAAAAAACTCGATTTTAAAAAAATTTTCTTAGAAAAGGCTAGTTTTTTGTCAGCAACCTTCTTTTTGCCCCTATTTTCCAAAATAAAACATTTTGAAAAGTAAAAATGCTCATTTTCAATTTTATGGAAAAATTGCAAAAATCTGAAATTTCATAAGGGGTACCTCTTTGTTCAAAAACTCGATTTTTAAAAAAATTTTTCTTAGAAAAGGCTAGTTTTTTGTCAGCAACCTTCTTTTTGCCCCTATTTTCCAAAATAAAACATTTTAAAAAGTAAAAATGCTAATTTCCAATTTTATGGAAAAATTGCAAAAATCTAAAATTTCATAAGGGGTACCTCTTTGTTCAAAAAATCGATTTTTAAAAAATTTTCTTAGAAAAGGCTAGTTTTTTGTCAGCAACCTTCTTTTTGCCCCTATTTTCCAAAATAAAACATTTTGAAAAGTAAAAATGCTCATTTTCAATTTTATGGAAAAATTGCAAAAATCTGAAATTTCATAAGGGATACCTCTTTGTTCAAAAACTCGATTTTAAAAAAATTTTCTTAGAAAAGGCTAGTTTTTTGTCAGCAACCTTCTTTTTGCCCCTATTTTCCAAAATAAAACATTTTAAAAAGTAAAAATGCTAATTTCCAATTTTATGGAAAAATTGCAAAAATCGAAAATTTCATAAGGGGTACCTCTTTGTTCAAAAACTCGATTTTAAAAAAATTTTCTTAGAAAAGGCTAGTTTTTTGTCAGCAACCTTCTTTTTGCCCCTATTTTCCAAAATAAAACATTTTGAAAAGTAAAAATGCTCATTTTCAATTTTATGGAAAAATTGAAAAAATCTGAAATTTCATAAGGGATACCTCTTTGTTCAAAAACTCGATTTTAAAAAAATTTTCTTAGAAAAGGCTAGTTTTTTGTCAGCAACCTTCTTTTTGCCCCTATTTTCCAAAATAAAACATTTTGAAAAGTAAAAATGCTCATTTTCAATTTTATGGAAAAATTGCAAAAATCTGAAATTTCATAAGGGGTACCTCTTTGTTCAAAAACTCGATTTTTAAAAAATTTTCTTAGAAAAGGCTAGTTTTTTGTCAGCAACCTTCTTTTTGCCCCTATTTTCCAAAATAAAACATTTTAAAAAGTAAAAATGCTAATTTCCAATTTTATGGAAAAATTGCAAAAATCGAAAATTTCATAAGGGGTACCTCTTTGTTCAAAAACTCGATTTTAAAAAAATTTTCTTAGAAAAGGCTAGTTTTTTGTCAGGAACCTTCTTTTTGCCCCTATTTTCCAAAATAAAACATTTTAAAAAGTAAAAATGCTAATTTCCAATTTTATGGAAAAATTGCAAAAATCGAAAATTTCATAAGGGGTACCTCTTTGTTCAAAAACTCGATTTTTAAAAAATTTTCTTAGAAAAGGCTAGTTTTTTGTCAGCAACCTTCTTTTTGCCCCTATTTTCCAAAATAAAACATTTTAAAAAGTAAAAATGCTAATTTCCAATTTTATGGAAAAATTGCAAAAATCGAAAATTTCATAAGGGGTACCTCTTTGTTCAAAAACTCGATTTTAAAAAAATTTTCTTAGAAAAGGCTAGTTTTTTGTCAGCAACCTTCTTTTTGCCCCTATTTTCCAAAATAAAACATTTTGAAAAGTAAAAATGCTCATTTTCAATTTTATGGAAAAATTGCAAAAATCTGAAATTTCATAAGGGATACCTCTTTGTTCAAAAACTCGATTTTAAAAAAATTTTCTTAGAAAAGGCTAGTTTTTTGTCAGCAACCTTCTTTTTGCCCCTATTTTCCAAAATAAAACATTTTGAAAAGTAAAAATGCTCATTTTCAATTTTATGGAAAAATTGCAAAAATCTGAAATTTCATAAGGGGTACCTCTTTGTTCAAAAACTCGATTTTTAAAAAATTTTCTTAGAAAAGGCTAGTTTTTTGTCAGCAACCTTCTTTTTGCCCCTATTTTCCAAAATAAAACATTTTGAAAAGTAAAAATGCTCATTTTCAATTTTATGGAAAAATTGCAAAAATCTGAAATTTCATAAGGGATACCTCTTTGTTCAAAAACTCGATTTTAAAAAAATTTTCTTAGAAAAGGCTAGTTTTTTGTCAGCAACCTTCTTTTTGCCCCTATTTTCCAAAATAAAACATTTTGAAAAGTAAAAATGCTCATTTTCAATTTTATGGAAAAATTGCAAAAATCGAAAATTTCATAAGGGGTACCTCTTTGTTCAAAAACTCGATTTTAAAAAAATTTTCTTAGAAAAGGCTAGTTTTTTGTCAGCAACCTTCTTTTTGCCCCTATTTTCCAAAATAAAACATTTTAAAAAGTAAAAATGCTAATTTCCAATTTTATGGAAAAATTGCAAAAATCGAAAATTTCATAAGGGGTACCTCTTTGTTCAAAAACTCGATTTTTAAAAAATTTTCTTAGAAAAGGCTAGTTTTTTGTCAGCAACCTTCTTTTTGCCCCTATTTTCCAAAATAAAACATTTTAAAAAGTAAAAATGCTAATTTCCAATTTTATGGAAAAATTGCAAAAATCGAAAATTTCATAAGGGGTACCTCTTTGTTCAAAAACTCGATTTTAAAAAAATTTTCTTAGAAAAGGCTAGTTTTTTGTCAGCAACCTTCTTTTTGCCCCTATTTTCCAAAATAAAACATTTTGAAAAGTAAAAATGCTCATTTTCAATTTTATGGAAAAATTGCAAAAATCTGAAATTTCATAAGGGATACCTCTTTGTTCAAAAACTCGATTTTAAAAAAATTTTCTTAGAAAAGGCTAGTTTTTTGTCAGCAACCTTCTTTTTGCCCCTATTTTCCAAAATAAAACATTTTGAAAAGTAAAAATGCTCATTTTCAATTTTATGGAAAAATTGCAAAAATCTGAAATTTCATAAGGGGTACCTCTTTGTTCAAAAACTCGATTTTAAAAAAATTTTCTTAGAAAAGGCTAGTTTTTTGTCAGCAACCTTCTTTTTGCCCCTATTTTCCAAAATAAAACATTTTGAAAAGTAAAAATGCTCATTTTCAATTTTATGGAAAAATTGCAAAAATCTGAAATTTCATAAGGGATACCTCTTTGTTCAAAAACTCGATTTTAAAAAAATTTTCTTAGAAAAGGCTAGTTTTTTGTCAGCAACCTTCTTTTTGCCCCTATTTTCCAAAATAAAACATTTTGAAAAGTAAAAATGCTCATTTTCAATTTTATGGAAAAATTGCAAAAATCTGAAATTTCATAAGGGGTACCTCTTTGTTCAAAAACTCGATTTTTAAAAAATTTTCTTAGAAAAGGCTAGTTTTTTGTCAGCAACCTTCTTTTTGCCCCTATTTTCCAAAATAAAACATTTTAAAAAGTAAAAATGCTAATTTCCAATTTTATGGAAAAATTGCAAAAATCGAAAATTTCATAAGGGGTACCTCTTTGTTCAAAAACTCGATTTTAAAAAAATTTTCTTAGAAAAGGCTAGTTTTTTGTCAGCAACCTTCTTTTTGCCCCTATTTTCCAAAATAAAACATTTTAAAAAGTAAAAATGCTAATTTCCAATTTTATGGAAAAATTGCAAAAATCGAAAATTTCATAAGGGGTACCTCTTTGTTCAAAAACTCGATTTTTAAAAAATTTTCTTAGAAAAGGCTAGTTTTTTGTCAGCAACCTTCTTTTTGCCCCTATTTTCCAAAATAAAACATTTTAAAAAGTAAAAATGCTAATTTCCAATTTTATGGAAAAATTGCAAAAATCGAAAATTTCATAAGGGGTACCTCTTTGTTCAAAAACTCGATTTTAAAAAAATTTTCTTAGAAAAGGCTAGTTTTTTGTCAGCAACCTTCTTTTTGCCCCTATTTTCCAAAATAAAACATTTTGAAAAGTAAAAATGCTCATTTTCAATTTTATGGAAAAATTGCAAAAATCTGAAATTTCATAAGGGATACCTCTTTGTTCAAAAACTCGATTTTAAAAAAATTTTCTTAGAAAAGGCTAGTTTTTTGTCAGCAACCTTCTTTTTGCCCCTATTTTCCAAAATAAAACATTTTGAAAAGTAAAAATGCTCATTTTCAATTTTATGGAAAAATTGCAAAAATCTGAAATTTCATAAGGGGTACCTCTTTGTTCAAAAACTCGATTTTTAAAAAATTTTCTTAGAAAAGGCTAGTTTTTTGTCAGCAACCTTCTTTTTGCCCCTATTTTCCAAAATAAAACATTTTAAAAAGTAAAAATGCTAATTTCCAATTTTATGGAAAAATTGCAAAAATCGAAAATTTCATAAGGGGTACCTCTTTGTTCAAAAACTCGATTTTAAAAAAATTTTCTTAGAAAAGGCTAGTTTTTTGTCAGCAACCTTCTTTTTGCCCCTATTTTCCAAAATAAAACATTTTGAAAAGTAAAAATGCTCATTTTCAATTTTATGGAAAAATTGCAAAAATCTGAAATTTCATAAGGGGTACCTCTTTGTTCAAAAACTCGATTTTTAAAAAATTTTCTTAGAAAAGGCTAGTTTTTTGTCAGCAACCTTCTTTTTGCCCCTATTTTCCAAAATAAAACATTTTAAAAAGAAAAAATGCTAATTTCCAATTTTATGGAAAAATTGCAAAAATCGAAAATTTCATAAGGGGTACCTCTTTGTTCAAAAACTCGATTTTTAAAAAATTTTCTTAGAAAAGGCTAGTTTTTTGTCAGCAACCTTCTTTTTGCCCCTATTTTCCAAAATAAAACATTTTGAAAAGTAAAAATGCTCATTTTCAATTTTATGGAAAAATTGCAAATATCTGAAATTTCATAAGGGGTACCTCTTTGTTCAAAAACTCGATTTTAAAAAAATTTTCTTAGAAAAGGCTAGTTTTTTGTCAGCAACCTTCTTTTTGCCCCTATTTTCCAAAATAAAACATTTTAAAAAGTAAAAGTGCTAATTTCCAATTTTATGGAAAAATTGCAAAAATCGAAAATTTCATAAGGGGTACCTCTTTGTTCAAAAACTCGATTTTAAAAAAATTTTCTTAGAAAAGGCTAGTTTTTTGTCAGCAACCTTCTTTTTGCCCCTATTTTCCAAAATAAAACATTTTAAAAAGTAAAAATGCTAATTTCAAATTTTATGGAAAAATTGCAAAAATCTGAAATTTCATAAGGGGTACCTCTTTGTTCAAAAACTCGATTTTAAAAAAATTTTCTTTGAAAAGGCTAGTTTTTTGTCAGCAACCTTCTTTTTGCCCCTATTTTCCAAAATAAAACATTTTGAAAAGTAAAAATGCTAATTTCCAATTTTATGCAAAAATCTGAAATTTCATAAGGGGTACCTCTTTGTTCTAAAACTCGATTTTAAAAAAAATTTTCTTAGAAAAGGCTAGTTTTTTGTCAGCAACCTTCTTTTTGCCCCTATTTTCCAAAATAAACATTTTAAAAAGTAAAAATGCTAATTTCCAATTTTATGGAAAAATTGCAAAAATCGAAAATTTCATAAGAGGTACCTCTTTGTTCAAAAACTCGATTTTTAAAAAATTTTCTTAGAAAAGGCTAGTTTTTTGTCAGCAACCTTCTTTCTGCCCCTATTTTCCAAAATAAAACATTTTGAAAAGTAAAAATGCTCATTTTCAATTTTATGGAAAAATTGCAAAAATCTGAAATTTCATAAGGGGTACCTCTTTGTTCAAAAACTCGATTTTTAAAAAATTTTCTTAGAAAAGGCTAGTTTTTTGTCAGCAACCTTCTTTCTGCCCCTATTTTCCAAAATAAAACATTTTAAAAAGTAAAAATGCTAATTTCCAATTTTATGCAAAAATCTGAAATTTCATAAGGGGTACCTCTTTGTTCTAAAACTCGATTTTAAAAAAAATTTCTTAGAAAAGGCTAGTTTTTTGTCAGCAACCTTCTTTTTTCCCCTATTTTCCAAAATAAAACATTTTGAAAAGTAAAAATGCTCATTTTCAATTTTATGGAAAAATTGCAAAAATCGAAAATTTCATAAGGGGTACCTCTTTGTTCAAAAACTCGATTTTTAAAAAATTTTCTTAGAAAAGGCTAGTTTTTTGTCAGCAACCTTCTTTTTGCCTCTATTTTTCAAAATAAAACATTTTAAAAAGTAAAAATGCTAATTTCCAATTTTATGGAAAAATTGCAAAAATCTGAAATTTCATAAGGGGTCTTTGTTCAAAAACTCGATTTTTAAAAAATTTTCTTAGAAAAGGCTAGTTTTTTGTCAGCAACCTTCTTTTTGCCCCTGTTTTCCAAAATAAATCATTTTGAAAAGTAAAAATGCTCATTTTCAATTTTATGGAAAAATTGCAAAAATCGAAAATTTCATAAGGGGTACCTCTTTGTTCAAAAACTCGATTTTTAAAAAATTTTCTTAGAAAAGGCTAGTTTTTTGTCAGCAACCTTCTTTCTGCCCCTATTTTCCAAAATAAAACATTTTAAAAAGTAAAAATGCTAATTTCCAATTTTATGCAAAAATCTGAAATTTCATAAGGGGTACCTCTTTGTTCTAAAACTCGATTTTAAAAAAAAATTTCTTAGAAAAGGCTAGTTTTTTGTCAGCAACCTTCTTTTTTCCCCTATTTTCCAAAATAAAACATTTTGAAAAGTAAAAATGCTCATTTTCAATTTTATGGAAAAATTGCAAAAATCGAAAATTTCATAAGGGGTACCTCTTTGTTCAAAAACTCGATTTTTAAAAAATTTTCTTAGAAAAGGCTAGTTTTTTGTCAGCAACCTTCTTTCTGCCCCTATTTTCCAAAATAAAACATTTTAAAAAGTAAAAATGCTCATTTTCAATTTTATGGAAAAATTGCAAAAATCTGAAATTTCATAAGGGGTACCTCTTTGTTCTAAAACTCGATTTTAAAAAAATTTTCTTAGAAAAGGCTAGTTTTTTGT
Organism: Linnaemya vulpina; assembly: GCA_963675445.1. Lineage (NCBI taxonomy): Eukaryota > Metazoa > Arthropoda > Insecta > Diptera > Tachinidae > Linnaemya > Linnaemya vulpina. The sequence goes on along the minus strand of OY776278.1, from coordinate 5,474,069 downwards.
CAGCAACCTTCTTTCTGCCCCTATTTTCCAAAATAAAACATTTTGAAAAGTAAAAATGCTCATTTTCAATTTTATGGAAAAATTGCAAAAATCTGAAATTTCATAAGGGGTACCTCTTTGTTCAAAAACTCGATTTTAAAAAAATTTTCTTAGAAAAGGCTAGTTTTTTGTCAGCAACCTTCTTTTTGCCCCTATTTTCCAAAATAAAACATTTTGAAAAGTAAAAATGCTCATTTTCAATATTATGGAAAAATTGCAAAAATCGAAAATTTCATAAGGGGTACCTCTTTGTTCAAAAACTCGATTTTAAAAAAATTTTCTTAGAAAAGGCTAGTTTTTTGTCAGCAACCTTCTTTTTGCCCCTATTTTCCGAAATAAAACATTTTGAAAAGTAAAAATGCTAATTTCCAATTTTATGGAAAAATTGCAAAAATCTGAAATTTCATAAGGGGTACCTCTTTGTTCAAAAACTCGATTTTTAAAAAATTTTCTTAGAAAAGGCTAGTTTTTTGTCAGCAACCTTCTTTTTGCCTCTATTTTTCAAAATAAAACATTTTAAAAAGTAAAAATGCTAATTTCCAATTTTATGCAAAAATCTGAAATTTCATAAGGGGTACCTCTTTGTTCAAAAACTCGATTTTTAAAAAATTTTCTTAGAAAAGGCTAGTTTTTTGTCAGCAACCTTCTTTTTGCCTCTATTTTTCAAAATAAAACATTTTAAAAAGTAAAAATGCTAATTTCCAATTTTATGCAAAAATCTGAAATTTCATAAGGGGTACCTCTTTGTTCAAAAACTCGATTTTTAAAAAATTTTCTTAGAAAAGGCTAGTTTTTTGTCAGCAACCTTCTTTTTGCCTCTATTTTTCAAAATAAAACATTTTAAAAAGTAAAAATGCTAATTTCCAATTTTATGCAAAAATCTGAAATTTCATAAGGGGTACCTCTTTGTTCAAAAACTCGATTTTTAAAAAATTTTCTTAGAAAAGGCTAGTTTTTTGTCAGCAACCTTCTTTTTGCCTCTATTTTTCAAAATAAAACATTTTAAAAAGTAAAAATGCTAATTTCCAATTTTATGCAAAAATCTGAAATTTCATAAGGGGTACCTCTTTGTTCAAAAACTCGATTTTTAAAAAATTTTCTTAGAAAAGGCTAGTTTTTTGTCAGCAACCTTCTTTTTGCCTCTATTTTTCAAAATAAAACATTTTAAAAAGTAAAAATGCTAATTTCCAATTTTATGCAAAAATCTGAAATTTCATAAGGGGTACCTCTTTGTTCAAAAACTCGATTTTTAAAAAATTTTCTTAGAAAAGGCTAGTTTTTTGTCAGCAACCTTCTTTTTGCCTCTATTTTTCAAAATAAAACATTTTAAAAAGTAAAAATGCTAATTTCCAATTTTATGCAAAAATCTGAAATTTCATAAGGGGTACCTCTTTGTTCAAAAACTCGATTTTTAAAAAATTTTCTTAGAAAAGGCTAGTTTTTTGTCAGCAACCTTCTTTTTCCCTCTATTTTTCAAAATAAAACATTTTAAAAAGTAAAAGTGCTAATTTCCAATTTTATGGAAAAATTGCAAAAATCGAAAATTTCATAAGGGGTACCTCTTTGTTCAAAAACTCGATTTTAAAAAAATTTTCTTAGAAAAGGCTAGTTTTTTGTCAGCAACCTTCTTTTTGCCCCTATTTTCCAAAATAAAACATTTTAAAAAGTAAAAATGCTAATTTCAAATTTTATGGAAAAATTGCAAAAATCTGAAATTTCATAAGGGGTACCTCTTTGTTCAAAAACTCGATTTTAAAAAAATTTTCTTTGAAAAGGCTAGTTTTTTGTCAGCAACCTTCTTTTTGCCCCTATTTTCCAAAATAAAACATTTTGAAAAGTAAAAATGCTAATTTCCAATTTTATGCAAAAATCTGAAATTTCATAAGGGGTACCTCTTTGTTCTAAAACTCGATTTTAAAAAAAATTTTCTTAGAAAAGGCTAGTTTTTTGTCAGCAACCTTCTTTTTGCCCCTATTTTCCAAAATAAACATTTTAAAAAGTAAAAATGCTAATTTCCAATTTTATGGAAAAATTGCAAAAATCGAAAATTTCATAAGAGGTACCTCTTTGTTCAAAAACTCGATTTTTAAAAAATTTTCTTAGAAAAGGCTAGTTTTTTGTCAGCAACCTTCTTTCTGCCCCTATTTTCCAAAATAAAACATTTTGAAAAGTAAAAATGCTCATTTTCAATTTTATGGAAAAATTGCAAAAATCTGAAATTTCATAAGGGGTACCTCTTTGTTCAAAAACTCGATTTTTAAAAAATTTTCTTAGAAAAGGCTAGTTTTTTGTCAGCAACCTTCTTTCTGCCCCTATTTTCCAAAATAAAACATTTTAAAAAGTAAAAATGCTAATTTCCAATTTTATGCAAAAATCTGAAATTTCATAAGGGGTACCTCTTTGTTCTAAAACTCGATTTTAAAAAAAATTTCTTAGAAAAGGCTAGTTTTTTGTCAGCAACCTTCTTTTTTCCCCTATTTTCCAAAATAAAACATTTTGAAAAGTAAAAATGCTCATTTTCAATTTTATGGAAAAATTGCAAAAATCGAAAATTTCATAAGGGGTACCTCTTTGTTCAAAAACTCGATTTTTAAAAAATTTTCTTAGAAAAGGCTAGTTTTTTGTCAGCAACCTTCTTTTTGCCTCTATTTTTCAAAATAAAACATTTTAAAAAGTAAAAATGCTAATTTCCAATTTTATGGAAAAATTGCAAAAATCTGAAATTTCATAAGGGGTCTTTGTTCAAAAACTCGATTTTTAAAAAATTTTCTTAGAAAAGGCTAGTTTTTTGTCAGCAACCTTCTTTTTGCCCCTGTTTTCCAAAATAAATCATTTTGAAAAGTAAAAATGCTCATTTTCAATTTTATGGAAAAATTGCAAAAATCGAAAATTTCATAAGGGGTACCTCTTTGTTCAAAAACTCGATTTTTAAAAAATTTTCTTAGAAAAGGCTAGTTTTTTGTCAGCAACCTTCTTTCTGCCCCTATTTTCCAAAATAAAACATTTTAAAAAGTAAAAATGCTAATTTCCAATTTTATGCAAAAATCTGAAATTTCATAAGGGGTACCTCTTTGTTCTAAAACTCGATTTTAAAAAAAAATTTCTTAGAAAAGGCTAGTTTTTTGTCAGCAACCTTCTTTTTTCCCCTATTTTCCAAAATAAAACATTTTGAAAAGTAAAAATGCTCATTTTCAATTTTATGGAAAAATTGCAAAAATCGAAAATTTCATAAGGGGTACCTCTTTGTTCAAAAACTCGATTTTTAAAAAATTTTCTTAGAAAAGGCTAGTTTTTTGTCAGCAACCTTCTTTCTGCCCCTATTTTCCAAAATAAAACATTTTAAAAAGTAAAAATGCTCATTTTCAATTTTATGGAAAAATTGCAAAAATCTGAAATTTCATAAGGGGTACCTCTTTGTTCTAAAACTCGATTTTAAAAAAATTTTCTTAGAAAAGGCTAGTTTTTTGTCAGCAACCTTCTTTCTGCCCCTATTTTCCAAAATAAAACATTTTGAAAAGTAAAAATGCTCATTTTCAATTTTATGGAAAAATTGCAAAAATCTGAAATTTCATAAGGGGTACCTCTTTGTTCAAAAACTCGATTTTAAAAAAATTTTCTTAGAAAAGGCTAGTTTTTTGTCAGCAACCTTCTTTTTGCCCCTATTTTCCAAAATAAAACATTTTGAAAAGTAAAAATGCTCATTTTCAATATTATGGAAAAATTGCAAAAATCGAAAATTTCATAAGGGGTACCTCTTTGTTCAAAAACTCGATTTTAAAAAAATTTTCTTAGAAAAGGCTAGTTTTTTGTCAGCAACCTTCTTTTTGCCCCTATTTTCCGAAATAAAACATTTTGAAAAGTAAAAATGCTAATTTCCAATTTTATGGAAAAATTGCAAAAATCTGAAATTTCATAAGGGGTACCTCTTTGTTCAAAAACTCGATTTTTAAAAAATTTTCTTAGAAAAGGCTAGTTTTTTGTCAGCAACCTTCTTTTTGCCTCTATTTTTCAAAATAAAACATTTTAAAAAGTAAAAATGCTAATTTCCAATTTTATGCAAAAATCTGAAATTTCATAAGGGGTACCTCTTTGTTCAAAAACTCGATTTTTAAAAAATTTTCTTAGAAAAGGCTAGTTTTTTGTCAGCAACCTTCTTTTTGCCTCTATTTTTCAAAATAAAACATTTTAAAAAGTAAAAATGCTAATTTCCAATTTTATGCAAAAATCTGAAATTTCATAAGGGGTACCTCTTTGTTCAAAAACTCGATTTTTAAAAAATTTTCTTAGAAAAGGCTAGTTTTTTGTCAGCAACCTTCTTTTTGCCTCTATTTTTCAAAATAAAACATTTTAAAAAGTAAAAATGCTAATTTCCAATTTTATGCAAAAATCTGAAATTTCATAAGGGGTACCTCTTTGTTCAAAAACTCGATTTTTAAAAAATTTTCTTAGAAAAGGCTAGTTTTTTGTCAGCAACCTTCTTTTTGCCTCTATTTTTCAAAATAAAACATTTTAAAAAGTAAAAATGCTAATTTCCAATTTTATGCAAAAATCTGAAATTTCATAAGGGGTACCTCTTTGTTCAAAAACTCGATTTTTAAAAAATTTTCTTAGAAAAGGCTAGTTTTTTGTCAGCAACCTTCTTTTTGCCTCTATTTTTCAAAATAAAACATTTTAAAAAGTAAAAATGCTAATTTCCAATTTTATGCAAAAATCTGAAATTTCATAAGGGGTACCTCTTTGTTCAAAAACTCGATTTTTAAAAAATTTTCTTAGAAAAGGCTAGTTTTTTGTCAGCAACCTTCTTTTTGCCTCTATTTTTCAAAATAAAACATTTTAAAAAGTAAAAATGCTAATTTCCAATTTTATGCAAAAATCTGAAATTTCATAAGGGGTACCTCTTTGTTCAAAAACTCGATTTTTAAAAAATTTTCTTAGAAAAGGCTAGTTTTTTGTCAGCAACCTTCTTTTTCCCTCTATTTTTCAAAATAAAACATTTTAAAAAGTAAAAATGCTAATTTCCAATTTTATGCAAAAATCTGAAATTTCATAAGGGGTACCTCTTTGTTCAAAAACTCGATTTTAAAAAAATTTTCTTAGAAAAGGCTAGTTTTTTGTCAGCAACCTTCTTTTTGCCCCTATTTTCCAAAATAAAACATTTTGAAAAGTAAAAATGCTCATTTTCAATATTATGGAAAAATTGCAAAAATCGAAAATTTCATAAGGGGTACCTCTTTGTTCAAAAACTCGATTTTAAAAAAATTTTCTTAGAAAAGGCTAGTTTTTTGTCAGCAACCTTCTTTTTGCCCCTATTTTCCAAAATAAAACATTTTGAAAAGTAAAAATGCTAATTTCCAATTTTATGGAAAAATTGCAAAAATCTGAAATTTCATAAGGGGTACCTCTTTGTTCAAAAACTCGATTTTTAAAAAATTTTCTTAGAAAAGGCTAGTTTTTTGTCAGCAACCTTCTTTTTGCCTCTATTTTTCAAAATAAAACATTTTAAAAAGTAAAAATGCTAATTTCCAATTTTATGGAAAAATTGCAAAAATCTGAAATTTCATAAGGGGTACCTCTTTGTTCAAAAAATCGATTTTTAAAAAATTTTCTTAGAAAAGGCTAGTTTTTTGTCAGCAACCTTCTTTTTGCCTCTATTTTTCAAAATAAAACATTTTAAAAAGTAAAAATGCTAATTTCCAATTTTATGGAAAAATTGCAAAAATCTGAAATTTCATAAGGGGTACCTCTTTGTTCAAAAACTCGATTTTTAAAAAATTTTCTTAGAAAAGGCTAGTTTTTTGTCAGCAACCTTCTTTTTGCCTCTATTTTTCAAAATAAAACATTTTAAAAAGTAAAAATGCTCATTTTCAATTTTATGGAAAAATTGCAAAAATCTGAAATTTCATAAGGGGTACCTCTTTGTTCAAAAACTCGATTTTAAAAAAATTTTCTTAGAAAAGGCTAGTTTTTTGTCAGAAACCTTCTTTTTGCCTCTATTTTTCAAAATAAAACATTTTAAAAAGTAAAAATGCTAATTTCCAATTTTATGGAAAAATTGCAAAAATCTGAAATCTCATAAGGGGTACCTCTTTGTTCAAAAACTCGATTTTTAAAAAATTTTCTTAGAAAAGGCTAGTTTTTTGTCAGCAACCTTCTTTTTGCCTCTATTTTTCAAAATAAAACATTTTAAAAAGTAAAAATGCTAATTTTCAATTTTATGGAAAAATTGCAAAAATCTAAAAATTCATAAGGGGTACCTCTTTGTTCAAAAACTCGATTTTTAAAAAATTTTCTTAGAAAAGGTTAGTTTTTTGTCAGCAACCTTCTTTTTGTCCCTATTTTCCAAAATAAAACACTTTAAAAAGTAAAAATGCTAATTCTCAATTTTATGGAAAAATTGCAAAAATCTAAAATTTCATAAGGGGTACCTCTTTGTTCAAAAAATCGATTTTTTTTAAAAATGTTCTTAGAAAAGGCTAGTTTTTTGTCAGCAACCTTCTTTTTGTCCCTATTTTCCAAAATAAAACATTTTAAAAAGTAAAAATGCTCATTTTCAATTTTATGGAAAAATTGCAAAAATCGAAAATTTCATAAGGGGTACCTCTTTGTTCAAAAACTCGATTTTTAAAAAAATTTTTTAGAAAAGGCTAGTTTTTTGTCAGCAACCTTCTTTTTGCCTCTATTTTTCCAAATAAAACATTTTAAAAAGTAAAAATGCTAATTTCCAATTTTATGGAAAAATTGCAAATATCGAAAATTTCATAAGGGGTACCGCTTTGTTCAAAAACTCGATTTTAAAAAAATTTTCTTAGAAAAGGCTAGTTTTTTGTCAGCAACCTTCTTTTTGCCTCTATTTTTCAAAATAAAACATTTTAAAAAGTAAAAATGCTAATTTTCAATTTTATGGAAAAATTGCAAAAATCTAAAATTTCATAAGGGGTACCTCTTTGTTCAAAAACTCGATTTTTAAAAAAATTTTTTAGAAAAGGCTAGTTTTTTGTCAGCAACCTTCTTTTTGCCCCTATTTTCCAAAATAAAACATTTTAAAAAATAAAAATGCTCATTTTCAATTTTATGGAAAAATTGCAAAAATCGAAAATTTCATAAGGGGTACCTCTTTGTTCAAAAACTCGATTTTAAAAAAATTTTCTTAGAAAAGGCTAGTTTTTTGTCAGCAACCTCCTTTTTGCCTCTATTTTTCAAAATAAAACATTTTAAAAGGTAAAAATGCTAATTTTCAATTTTATGGAAAAATTGCAAAAATCTAAAATTTCATAAGGGGTACCTCTTTGTTCAAAAACTCGATTTTAAAAAAATTTTCTTAGAAAAGGCTAGTTTTTTGTCAGCAACCTCCTTTTTGCCTCTATTTTTCAAAATAAAACATTTTAAAAGGTAAAAATGCTAATTTTCAATTTTATGGAAAAATTGCAAAAATCGAAAATTTCATAAGGGGTACCTCTTTGTTCAAAAACTAGATTTTTTAAAAATTTTCTTAGAAAAGGCTAGTTTTTTGTCAGCAACCTTCTTTTTGTCCCTATTTTCCGAAATAAAACATTTTAAAAAGTAAAAATGCTAATTTTCAATTTTATGGAAAAATTGCAAAAATCGAAAATTTCATAAGGGGTACCTCTTTGTTCAAAAACTCGATTTTTAAAAAATTTTCTTAGAAAAGGCTAGTTTTTTTGTCAGCAACCTTCTTTTTGCCCCTATTTTCCAAAATAAAGCATTTTAACAAGTAAATATGATCATTTTCTTATTTATAGAAAAATTGCTAAAATCGAAAACTTAGATTTTTTTAAATTTCTTTAGAAATAGCTTATTTTTTTATTTATAAAACAAGCTTATCTTTTTTATTTATAAAACAATAGCTAACATTGAAAATTTCATAAAATTTAAAAAAATCGACTTTTCCAAAGTTTCTTTTCAGTTTTTCTTAGCTTTCTTCTTTTTATCAGTAAATCTTTTGGTAAATGAAGAATAATTCAATAGCTTTTTTTCCATTACAAGATATAAATAAACGTTGAAAACAAATGCTTGATTTGGTTCAGTCTAGTTCGTAGGGTGTGGCTTGCTTTACGATTTTGGTAGGGAATGCAGTATGCGAAAATCAATCCGAGGGCGCTAGATTCAACCAGCTCAGACAGATCGTTCTCGTACTAGGTCTGTTCGAAAAAAATAGAGTGAATTTGTATAAGTTGGGGACTATTTACATTTGATTAGCAATGTTTGGAGTATTTTATCACAGTTTAGAATTAACGTATTGTTATTTGCATTATTTACTTTATAGCTTTTATTAATAATTATCGAAATGAAGTCAGAATATATGCAAAAATATAGTGCAATTAAATGTGCCACTAACTTCGAAATGAACATGTCAGAGCTTTGGTTTTTGCAAATATATTTTCAATTCTGTAAAATCGTACACAGTTATCTGGTTAGCTTGTGCGTTATGATTTGAATAAGTTTTTAATTATTTTGGCTTTTAAATACAATTAAACTTCAAATTCACTTTTTAAATTCACATTTCAACGTATTTAATCGCAAGCGAATGAATGTAAATGGTGAGAATAGTTATGATAATTTCCACAACACCAAAAACAGAAAAACAACACCAGAAATTTAATCAACAAGACAAAAGCACACGATTATAAAAATTGTTACGAATGTGTTAATAATCGTTCATACGTACACACATACATATGTACGTAGAAAATAGATATGTAAGAGCATAAGCACTCACAGTAATTGTAAGTAGTCAATAGTTGTTACAGTTACAGTTGCAATTAAACTTAGATGAAACATTTACTGCTTTTGTTTTGATGATGCAACTTGTCGAATATTTGATACGGCAAATGGAATGGAAAAGCCGCATAGTTAATTAGCCCCACTAACAGAAACTGGTTTAGCATAATGGACGGACGGACAGAAAGACAATGCCTCAATTGTTTGTACGGTGGTCGGTCGGTCGGTATATCTATCTGTAATGCCTGCTGTATTCATTCAGTTGAGTTGCTGGACAGACTAATTGAAATTGCTTAGTAAATTTTATAAAAGGTAATAACACAACCTGCAGGCGATTTAGTTTGGCAAAAATCGCGCGTGCTCAACTGTTATTAAGTTTTCCGCAAAAAAAAGAAAAGATTTAAATTAAAAAGCAAATAACAAAAAACACTAAATATCAATATAAAATTAAATAAAACACTTCTCATATGCAACGAATATATAACAAAGAGGAAAATATATACTACAAAATGAACATGTTGTAGATGTATAGCAATACAAGAAATAAATTCAATTAAATGATCCAAATTACAATTTCATTTATATTAGAGAGTGTTATTAAAAAATAGTTTCTTTGTCATGCCGAAAAGTTTTTCGTTAATAACATCATTAAGCATTTATGTGATTATTTGCATTATTGAAATTGCGATAGCAGTAGAATGGAGTAGAGTTAAGCCCATGTATTTGGTTTCAATGTACCCAGCACCGCCATCTATGCAAACGCACGGAAATGATGCAATTGTTCTTAACCTAGAAAAGGATACGATGCCTGATGAAATGATAACAAAAGAAGCAATGAGCCGTATATTTGGCGGTAGTGAAGCTCATCCAAATAGTTTTACGTATCAGGTTGGTCTCTTGTTGCAGAGGCCGAAGGGTCTTTATTGGTGCGGTGGATCGTTAATATCGCCCGAATTTGTTCTTACTGCAGCACACTGTGTGGATATGTGAGTTTTGACGTTTAATTAAAAGTGATCTTGGAATCATATCGTTCTAAATGCTATTTTATGTCTTAAGGGCTTCGAGAGCTTTAGTGTTTCTGGGCGCTCATGATATAAAAAATCCTGATGAGCCTGGTCAAATAAGAATAATGGTTCATAACAGAGATTTTCGCATATATCCTACATGGAATCATCGACGTCTTAAGGACGATATTGCATTGGTCCGCTTACCTAAATCTATCAAATATAATGGTACGTTCACAATTTGTTTATTGTCAGTTAATAATAAAGTAAACAAAAACTGATTGAATACTCAGGAAGTTGAAAATATACTACTTCTTAATTGTATTTCAATATATAGACTGAGGAGCCAAAGTATCGCTTTCGATAGGGAACGAAATTTCAATACAATTTAAACACAAATTTCGATCTATATCGAGTGCCTTAACTTGACTCCGACCTCTATGTGGCATCTCAAGCAAACACATTTTGATATTTTTCATTCTGTGGGATTGCCCAGCAAAGCGTTTACAGACCTGATTTACGTGATTGTTCAATCCGCGTATACACTTACACGTTTGACACAAACTGCTATAGGGAAATATTTATATATGTAACTATATTAACAATCGAATTCAATTCGAAGATAATATGTTCAGTTTGGTTTACAGACGAACAAAACTTGCAGATTATTGAATTTCGTTATCAAAAGTCTCAAGCAAAGTTTTCACAAATTTTAGTAGCCCTCACATGTACAATAAATGTTTGTAAAAATTTTTATACTTTATTTTGTTTTTTATTTTGCCACATACATATGTATATTAAACAACAAAGAATACTTTTCTAAAAATATTATAAAAGAATATATTAAACTTATTATTATTGATTATGGGCTGAGAACGCCAAGACTTCTAAGAATTTACACTAAAGGAAAAAATACTTAGAAAAAAGGATAAAGAAGAATACAAGATTACGATGCCTCAGATCCCGAGATCGACAACGCACTCAGTCATCAATATAATGTCGATTTTATCTGATCTGTATTAGTGCAGGATTGTGTTAATTGTTGTGGGCTTATCTCAATGACAAAGGCATAGTACTGGACGCTGAACATTGCCAAAAGCGATTTACACCGTCATGAGCTCAAAGAGCAGATAACCCTCGATCGTCGGTACCTGTAGCGAAAAACTCTCTATTTTTTAATTTGTCTTTAGCTGTTCTCTTAAACTATCCTCTCCCTTCTACTTCCGGTACAATCCTCTACATATTTAGGGCTCATCGCCTAAGTGTTAGTTGAAAAAAAAAATTCAAATATTCACATCGGAAAACTAAATCCAAAAATTATGTGACATGGTATATTTTAATACAGAGTGAGGACTGTCGCAGGAACTGTAGGAAAAGTATTTCCAATGCAACAAAAAAATGCATGAGTTTTACCCGACTAAAACCCCGTTTTAGTTTACACTTATGTTTAATATTTTCAAAATTTTTCGGTCAATTAAATTTTCCTTTTATGCTGAAACGTCCAAATTCGTCGTATGCTGCGAAATATGCATAATGCATTAAATTTATGTCTATTTCGTACGCCGGCGAACGACGCATATTAATATACCAGGTGACCATGTCTCATTTCAGTTTTGAACTGTTTTTATGAATAAAGCTACCTACGTCTATACAAATTTTTTGTTAATTATAAAAATTGTTGTTGGATGTGTTTTGTTAATTTTAAGATAAGATTGACATAGACCCCCTTACATTATTAATATTGCTTATTTAAAATGGTTTTCTGGTAAATGCAGCATGTGCTAAGCAAACCGGTATACATATAACAATTAGGACAGCGAACAGAATATATATTTATATGTATGTATAAGAATTATCACAACTATATATATATTTATCCATATTTTCATAAGTTTTTATACACAACATTAAAAGAATTTATTCATACCTATGTACATTTCAATAAAAAATTAATTAACTAACTTTATCAAGTTACAACAAATAATCTAGCCTCAAGGCCATAATTAATCCATCAGTAACAACTTGTACAAATCTGATAGTAGTTGCACAGAAATTAAGAAATGTATTAGTTATTAGAGATTAAATTAATATTAACCTACATATTTACTCGTTCGTACTTTTTTTCTTATACAATCGGCTGAGCATAACGCTTACAATAAAGCGGGCACATAAAAATTAGATTTTCAAATGTTTAGCGTTTAGGAAGTTGAATGTATTGTGTAGTCCCTTAATAAGCATGTGCATCTATTTGACTAGAAGTTTTTATACTGAGAGGTATATTATGTAATAATATATAAACTTGTGTATTAGGATGATTTAGAATTTGTTACAAGTATCCTTCGAGGCTACAAGATATCGTACTCTTTCATAATTCTACACTAGATTTCATTTTTCAAAATATTTTTAAGCTGAGAGCACACTATGGAACTTAGTGACCTAGCATTTGTGCTGTCATTTAGACTAGTTGCACTAATAGACACTATTGTGTTTACAAGTTATGGTACATGCCACAGTATGCTCCCGGCTTTAGTTAGGAGGCCTAAAACTACTGTTGATGAATTATCGAAAATATAAATATGCCCGATAGAGCATCTATCGGTTTAGCACGGAACTATCGTATTTAGAATTATATACCAAATAATATTTATCTTATCTCCTGTTTATATTTAACGTATATCTTAAAAATATAATGAAACATTCACTTAGTAACTAATAGTTTAGTCATTCTTATGTTTACTAGGATCGAACGGCGGTCAAAACTCGCCAACATATGTACATATGAATATACTACATATGCGATTATTTCTTCAAATTAAGGCTACTAAAATTAGTTGCACAAAGAAGTGAAAAGATTTTTGCTTTTATGCTAAGAACTCGAAAATGTATCTTCAACCACTTGTTTTTCATCAATAAGATACTTACAAGTGTAAGTAAGACCTAAAAATTCCTATGTAGCGTAATCTGCAAAAATGAAAAACCCATTTGAACAGAAAACTACGTAGCTTTGCCCCTTTATATTTTTTTTTTATTTGTCAAAGCAATAACTTCTATGAATTTTAAAATTCCCACTGCATTATTTTTCACAAACAGCGTTGTTCGAGGGTGATCGATTTCTTAGGAGTCAGCTTATTTTCTCTTTAAAATTTCTTTCATTCAATTGGGACTTGGCACATTTTCTTATTTACGTTTTTGATGAACAACGTAATTTCATAAGTAAAAAATTGTTTACATAAAAATGTTTTGTAAATACCGTCGATTTGATATCATACGATTTGCAAAATAGCATATATAACTGTTTTCACTCATATATCATATTTAAAGTTATATATACTATTTAGCATAAAAATTAAAAAAGTATTTCTACTAGCGGAGTTAGTTTTATAAAATCGCATCGATTTCAATATAAATAAAAAATTAAAAATTAATAAATACATATAAACTGCAAAATAAATTATTCATCTTTTAAAATATCATAATATTTTTGGTAGTTTTTTTTTCGAAACTGCTAATCTTCGTATCTTCTTAAAGTTATACTTATATGTATGTATTTTTCCTCCTTTGTTTAAAGTGCGACAGAACCAAGGACTTGCACGCATTTTTATAATTTAATGTTATTTATCTGAGTTTTCTCAAAGAATTTACTTAAATAACAACTAATAAAGCTATTTTGTTGATAAACATTTCTAAATAAATGTTTATTCTTTCAGGAAAGCTATACCCTTGTTCAAAAAAGCGAAACGTAATAAAAATTAACACTAAAGCCCTAGTTTTTGACATGTGGTTTGACTTTAAGTTTATGTTAACGTAGTCTGAAACTCCGATTTATGCTACGCAATGTGCTTTTTTATTATTTCATTAAAGACCAACATGGCGGCACAAATCTGTTATCAGATTAACTAAATCTAGTTTAACTGAGATCTCGAAAACATAGTATAAATAATTTATGGCATATGGTCTAGATTTTTTATGCTTTGCAAATGACTAGCTAAAATACTACAGTATTATAGATCACTTTTCGTTAAATTGTGGTAATCGTAATCCGTTATAACCACCGTAAAACTTTGTAGCTGGTATAAATCATAAGCTACTATATATAAATAATTAAAAATTTTACTAGTTTCGCCTCAGCTTTTGCTAACAAAATTAGTTCATATAAATTTCACTAGCGCGATCAAATTTCACACACAATTTAAGCTTAGGCTTGAGCTACCAATGAAAATTGGAAAAAAACGTTCACATGTACTTAAGTATAAAATTCAAACCATAAAAGTTTGAATTAGGTATGATGGAACAAAAAAATTCAGAAAAATGGGACATGAAGAAAATAATCAAACGGTAACACAGGTATTAAAACAAAAACGTGTTAAGATCAGGTTGATACAGTTCTCGGATTGTTTTTCACAATAAAATTAAAAATAAATAAATAAAAAAACTAAGCCACCTAAACAGTGGTGATAAACACAATATACACATGAGCACTGAAGATGAAAGTGTTGCGACTTTCGAAAACAGCTGTTCTGCTCTGCTGTGTAAGTTGAATAAAACTGATGTTGACTTTCCTTTGTACCTAGGAATATTTATCATCATGTCTTTCTGAGATTTTAACAAAGTTAGAACAATTAGCCTATATAAAAAAATATTAGTAGTCATACTATTTTCATCAATAAAAACTTTCAGTTGTAAACGTAAAGGTATTAAATCAATAAAAATTTAATTTGTTTCAGAAAGAATACAACCTATTCAACTTCCTAAAAGGGATTATGAGTTTAGAAGCTTTGAAGATAAACTAGGAATTGCTTCTGGTTGGGGCCGCTACGCAGCTGGTGTACATGCCATTAGCAATGTTTTACGTTATGTACAGCTTCGCATTGTGAATGGCCAAACATGCAAGAATAATTTTCCTTTCTCATATAGAAGTACTAATATCTGCACCAGTGGTCGTTATCAAAAATCAACATGCAACGGTGATTCTGGTGGGCCACTTGTTTTACAAAGACGTACATCAAAAACACGGGTACTCATTGGCATAACATCTTTCGGCAGTATATTCGGGTGCGACGGAGGTTACCCAGCTGCATTTACAAAAGTCGCATCCTATTTAGACTGGATATGGGACGAGACTGGTATCGACCCTAATATGAACGTTTCAAAAAGATTAAATTTTTATAAATCCCCAAAAGGGACATTTAACGTGAAGAAAAAGAAGAAGTATATAAATTTAGCAAATCTAAATTTCGATACCACTGATAACATAGGGGTTATTGATACCACACTTCGAAAATATCCCGACGCTGAATCGTTTTAACTTTCGATAAATTTTAAAAATGAAATATAAAAATATGTTTACATTCTGTTTTTATAAAACAATATGGAAATTATTTGTAGAAAATAAAATATAAATTTTTAAACCTTATAATAAAATTATGTATAAATTTTTTAAGCCTTTGCATACTGCTTTAGTTATTGTTATTGTACCGTGAGTCTCGTTACAATTGAGACTTTTCAAGAGATTTTTCTTGTTTAGAGGCATTATCAATTTTATGATCAGCGTCAGGACAAGGTATAACGTTCCACCAATTTTCCCATGAAATAAAATATACCATCGCGCGAAGTCCCATTTTCATTCAATCAAAAAAATTTATTCAATGTTTATAAGGGGTAAAATTGGATATACGCATTTTATTGCAATCATCAGCATTATTTAAAACGTTTATATAATACTTACATCAGTCTTAATGTAGTAAGATAACATTTCTCTGACGAAGAAAACTACGTCTCCGCGAAAGATAGAGCAGCCTCAGCGAAATTTCTTGAATCATCTACGTTTTCAGATATGTTTGGTGGCAACAAGACAGAGTGCGAATTTTCTTGAACATCTTTGATTATATCACTTTCCATTTGACTTTCATTATTAAAAGTACTATCATCTTTATCTATGCTGGTATTAAGTTTTGTAATAAACTCCTCGAGTGATATTTTCTTTAGAGCAAATCTTTTGCCAAAAGTTTTTTTAATTTTAGCTCGCCTTTTATTAAGCAATGTCTTGCTGCATCTACAACCATCTGAAAAAGACAGTGTCCTCCTAATTTTACGACCACCCATTAATTGACTATGATCTTGTTCAGTATTACATAAGGTCGACGTCTCCTCGAAGATTGTTTCCAAACTTGATGGTTTAAATTTCGTCAACTTTCTGTTTAGATAAATTTTCTTTATCTGAGATGGTTTCAAGTTTTGAAAGTCCTCATGGTTCTTAATACGTTTAGTGGGCTTTGCTATTGTTCTGCGTTTAATTCCAAGGAAAGAAGATTCCTTAGATAATCTACTTGGCATTTGTCGTCTTTCGGTAAAGGTATATCCTTTTTTATTTCGCGTGACTTCCGCCAATCCATTATCGATTTCCTCCCAACCACTGTCGCTAGTAGTTTCAACTTCATTTATTACGTTTGAAGTGCTATAATCTATATCTTGGCAGTGAACATCTGTGGGTTCTTCTGAAGTTGTAGTATCGCAATCAGACATGATTGCAAAAGGTGGCTGTGCGCTGCAACATATTCACCTCATATTCAAATCAAACTTCATTAATGCATGTTTATTATTAATTCTCTTACCAATTTTCATTCGTTATTCCGCAAAAATTTCTATAAAAATTAATTTGAGCAATACCGGCAACAATTCCTTCCATAATTCAATAATACAAAAGTATTTTATTTAAATTGAGTTGCTAAACACTGATGTATATTTATGTACCTAACCATGGTGAATTTCTATATATGGTGGTATAAATACAGCAACAACTACGAATTTACTAGAAGAAAACACGAAGAACTCGATTTTGCATATCCTAATAGTCGCCTGTGAAAATTTTCGTGTTAAAATTATATACATATATCATTATTGATCCCAGTTTTAATGTATATACCTATTTTAATATGCAAATAACGTTTAGTCTAATTAAAAACACCACAGCGGATGTTGTTAAAGATGTTTCAGCATCATGTTTTTGGCAATTATACGTACTATCATATATATCGAGTCTATATATATATATATATATATATATATATATAGCCACGGCACCTTTCACTATACCACCACCATATCTTGTGCTCAGTAAATATCTAAATACTACTTGAATTCTGTATATGCAACTGTAAACTATTTGCATACAATTAATATATTGACTTAAGCATATTCATACAAGGAAATTTTGTTTAGTGTAAAGAGCTTTTTATAGTTCACGGTGTTTAATCACAATAGCAATTCACAGTCAGTTCGTTAATACACGTCTCTGTTATAGTTCTTTGGCGAACAAATATTGCGGCGAAATCAAAATGGAGTCAAAAATTAATAATGGCGACGACTGCAAAGACGTCTTGTAAATATTAAACAAGAAAAAGTGAATTTAAGTGAAAATTAACAACTTTTTTGTGTAAAAACATTACAAAACGTAATATTTAACTGTGTTGGAAATCAGCAATGGGAAAAATTCCTCAACAATTAACTAAAATAAAGAAATATTACGGCGGCAAAATTTTCATTCTTTCGTGGTAAAATTTTCGGTATGAAAAAAGAAACGTCGAAAAAACTGAAAAGAAACCACATAAAAAAGTTTGCAATAATCTTAAAAACGTGTAATACTTAGCATGAATAAAATAACGTAATTAATGAATATATGATGTTTTCTTAAGTAATAAATTATTTGTATATAATACAAATATAAATATAAAGCAAATGAAAATAAAGTGGAAAGGGAATGAGTGTGTGTTTTAATCGTTTCTTCGTTGTTCGTCTTGAATGTATGAAAGAAAATGAATGAAAAATTGACGGTTCGCTGTTGCGACGTGAGTGACTGAAATGTAATTGGACAAGAAGCTCCAAAATATCCCCAACAATTGTAAATGTATATATATATATATATATATATATATATATATATATATATATATATATTAAATATATCAATCTCAAATGTAAAAAACCTTTCTTTTAAAATTTAGTAAACAAGATATGACGGAATTAATGTGCTGCGATATATCTTTACAGTAAAGTGCAAGATTCTAATTTTTAGCAATGCATTTGCTTTGTTTACATGATACAAATGTTGATATAGGCTAATTGCTTTTACAAAATAAATGCTTATTTGTATGCTTTACAAACAGAATATGGAAAATGTTCGGCAGTGGAAGGAATTTAAATGCCAGAGTCTCATTCTTCTGGTATTATAAATACCTATATACCTTTTATTTTGATTTAGTTCTTAGGATTATTAAAAAATTGATTAATATGTATTAAGAAAGAAAATATACATTTATAGGTTTGAGACTCGACTTTCGAAAGAGACATCTATCTGCAACAATGACAATTAGATAAATATGCGGCGAAGAAGAAAAAACTTTGAAATTGTATAATTAATACAAATACACCAATTAAGTAAATGTTAAAAAATAACAGTAATAAATTATTATATCTATTAATAATTAAAAAAAAATTATTAAATTATCGCTCTGAAAAAATATATAAATACAAATATATGCTAAAATCGTATGTATTCTAATAATTTCTTCTTCTTTTTTTAAGTAAAAGATAATTGTGGCGAAAAACTTGAAGAAGAATCATAAAAACGAAAATACTTAGGTTTTTAATACATCACTGAAGTGTTCCTTTATATTTACATTGTGTTAAGGAATATATTTTTTCAATTGCAGATTTTAAGGAAAAAGTTAATAAAAATTAATGTTAACCTCGAGCAACATTTAATTTGTGCAGTTGTGAGAAAGAAAAGTTTTTATGGTGCATGCAAAATAATTAATATCATCATAAAAAATACATACAAAATTATTTGTGGGAATGAACGAACCTAAGTGCAAAACAAGAAGGCGGAAATTGCAAAGCAAAGAATCGGAGAAGTAAAAAAGTAAAACAAACAATAGAATACAATATCTTCAATTTAAGTTAAATAAAACACCTAAGATAATTGTGTATAAAGAAACTTATTGCAAAAATACTAATAATTTAAGTGCTGAAATACTAAATTCCAACTTGAAAAAAAGGAAAGATAAATATTAAAGTATAAAATAATAACTAAAGAAGCACACGCCTTTGCGCACAAGTGTGATTACTGCACACAAATGGAAACAACCACCTTTTAGTTACTTATTGCAACTGATTATCAAGAATAACGTCCAGAAAACAAAATCCAAGGAAAGGAATAATTAAGAAATCAAAGTTCTTAAGTTATTTTGACGATTTTAGATATTCCCGCTGCATAGTAAACATGTAAAGATGTATAAAGCAACCACAACTACCATATTCATAAGCATAAAAATTATCCTCTTTCATCATATAATGATCGTTTGAAAATTGAATACTCAAAAAAGTCAGTCTTTGATTAAAGCTACAATAAACAACAACAAGTAAAAAATAACAGACTCAGACACAAACATACAACATAACTAATACAAAACTACATATGTGCATACACATATGTACGTATATACTTGTAACTGCAAAATAGTATCTATAGATTTTGATAACGAAATAAATACATGTGTTTGCTTTCGTTTATCCTGCACAAAAAATGTCACAAAGAGGTAAACGCGGTAATCATTTACACCATCCACGTCTTGATGTTGAGCCGCAACCTCCCCCTACAAAACGACGTAAAGGTCGACCTCCCAATGGTGGGGGCGGAGGGTTGGGTGGTGGTCTCGGTGGTGGAGGCAGTGGCGGTGGTCCCGGAAATAATATAAATTTTCCTGGTAATCAAATTAATGCAAACTGTGTTAGACCGATCATTACAAGTAGTACGATATCTGCAGACTTGGAACCAAATCAGCATGCAACCGTTGGCGGTGACGACATTATTAGTTCCACTAGTGCAAAAGCAGCAGGTAGTCAAGGATCTTCTTCATCTGCAGCAACGTGGCAAGCACGATCTGTATCAGACATAAAAATGTCAAGCATTTACAATCGAAGCTCAACGGAAGCTCCAGCTGAACTGTATCGGTAATAACGATAATGATTAAAATATCCTTCTATCCGTTATTGTTTTATCTGTTTCCCTTATAGTAAGGATCTCATAAGTGCGATGAAATTGCCAGATTCCGAACAATTAGCAAACTATGAATATCTCGTTGTTAACGATCAGTGGAAACAAGAATGGGAACGGGGCGTTCAAGTGCCAGTAAATCCCGATTCACTTCCTGAGCCATATGTTGAAGTGTTGACAGAACCCATAGTGCCACCAGCTCATGATTTTAAACTGTACGCGATATAAAATTCTTGTTTGTAAACCTTTGTTAATAGACCAATTATAAATTTCAGTCCAAAAAATCGCTTCCTGCGAATAACTAAAGATGACAACTACTCACCTGATTTGCATTGTCTTACAAACGTAGTTGCACTGGCTGAAAACTCCTGCGCCTATGACATTGATCAAGTGGATGAAGCATGGCTAAAACTTTACAATGCCGAACGAAGACAGTACGGAGGTTTTTCAATCAGTGAAACGCAATTTGAACGAGTTATTGAAGAGTTAGAAGTATGAAAGAAAATAAACCGACTATTCAGTGTTTTATATGCAAATGTTTTTAATTTTAGATCCGGTGTTGGGAGCAAATTCAGGTCATTTTAAAGAACGAGGAGGGCCTCGGTATTGAATACGACGAAAATGTCATATGTGATGTATGCCGTTCGCCCGATTCGGAGGAAGCTAACGAAATGGTCTTCTGTGATAATTGCAATATTTGTGTACATCAGGCATGTTACGGTATTACTGCCATTCCATCAGGTATGATTCACAAATTAGAAATATTTTAATCAATACTATCTACCTCTCCTGTTCATAAATAATTGTTAGCTAAAGAACGTTTCAGGAAATGTTCGTAAATGTTACTTTCTTATTTCTTCAATGTGAAATATCAAACAATTTTGAAATACTTGTTATTGTGAAACTATAACTTGTAAAGAAGTATTGTGCAAGCTGTTTCAAATCGGTAAAATCTAAATATGTCCAAATATTTTTGTGTACTATTTACATACAAACGTCTCTGTATGCCAGAAATAAACATAATACATTTGTTGCTTTTAACATATTACAAATATATTTTAAAAGAGACATGCTATTATTTTACTTTTAACGCTTTCACGAAGGAAAGCCATTCAAAAATGTAGTATTTTGCTTTAAATCATTCACACTGCTATGGAAATGATAAACATCTACCTTTTTCTTTTTGCAAGGCATATCTTTGTGTTTAATTTGTAATTAATAAGTACATCTTACAATTTACTTTTATATTGAGATACTTGCGTTTAATACCCTTCAAGTTGAACTGTAGTACGAAGACACTAAAATTTTATTTATCTGAAGTTTTCAATCAATTTACTAAACATACCAGTATATTATTTATTGGCATATGGAAAAATTTAACCATAGTAATTACAATTTTATAACTTTCACTTTCC
The DNA here is from genome assembly GCA_963675445.1 of Linnaemya vulpina. Lineage (NCBI taxonomy): Eukaryota > Metazoa > Arthropoda > Insecta > Diptera > Tachinidae > Linnaemya > Linnaemya vulpina. The sequence continues at coordinate 5,452,821 of OY776278.1, read as the reverse complement.
AAAATTTACAGCCTGGCCGCCGATTTCGCAAGCTATTTTTCATTCCCACAACTGACATTTAAAACACCCATCTCCTAGACATAATATATCTCACAAATACTTCTAATATATACACCATAGGTTAGGTTATCAGGGTCATTGTCGAGACAATGCACTTGGGTCCGTTAATTCCGTCCCGTTGCGAAACCTTTAAGCAGAGGAGTGCTTATGAGCTGTCCTCTGTCGCACTAAGCCAACATGTGGTGGTTAGGAAGGCCGATATTCTGAAAAGGTCCACACTCGCCAGGCCGTCCAGATCTGGCAGAAAGCTGGAGCGTAGTGCCGTTGCTCTTACATTGCTTAAGGCAAGGCACTGACAGAGAAGATGGAGCACAGTTTCCGACTCCTATTCATCATTAAAACTTCTACAGAAGTCGTTGTAATCCAGACCCAGACGAATCTTGTGGAAGCTAGGGAGATCGCTTGTTCTGCGTGGGTCATAGCGGCGCCACGTGGCCCTTGCCATGCGCCAGTTGGTCACGTTTTCCCACCTTAGTTGAGTTTATATGATTCACACTGAATCAAGAACTTGCAGTGCGATAGGGGAAAGTCAGTGGAGTAACAGTTCTGACCCTTCCTTGGAAATTCCTTCAGCAATGAGGTTGCCAAAACAGTTTTGATGTCCCGGTACCCATACAAATGTCTCGAATGTCTCGCTATATCAATTATTGATAGTAGGCATTCGACCACAGCTATGAATGTACTGTACACATCATTGATAGCAGAGGTGGCCGCCTTACTGTCGTTAAAGATATAGATATCGTTCGATATCTTATAATACCTTAGTCATCTGACTGCACGAGTAATGGCAGAGATTTCGGCCTGGAGGATGCTGCAACCATCCGGAAGCCTAAATGAAGTTCTTACGTTGAAGTTCTCCACCCCATATACTAATATAACCCCATTTGCGTAGCAGATATTATTGCTCTAATGAGTATTTAAGCTTGTAAATAGTTTTCAAAATCGGTTTTAAATGACCGAAATATTAGTGTACTTTAAGAAACACGCGGATTATTAGATTATCTTGAGGAGAGAATACATTTGAATTGTATTCTTAAACGTATGAATGATTTAACTGAAGATTAAAAATAATTTTCTTGATTAAAGTTTCAAAAATGTAAGCTTCAGATATCTGGTGATTAACGTTTTATTTCTTGTAGCTCTAGCGATGGTAAAATTTTGGAACCTCTTTGAAATTTTTTTTATTTGTTTAACTAATAATCAAATTCGATTCCTATCTTCTCATCTGTCTCCATCTGTCTTCTCAACAATTATAATTTAGAGGCTTATAATATATATATGAAAAAAGTTTTCAGGCCCGCATATAACAATTGTCAAAGAAGAGTTGAGTCACAAAAACAATATACACAAATATACCAGAAATTGTATCCAAACAATACAGCAGCAAACAAGTTATTTATTCGCTGATATAAACTTCATAAAATTAACCAAGATGATATATCATGAGATTGGCAAAATATAATAAACCAAGATTGGCAAATGTTGTTGTAAAAATACCATTCTCGGTTCAAATTGCTTTAAAATTATATACTAGTATCATTACCGATAATAAAATCGGTAATTTGTGTAGGTCAATCTAGAATTTTAATATTATTCGATGAGGCAAAGGAGCAATGCTTGAATTACTATCCAAACTGGGCTTACCATTACTGAGCAAATTAAATTTAAGATTCGTCAATCCAAACAAAAAAACTTGCAGTTTTTAGGGTCTTTTTATAAATTATCTTTAGCAAACATTTTCTTTGCTTGAAATTTCTTTCGATACATTTTTTTTTGGAGATATGTATGCGGGCATTCACGGATTTTGTTTTTTAATAGACGACGGGAAGTTGTGCCGATTTGCTAAATATAACCAAGTGCTTGTCGTCCGTTGGGACGGCTTTGCTTGGATTTTCTAACCATCCACGAGAAAATCCCAAACTATTTCAAACTTTTGTATATCAAAAATATTTCGCAAATGATTTTCCTTTTATGAGATAATTATGAAATTTTATAATTATGAGATAATCATGGGTGTTTTTACAAATCATCAGTAAACTTCAACCACAGTCTTGAGTTAATAAAATATAAATTTCGTTAAAAACGAGATTATTTGAGCACAGGTGCAGTGCCTTCAGCAGGCGAAAAAAATATTTTGTTTGGCATAAAAAGTATGACTGACTATAATTGGGAAAGTAACGGTACTTTGCGATGTTATAATATCAGGCAAAATAAAAAGAACTGCATTGAAATATCTTATAACAGGTTTACCATAAGTCGTCGTGAAATTTTGCAAAATACTTGTGAGTAATTAATTTATTAGGAAAACTGACCCCTTTTGATAATATTGTTAGTCAGTCCCTATAAGTAGGTTTAGAATAATTGATGTACTAAACCAAATGTGTATATACATAGAAAAAGCTTATAACAAGTTTTTCATTGAGGATATAAAAATATAAAAATTTTCATTCTATCTTGGAACAACATATTTACTTTATAAAATTAACTAGGCGTAATAGTATAAATGATGGAAAAATATATATTTTAGAAAACATCTATAAAGTATATTTTTTCTTAGTATATGATATCAGCTCATCACTTATGCAAAACTTTGTAACTCCTAAAAACCAATCTAGACAGGTAAAAATAGATACCTTTGAAGAGGTGTAACTTTCGAAGATTTTATGTAACATTTTTTTATATGCAGCACAATTTTTTTACAAAAACTACTATTTTGACACATTTAAATTTAAACCTTTATGAACATTATATTAAAGTCTATATTGCCTTATATGAATACGTCTATAATTTTAGGTGAAGCTATTTAACTAACCGCAAGTTAGGATTTGAGTTTTTATTTATATTCGCTGATGTCTTGTCATAAACAGCATAAACATTTTTTTATTTTTGTAAATATTTTTTTTTTAATTTGCACTATACGTAACGAACTTTATATATACAAAAGTATACTACATACATATATTAGCTAAATTTGATTTTTTTTTATCTATGAAAATGGACCCAGTACAAAATATTTCCTTCTTCGATGATATATCCTATCTCTATATAATACAAAACTTTTATAGCTTGAAAGCTTTGGGTGGAGTGCCCACTTTTAATTATTTATGGGAACAATTTCACAAAAGTTCTTCGTAGCAAACAAAGAGAACTAAAATTTGACTGGCAATAAACTCGAACCTTCCTATTGATAAAATTATTTTTTGTCGCACACGAAAATAATTTATAGCTACACTCGAATCTCCCTATTGCATAAGTACTTTCTTGCCGCAAATGTACACGAACATGTGTGTTTGAAGTGATCTAATCGAATAGTACATGAACTTCAGATGTTCCAATAAATGGCTACTGCGAATTCTCTATATTCTCATCTCTCTTCATCTGTCCTCTCAAGACTATCCTTCCTTTCTAGTTCCCTTAAGTCTTAAAAACTGAAAAATAATATTTATAGACTAACTTAAGTATTTGATGTAATATATTTAAGATAATAAGATATTGTAGTTCTCTAATAAAAACGGAACTTCCAGCTTATTTCAAACAGAAAGTGATTGAAAATATATAGATTTTTAAAAAGATTGACTTTAGAAAGCAATACCTCTCGAACTAACAACAGTTAAGACATCATTTAGAATCTTAAAAGGTGCCCTTATCAAATTTGCAACAATCGGTTATATTTTTCGAGGTCATATTTGGAGTCGAACATAATTCTATTTTCGAAAAATGGTTATTAGTTACATTAAATCTACAGGACGACAAAATCGTTATGATAGCAATTTTTTACCAACGTAAAGTCATATGGACAGCATTATTTAAACAGTCACAATAGCTTCTAGGTACCCAAAGCAACAACCAAATCCGCAACTTTACATTTTTGTACAGTTTCGTTAACGAATTAATTCATATGGAACTTGGATGCAACATTTAAAAGTTGTATATGTCTTGAAATTTTTCTTGAGTTATGAGGCTATAATACAAAAACTAATTGAAATGTACATGACTCGTGCCTAACAAAAGTACTATAACAATAACTTTTTTGTAAGTATATCGTCATTATTTGAAATTATTTTACAGGTCAATGGCTTTGCCGAACATGTTCAATGGGAATAAAACCGGACTGTGTTTTGTGTCCGAATAAAGGTGGTGCAATGAAGTCAACAAAATCAGGCAAACATTGGGCTCACGTTTCTTGTGCACTGTGGATACCCGAAGTCAGTATTGGATGTGTTGACCGCATGGAACCAATTACGAAAATTTCAAGCATTCCAGCAAGTCGATGGGCTTTGTTATGTGTTTTGTGTCGCGGTAGAGACGGCGCTTGCATACAGTGCTCAGTGAAAACATGCAAAACAGCATATCACGTTACATGTGCTTTTCAACATGGTCTGGAAATGCGTGCTATCATTGAAGAGGGAAATGCCGAAGATGGTGTTAAACTACGATCGTACTGCCATAAACACAGTGTAAGTAAAGGGAAAAAAGAAGCCAATAGTAAAGGTGTGAGTAGTACTAGCTGTAAAAATAGATTGGGTGCTGGAGTTGGTTCAGGCGCAGAGGATGATGATTGTCGAAGGCGAAAGAGTCGAAAATCTGATATGACATCGGAAGAACGCAATCAAGTTCGAGCACGTCGCCTCCAGGTTTGTTGAATAGTATTTGAAAAAAAAAAACATTGTTTTGTTCCTAACCTTTTACATCAATTTTTAATTTTATTCAATAACAAATATATAGGAAGTTGAATCTGAATTTGATAAACATGTAAATATTAAAGACATTAGTTGTCACCTTTTTGATGTCGATGATGATGCCGTTGAAGCTATTTACAATTATTGGAAACTCAAACGGAAATCTAGAAATAATCGTGCACTTATTCCCCCCAAGTCCGAGGATGTTGAAATGATAGCACGAAAGCAAGAACAACAAGATCTTGAAAATCACAAGTTAGTAGTGCACTTAAGGCAAGACCTGGAAAGGGTTAGAAATCTTTGTTACATGGTTAGCAGAAGAGAAAAGCTTTCACGTTCTCTATTTAAACTTCGTGAGCAAGTTTTCTACAAACAAATATCTGTTCTTACTGATACAAATGTACAATCAAGTGCACCTACTGACAAATGCGATGAACAATTTAAAAATGCAGTGATATATGCCAATGACGGTCCGACATTATATGACCGATTTTATTCATCATGCGACAAAAATACGCCCACGCAGTACCAAAGTTTAGAATATATTTTGGAAAAACTATTGGGTAGTGCCAAAAGTGGACCAAAATCTGGCGTAAAGGTTTCAAGAGCCTCAGCTTCGCCGTCAAAACGTGCTACCAAACAAACTGTACAATCTAATTTAGCATCTACTTCAGGTAATAGTACAAGTTATTCAGCTGGAAAAATGTCGGCGAACAAAAAGGTAAACAATGGAGGTATTATGGCTAGTAAAGCATCTGCAATGAATTCTGCCACAAGTGAAAATTTAGACAAACAAATAAAGAAACCAGTTAGACGTGCTGCCGCATCTGCACCAACTTCGTCGTGTTTAACAACACCGACTTCGGTGCAACGCGCGAACACACTTCGAACAGCGCCAAAGACGTCAAAAATAAAAAATACACCAAACAGTTCCGATGATAGTTCATCCTCATCAGGTAGCTCATCATCGGATGATGACGATTCTTCGTCGAACAACGGTTCAAGTTCTGGCAGTGGATCAAGCACAGAAACGGATAGCGCTTCTACTTCAACAGACTCTGAATCATCCTCAGTGATTGGTATTAAATGTAACTCACCAAGAGCAAATAAGTCTACAAAAAAAGTAAGTGCATTAAAGAAAAAGGCGTGTTCTCGTTCTCTCCAAGTTGAAGGAAAGCAAAGAAGAAAGAGTATCGCACGCTCGAAAACTGATGCAGAAACCAAAACAAACTCGACAAAGCCTACCAAGGATATTTCCAAAGTTGAGATAACAACTGTACTTTCCAGCTCCAGTGAAATTGAAGCAGAAGCAAATAAAAAGAAACTAAAATCTTCAGCACCTATCAAACAGTCTGGTAGCAATATGCCGGAGACAGAAGCTAGTGTTACAAAACCAACATCACGTAATTCATCCAACTTATCGTCATCTCAACTGGAAAACCTGAAAACTTCTGTGCGAAAAGATCGCGAAAGCTCATTCAGTGATGAAAGTATTGAAGTAACACCAAAGAAATCTAAAAAACAACTAATAACTAAGTCAATAGATGGATGTAAAGATTACTTAACAAGGAAGAAAGTCACAGAATCGTCAGTAAATCGCAAAATGATAGATCAAATTTATTCGGACTCTGAAAGCTCATCTGATTTAGATAATAAAGAAAAAGAGGAACGCGCAGCTGAGAGTAATGTCAGTGATTCACAGAATCAACAAACTATACGAACTAAAGCCGCTATGAAAGAATTTACTTTACAACAGCAAACATGCAGCAAAACACAAAAAGATTTGTCAATATGCGGAATGTTTGAAAAATCAAAAGAAATGCAATCAAACCAACATAAAATTCCTGCCGAAAAACCGCAAAAGCTAAGACCTGATTTGCTCGTAGTTCCTCAACGACAAGCAGCTAAAAAGGCATCAGAAAATATGAGATCAACGAGTTCCAACATGCTGACTGGAAATGCGATCACATCATCGTTTTCCACTACTTTGAATTTAGGAATATTACAACGCGATGCTGAATTGAAACAGCGAGATGCGATCAAGCAAAAAGAAAGCATCTGCGGTAGATTGGACGAAAAATTCGAGAGGAGAAGTATTACGTCCAAAAGTACCGACCAACAAATTGAAAAGCCAAGTGTTAACAAACGCGGACGTCCTCCAAAGAATATAAAGGACGCTGTCGAGTCTAGTCAACCGCAATTCTCAACCACACTTTTGGAACAACCAGCTGTCTCAAATCGTGCTAAAGAAATTCAAATCTCATCTGATCAAGCAAATAAAAAGGTTTCACTGTTACCACCTCTACAGACATTTGAGGATAAAATATCCCAAAGAAGAGCATCTACCCTCGATTCTTCTAAATCAAATGAAAATGCTAAAAATAATATTCTCGTGGCGTATGTCGTACCACAAAGACAAGCTGCAAAGAAAGCGGCAGAGCAATTAAAAAACAGCAACAAAACTCCTCAAGTTAACCCAGAAGCCACTTCAATACCGCCAATGATTTCAGATGATAAAGAGCGTATTAACAATCTTGAAAAAGATTCAAAACTTAAAACGCCTGAAGACCGAAGTGTGAAAGGTCTGCCTACACGCCGTATGTCCAGCCGGGAAGTCCCAAATCCATTAACGAAGCAAGAAACGTTAGCAACAACTGCAGCCGCGAAGAAAACACCAACTAGAAGTAGACAACGCTCCAAAGATGAAGCTCTTCAGGCATCAACTACGACAACACCCAAAAAATGTCCTCCGACGCTGGATAAAAAACGTAAAGTATCGATGACATCCAGTTCTGAAAGTGATTCCAGTTCTTCATCATCATCGTCAGATGGTAGTGATGATAGTTCTAGTAACAGCGGTAGTAGTTACACATCATCATCATCTGACGAAGACGTTAGTGATATTGACGATAAGGGAGTTGATGAAAGAACTCTTAACGAAGTATCAAAGCAAAATGCTCAAAAATCACTTGATAATAAGATTATAGTTTCTCAACAGACTACGATCAATGATGCTAAAATATCTTCAAAGTTGTCACCTCAAAAACAACTAAAGCGAAATCTTAGCTGTTCTTCCAACAATGACGAGCAGAGTCCAAATAAATCTAATATTCAAACACGTAGGAAGTCCTCAATTATCGAGGAGCATGGAGCATGTGATAAGAAACATATTTCCGATTCACAACCTGAAGAAAGTCTGACATCTATTCGACCGACTTCATTTCCATCACCAAATCCAGCTCCAATACCGAATACATGTAGCAAAGAATCATCTAATGAGAAAGGGCCAAAGGACGAAATTAAGGAGATCGATTTCAACAAAACCAATGAAATCATAGCAATAGATTGCAATAAAGAAAAGCAATTTTTCACCTCTCCATCTGTTCATAATGCATTAGAATTAAGCACGAAGTCTGAAGAGCGAAATGAAATACCTAGTTCGACAAACACAACAAATTTGGAAAATACTGATGAAAATCTGAACATAAGCTCAGCTGAAAGTAAAAAGAAAGATGATGACAATATTAGGGATAATTTGGAAATCAAAGAAACGTCATATGATAATAGTAATAAAGATAAAATTGTTAGTGTCGATGTATGCTCTGAAGTTCCGATGGATATTGATGAGGAACTTACAACTGCACCAACACATTTAAGCATGCCGTCTAGTGAAAATACTGCTTTATTAAAAACAGACGAAATGTTAATTCACCTCGATCCACCTGCTGCACCAGTGCCACATTCACCTCTGCCGTCTTCAAGCTCGAGTTGTGAAGAAGATGATCAATCTAATGTCAGCAATGAAGATCAGGAGAATTTAGATTCAACACTTACTGCAAAATCTCAAGGTCATCGAAGGCCTATTCCTGGCAGTCCTCCAATTTCTGCAGAAGAAGAACACACCCATCACACTCAACATCTTCTAAATGAAATGGAACTTGTCCGAGCATTGGAGGAAGAACGTAAAAAGGATTTAGCTGCTTCAAAATCTGAAGAGATAAAGTTCGTTACATCGAAATCTCCAGGTATTGCAGTCGTTCCCCCCGCACCATTAGAAATAATAGATCTTGATTCAAACTCAAATTCTGAACACGAAAGTTCAGCTCCAAAGCAAGCTTTAAACGTTCCAAATTCGCTGGAAGCAAATCCCTCGCAATTAGATACCTGTTCTTTTGGCAAGCCCACAGTAGACACAAATGAAAACCAACCTAATATCGACTCCTTACAGCAAGAAACAAAAATTCATTCGTCAACACCCCTTCCAATAACTTCTCCATCTACTCCCAAAGTTATATGTGATCCATTACCTATAAGTACGCAAAGCTCATCGATTGAAAGTGGTCATCATCCTATTGTAGATACAATATTAGATCTAGAAGACAATGCGAAAAAGAAACAGGAAGAAAATCAACAACAAATGCATAGCTTTCCTAATGTGCTATTGAACACATCGCCGTTTGATAGTCATCCAGTCGGACATGTGTTAAATCAGCATTCCGAAAGCATAAATAACCTTCTGACAAATGCCAACAATATAAGAAAAGATGTCTCGGAAGAAGATAGTTTTCAGGCAACAAGAAATCTCTTAGAAAAACTGCGCAAGAAACGTAATAGAGGAGAGGAGCAGAAAGAACCAGATCTTATGCTACCTCCACCAACGCCGGCCATACCATCTGTATTTCCCTTTCACAATGCTGCTGATCCTGAAGACATTATTCATGCGCAAAAAGAAAATGCTTTGTCATCTCTCGAAGCAAATAGTGCTGGTCATTATAACATAGAAAGTCCACAACCATCGCAAACATCACAACAGTCAACAAATAATCACAACTTATTAATAAGTTCATCGCCAAATGCTGGAAACGCATCGAACAAAGACAATAGGCTAGGTGTATATGGAGCTATTTCTCACAACAACTCATCTGATGCAGCCAGGACGACTGCTAATTCAGATAATATCTGCTCAATAAGCAATACATTGTCGCTGTCTACGTATATGGAAGGAAATGTGCAAACGATGCAGACTCACGCTCAGCAACCGCAGCCTCAACTACCCATTTCACCGATGCAACAGCATTCTTCACAGCATACACCAACGCCTCATCATCCTCATCAAGGAACCACTCCGAATTCCAATTATACTCAGCAACAACAACCACATACACCAGCTCAACAGACAAATGTTGCAGAACTAACATCTCTAATACAAAACGAGCTTGCAAGTCAAGCAACGCCTTCACTTAATAAAACTCCAACAATAGATTCTTTTGGACCAAAACAAAACAATACAATGTCTTCCAATGATATTTCAAGTGAACGAGTTGCAGGTACAACGCCCGATTTTGTAGACCTTCATGCTGCTGCAGCAGCTTCAAAAGATTTCACATCGTCAGCTTCAATTAGCAGTAATAAATTGGTGGTTGATTGCGATTTTGATGAAAACACACGTATGCAGTCTCCATACACTATGCAAGCAAATCGTATCTGGAATGAAAATGATTTGATAGCAGCTAGAAGATCGACATCACCAAGCTCAGTATCCGAATCAAATGATCAGCCCTCCATTGATTTACAACAGCAACAAACCCCAGTTCAACAACATCAAATATCAATTCAACCTTCTCATGTTCAATCTCAACAACATTCAATTGATCCAAATGTCCTTAATAGCAGCAGTAGTGCTTCCAACAACAGCAATGCAATTAGCAAGAATTCCTTTTTCAATTCAATAAACAGTTTTGCGTTGACGTCGTCTTTTCAACAACTCCCTCTCCAAACACAGAATCCGCTAAATCAACAAACGCAACAACAATCTTCCATTACAAATGGAATAGATTCGATTATATATAATCAAGGCTATAGCTCCACAGCAACGACGCCTACATCCCAAGGAACACCACAACAACAACAGCAAACCACTGTTCAACAACAAACTAGAACACAACAATATAATGGATCAGTTGGCATGTTTCATGATGCGACTTCAAACTTAACAAATATCAATCAAATTCCATTTGTTTCAACTGATGGAAGTGCGGGAACTGGAGCAAGTGTTTTGTATCCTGCAGGACCTGCTATAGCAACTAATGTTAATGCTGGACCTAGTGCTAGCAATCAGCAGTCGCGCCCAGATTTATATAATAATAATGCAGCTATCGGTAGTACGAACTCTTCGGCCGTTCAGTATACTGGAGCAGCATTTACATCTTCAACGCACAATATTGCACTGACGGCAGCAATAGTTGGAGTTTCAGGCTCTAGTACACTTGTAGATCACAATTCTCCTCGCCATCATCAACTACGACCTCCACATCAATTCAATTTAACATCACCAAATAATGCCAACACTGGACCATATAACAGCTTGCATTTGGGAAGTTGTGCAGAAAATATGATGGCTAACTCTCAGCAAACTTCTCATCATACAACACCGACTAAAGATTCTCCCTCAAAGGCGAATCGATCTTCGACCCGTTATAATCAACAAACGCAACAATTACGAGGTTCACATAAATCTCCACAAGTGACACAGCACAAGTCGCCTGGAAAATCTCCTAGACAAATGGAACTGCTAAGCAAACAACTTCAACAACAGCAGCAGGGTCATTCCAATTTGACGGAATATACGACATTGAGTAAACCAACAAAGTACGATCCATTAACGCATACTTTAGCTGGAAAACCTCGTCAAAGAGCTCCTCGGGGTACAGGAAGCGGCTCCCGTGGTAGAGGAAGAGGACGCGGACGCAATCGGGGAGGTAGTGTTCCTAATGCGTTAATACCTCTACCAATTCCTATGTCAGAATATGTGAGTGCAGACAATCTTGTTGGTACACCCTTCGAGTTTAGTTACGAGGAAGAAATGGCCGCACCAGGGATGGAAAATTTACAATCTCTTCGCGATCGACGTCGTTCTTTCGATTGCAGGAATAACCAAAATGCTGATGGTTTGAAGTATCGTAGTCCCAGCTACAGTGCAGGAGCTTGTAAAGTCAGACACAGTGGTGGAACGACTTCAGTAACAGCTGCTACATCGGCAGCCGGAACGGAGTCAATAGTTAGCTGTAATAACAACCTTAAAGGTAATACGACCAATCTTCATTCGATAGTTCAACCCATGTTGCCAGGTCCAGTGGATATGCGAACCTATAATCTTGGATTTGAACCTCAACATTCCAGTGCGTCTCAAGAAGCATATAATAACAATTTACTCGGAGCCTTTGATTCGGGTACAGCCGACCAAACCCTTTCAGAATTCGATGAAGAGGATGAACGCGAATTTCAATCAGCCTTAAGAGCGACTGGAACATCAAGTTCAATTACCACAAAACAACATCAACTTTCCATATCTTCTTCAATAAATGCATCGTCGTTGGGAACAGCGAATACAATACCTACTGTAGACAGCGCCAACAATAACCTCATTCAAACATATTCTGAAAATATGTCATCCACATCAATTGTTGGCATTCCAAATGCTCAAACGTCCAACGTTGAAAAGAGCCTAAGTATAGCAGCATCAATCAAAACCTGCCATGCAACTGCTATTACGACCTCCATGAGCTCAGCAGAATTGGTGACAGATTTGCAGACATCAATGGAGACCACATCAGAGGATGTTTCAATTGACTCGGACACTACTTTAACTACGAAGGCTTCACTCTCCGATTCCCGCAATCAACTGAAACTAAAGATCAAGGGACCTTTAGCCTATCCAGATAGTTATAGCAGTTCGAATGCAATTACACACACGTCTACATCCGTGCAATCTAGTATAAGTAATGTCCAATCTATGGCATCTACTAACGCAAGTATTAGTGTTTCTGTAAGTGGAAGTGGAACAAATTCACGCCGAATGCGTAAGAAGGAGCTTCTAAGCTTGTACGTAGTACAGAAAGATAATCATGGCGACGATTCTTCTTGTGGTTTGCCTAATACGGACTCAAATTTGCTTTCAAGTGTAATAGAAACCGCAAGAAAAACTGAAAGTGTGTGCAGTGAAGTGGACGATTACGGTTCAGAATTTAACACTGCCTCAGGCAGCAGTAAACGTTTCAAAAAGAATTCTAGTCGTGAGCTACGCTCTTTAGATATAATTGTTGGTGATATTAACGATGCTTCGGGGCTCAACCCCGGAGTTGATGGTCGCAGACGAAGTGGGTGTTCATCCGGGAGTGTAGAGATTAGTGCTGCGAAAATAGGTGCTGCTAGCAGTGCTGGAAAAAGACGCGGAAGAAGTAAGACACTAGAAGGTGCTGAGGATGAGCCCACCCCAAAATTGAAAATAAAAATTAGAGGTTTTACCGAAGGAAATGCCAGTGCTACAGCAACAGTTGGCAGTTGTGAAACCAGTTTCAATAATTACGAAATAGCTCGTAGATCTGTTGCATGTCCACCCAAAAAGCGTTTAACTTCAAATTATACTCCTACATTAGAAGACCTGATGCGAGACTCTATGAACTACCGTGATCAAGTTATGCAAGAGTTTGGTGGAGATGACGACGAACGTATAAAGCGCACACCCGGTTTTACTACTACATTATTGAAGCCCCTCACTGAAACAGCACATATAAAGAAAAAGTCAAAGAAAGAGAAAAAAGAGAAAAAGCGTCACAAAAACAAAGATTTTGAAGACAACGGCAGCTCTCTTGCCGTTGCAAAAAGTAACAGTATGACTACAACGCTAATCGAACAGAGCACTAGTGCATCACCAGGGGAACCGCCAAAATTAATATTGCGTATTAATAAACGAAAGCCAGAATCAACGGCAACAGATACAAGCAGATCATCGCCGGCAACTGCAACCACGTCATTGTCTCCAGAGGGACCATCTGCACCCATACGACTTAAATTAGCTCGTGTGGCCGAAGGAGGGGGTTATGTAATAGGTGACAAAAAGCGTAAAAAGGGCAACAAAAAGAATTTAGCAACAAATACTGAAGACTTGGCAAATCCAAATTCGAACACCAGTTGTAGCAACGCGATGACAACGCCCGTTTCTATAAACGATCTTGATAAGTATTCTGAAGATGCAAATGCTCGTGTTGGAATGACAACATCACCTGGTGCTACCTTTTCAAATTACAGCAGTGGGGATGTAGCCATAGCCGAACCACCATCAATGGCAGAAACTGTATCAGATGCCGCTAAGGACTGCAGCACACCCTCTCCTTGTCTTGTCATTGACTCTAGTAAAAGCAACGATATTCACGATTCGTCTAATACCGCCAGCTCTTTAAACGACATATCCGCCCCTTGTATATCTGAATCAATACATTCACAAACTGTTACCCCAACCGTAGCTATTGTATCTCGAAATTGCAATGACAGCAGCAATAGTCAATCATCGTCAGCATTGAGTAGTCATAGTAGACTTAGTAATTCCAACTCAAATTCTATGATGAGCGTAACCCATCAAAGTCAAACTAGCACAGGGAATAGCAGCAACACTACTAATCAGAATAACCATACTAACAACAATACAAACAACAGCAGTAGTACCAGCAACAGTGGCACTGGCAGTAGTAGCATACTAGCCTTGCAAAAGAATTGTGAAGTTAGATGATGATAAGTTGTGGAGTCGGCGGTTCAAAAGATTTGAAGATCTCCTTATACATGCACGCACGTATTTGCTCATCATTCTGAGGTTACTGGTAGAGTCAGATCCGACTAAAATTGTTTCATTTGAAATTTATTCAATACATTAAATATTGTTTTACTGTTGAAACAAAATTTAGGTTATTTCATGTATATAGAATTGTAAATGATACAGTTGAAAGCTTTTAATATTTTTCATGTTAATGTGTATTAACAAAATATTTTTTATATATTGGTTTTAAACTTATTTTATTGTTTTTTTTTTCTTATAATTCTATAAATAGTTTAAAGTAAACTTGATAAAAGCATTTTACTGAAATAAACCTACAGACCTTTAATGAGCAAAATACAGAGGTGTGACCACGATAAGAAAAAAATGTTTCCTAATTATCCAATATAAATAATTGTAAACTAGTTAAATTAAGTGATGATATGTATATCATAATACACAATTGCAATATATAATATTGTGACATTGTTGCAATATTTTGAACCCACTTTTAACATATGTCTAACATTTTGTATATCATATATTGTGTATGATATATTACTCTACTACTTTGTATGTATGTATTATCGAATAGAGCAGCAAGTCTGTTATATACTTTATGTTTTCATTGCTTACAAGTAGGCAAGGAAATAAAAATCATCTCGTGTAAAAAATTACCCTATAAAGTCGCAGCAAAATAAAAAATATAATACAAATTAATTTTAGTAAACATTAGTAAAATTTTAAGAAACAAAAAAGATATTTTATTGCTATAAGTAAAAAAAGTTTTAAAACTGTATCGAAATGTAAATAAATGTAACTGTAATAGTAATAATAATTTTTAAAGTTTATAAATTAAATTAAAAAAATAAAATAAATTCCAAATCTGATTATACTACTATTAATATGAATTATTATTGAAATGGTGTATGTACGAAAGAATCACATCTTTATACATACAAATTTATTTATTTATAAATAAATTACGTGTAGAACCCATATTTAGTTAGTTGTATACATTGTATATGTGTAAATATTTATGTAATATTACAATTATTATGTATAATTAATTAATGTTCGTTGAGAAAAAATAAAACGAAATATTGTCAAAGCAAATAAGCATTATCCGCAAAATATTTTATTAAAAATATGATTAAGATTAATTTTAGTATAAATTAAAATTTAAACAAGAAAAAACTTGAAAATAAAACAAAAAGCCTTATTAACAAAAATTATAAAAAATTAAAAAATTTCTTCTGTATATTCAATGACCATATTCAGACGAGAGCAATTTTTAAGCCGTACAATTTTACTTCTTTATAAAACACATGAGTCCAATTCATCTGGCATAAAAAATGTACACATACATATTCCTGTGTGTTAGTGATTCTTGCTCATTTATTTGTTCATTTTTGCACATGTGTTGGTATTGTATTGGAAATGCGGGAGGGGTTGTACTTGGTTGAAAAATTATGCCAACCGAAAACCATTTGTCTTCAAGGTGCCATATTCTCTTTAAGATTTATTTTTTATTTGTAAAAAATTCTTCGTAATAGTAATGGCAAATTTTGTTAAATTTTCTATTAAGCAAAATAGCGAAAATTCTTAGCAAATTTAAAAGCAGCATACCTTCAAAAATAATTTGCAATGAAATATATTCATGTAATTCTCATTCGTCCTCGAAAAGCCTTTATATAAGAATAAATGCATAATATATATGAAAACGTAACTATATTCTACAGACTTAATTTAGAGCATTTAATTCTGAAAATAATATAATAGATACATTACAATCCACTTTAGCTAGCTATTCCAACTACATGTTGCTATATTAAATTTTATGGGCTAATTGTTCGAAAAGTACTTTTAATTCATAAGTCTGCTGATGATTTAGTATAAGATCCGCTGAACAACAGCCGTAGAACGTACCCTTCGGTTATATATTCTTAGCTGAACTTTAATATAAGTCCTAATCGCAGTTTAGATTATAAGCATTTTCAAGATTAACATATTTGTACATTTTTAAGCGAGGTCATCCTGTTGCTATCACATAGTACATGCTCAGATTATGAACTCTTTATGTGTATAGTTTACTGAATTCACAATTGAATTTCCATTACCTAAAATACGAAAGTTTAGTATGTCAACGAACGTATTCTTTTAGTAAAAATTGTTTGCACATCCTGTCTCGCAAGATATATATATATATATATATATATATATATATATATATATATATATATACATATACATATATAAACTTCTTGGACAACAAACCATTTCTTTCGGCAGAAAAGGTGATTTGGAATTTTTTATAATTTTAAAGTATTTGCTTTAAATAAAATAACCAATAGCATAAAAAATACATTAAGTAATTTATTGAAGTAACTTTTATATATGTCATAGCAGAAAAGTGGCAGTGATTTGAAAAGTTTGTTGACGTAGCTGAACGTTAACGCTCTTGTTCCCCTAAAAATGCTAAAGAAAAATAGCTTTAGTTTTTTGGGGGAATGAATGAAGATGGTGCAAGATTTTACATAATACAATTTGTTTATATAATACAATTTATATAAAAATGTCGATCGATTTCGAATGTCCCCCTGGAAAATTTTCTGTTGGCTTTCTTTGGAGAAACAAGTGCGTTATTTATGAATATGCGTTACGTTTCAACGTATCTTGATAAAGCTTAGATAAAAGTCCTACCCTTTCCGATTTTAAACGTTTAATGATTGATAAAACATCTTACATTTTTTTTATCAGCTTCAAAATGTTAATAATAGACTTTTTTTAGCAAGGGAAAACTATCTCTCAATATTTTGATATATTTTGACCGGCAGTCAATGTTTTCTGATGAAACATAACGCAATAAAAAATTCCAATCTCAATTTAAGTTCAACATCATCTCTTTGAAGTAATCAAAAATTATATACATATGTACATGTATTCTTACATACGTACCTAAAGAAATAACCAACAATAGTGTGTATAAATATCAAATCTTTTTTATTTATTTTTTCCTCTTTGAAGATTGTTTGTATATATAATATAATAATGGCAGGAAAATTTTGAAATGGCATAATATTATTTCCTGTTAGAGGAGTTAACAACGAAAGAAATTTCTTTAAAATTAAAAAAAAAAAAAACATTTTAGGAGTTATACTGCAGGGTTTTCACAAAAATTCATTATTTCTGGAATATAAAATTGGTTTAGCTAGTATGGATGACTTCTAAAAACATGTTTATTATCAGTAATACATTACAACTTGTTCATAAATGCGTGTCTTGAAATTATGAGAGTTTGCTTAGAAAATCAATTGAGCATTATGTATATGTAATGTTATACATAATCAACCTGATTAGGGCTGGCATTTGTCATCTTCAAATTAAACAGTTTATAAAAGATTAAAAAAGATAAAAGATTAAGGAAAAATTCAGGTTTTTGTCTGTAATCTATTACAAACTTCCGAATTTTTAAGCGAAAAACGCCAACCGTTATCATGCTGAATGTATCAATATGTTAATAATAATACTGTATAGAAACATTGTAAACATGCGTTTAGGAAGACATTCTATACAAATACAAATGGATTTGTATTTACAAAAAAGATTTTTATTTTGAACCGATCAAGAAATTTAGAAAGTAAGCAATTGTGCTGCAATATTCTCGATGGTATAAATGAAAGCATTTTACTACAGCTTATTGCTTACGAAACACATTTTTTCTTACTATAAACATACACGTACATAATAAATACTATAAATGCAAAGGACATTATTTATATCATTATTGTACGAACATTTTAGTTATTAAATTGAAAAATCAAAATTACATTTTGTTATATTGTAAGTTATTTTATAATATCGCTTTGCATTTATATTAACGACATATTCGTTTTGTTATAACAATGTAGGTATGTTTTTCAGAAAAAGTAAAAGGATGAATCGTGGAAGGAGTTGATGTAGTGCATTGGTGATTAAAATTTCATTTAGTTTTTTGAGTGAATCGGTATCACAAATTTGTGTCCAAATGGACTTTTGTACTTAATACCAGCATCACGATAATATTTATCGGGAATTCCTAAGTTGCACATATACAATTTACCGCAACTGTTGGATGATATGCCATTTAATGGTAGTATTGGCAAAATTGCATATTTAATAGAAACGTCTTGAATGCCACTTGGTGGTGGGTCAATCGCCAAAATGGATGCCCTTAAAAAAAATTGTTTATATTAATGGATGTATTATAGATAATTACATTTCTGCACGCTAATATCTACCTGTTTTCACTTAGCCATTTTTTTAAATCATTTGACAAATTTGGTGTATTTGTCGACAATATCACAATATCCGGCGTAGGTAGTGCTACATATAATATTAAGTAAATAAAGGGACAATAAAGTTATAACATGGTACGTACCATCTATAGAGTATACTACGGTGTTGCCAGTGGCTTTAAATAGTGAAATTTCTATACTTTTCTGCTCGATATTGGAATCCTCTTCGAGATATAAAAAAACTTTTAGACCATGAGAAGCTAGTTGTCGTCCGGTAGACGCTCCCACGTTGCTTGATCTGTATATATAAGAGATAAATGGTTAAATCAGATCAAATCAAGTTTCAGTGTATATTGCCTAAACTGATCAGACTTTTCACAAATAATTGCAATCGTGGGCCACTGATGACGGTTATTGGGGTTCAACCTTCGTGCTCCACCCAGCAGTAGTATTGCTAAATCAGTTGTTCCTCGAGCTAATAAATCAAGTTGACGCTGTAGCGATAGTCCACATTTTTGAGCACAAGATTCAATTTTTGACCGCACAAACATCGGCACCGTAGGTATGATAAGGCCTTCATCAGTTACGAAATCTTCTGATCCTTCAAAAATAGATTCAATTTGTCTCATCTCCGCAGGTTCGCTCACGATAACGTTCTCGTCGTGACGGTACTTTTTTTGTTGCTGCTGTGCTGATACAGCATTTTGTACAACATCAGGTCTTTTTCCTGTTTCTAAAGAGTTCCATATAGCTTGCTTATCAAATAGTGCCAAATTACCCTCGAAATCGAAATCTTCATGTAGTAATGGGTCATCTATTGACGTAGCAAATGTCTGATTATGCTTAACGCTGTTTTCTCTACGCAATTGTTTGTTACGCTGCTTACTACGGCCAGTATTGCCATTACTACTAATGCCATTGTTACTATTTACATAACCAGTACTACCTCGTTGGTTTCTATTGTTCCCCTGACCTCCTCCATTTCCACTCGAAAATGATGTTCCATTGTTTGGATTATTATAGTAAGTTGCGGAGTTCTGCACAATATCAATTGGTTTGCTGCTACCAGCAACACTGCTGTTGCAACTTTCGGCATTACAACCATTTGGCACGGAACATGATAATGCTGAACAGCAGGTACCTGAAATTCCAGATGATCCCAAACGTACTTCAACTTTGTGGGGAATTAAATTTCCGAAAAATTTCGCAACACTGTTGGAAGTTAGAGTAGAAGATTGCGGTGGAGTTAAAACTTGTTGCGCACTTGATGCTCTAGATATACTTTTAGTTGCACTAAGAAAAACTACCTGTGTTAGTACTTTAAGAAACTAGAAAATATCGAATTACCTAGTTTCAGGATTTGAATTTGTGCTGACCTTCATTTTGGTCAACTTGTTGCTTAACGTTGAGTTTAGATCTGAGCAGTCGATTTCTTGACAAGGAGCTTTATATGATGTACTACTTTGTGCTAAAGCAAAGCTACCTGCATTAGCAAAATTAGGTTGTTTTACTGGTGTAGGTTTATTTATAACTGTAGGTATAATAGTACTCTGTCCTATATGAGATGGTATTAATGTAATTTTTAAAATATCTGATGACCGCAACGTCACTTCAGCATCCTGTTTGCGCAGAGGTACACCATTTCTAAACGCACGTACAATTGTTATTTCTGACGGAGTACACTGTGATATGATGCCCTGAAACACTCCCAGTTTAGCATCGCATTCAATAGAGACTGCTTTACCCGTCCAATCCTCATCCATTTTATATTTGCACTAATCTCAATCAATAATTGAAGCCCTATAACTAGTTTTTAACTTGATTTAAAAAATATTTTATATTGTTTGAATATGGAAAATAATTCTTCACTTTTTTCTTAAACTTTCGCTGTTTTGTGGGAAAATAACAAATCAATTACTTTGTTCCTCTAAGAATTTAAGCAAATTACATACATGGATATGTGTGAAAGTCCCTAGAAATATCAAATAACAATTTTATTTAATAAAAATTTAACTATTTTTTCAAACAACCCAACGTTTTCATTATTTTTTTCTGGAAATACTTTTTATATTATATCTATTAAAACTTTACACGATTTCTCCAATAGACATTTGCCACAATTTTTATGCACACAGTTGGAAAAAAAGTTCTTATAAACGATCCGACTACTTTTCTGACATATATATATAAATTCACTTGCAATATATATAAATATATGTGCAAATTTGTTATGAAGCCTTTATTGTGTAAGATATAATTTTTAATAGGAGTAAATATAGCAATATCATGCTAATGCTCGTTTGTTATTATCATCTCGGTGGCATACAGGAACTGTTGCAGTAAAAGTTTCCACAGCACTAAGTAAAATTAGAATTTGTAAATGGGGTATTAGTACCATATTTTCAGTACGCACATAAGCAGCTTTAAAATATTATATTCTCTAAAGCAACCTTGTTCCATGGCGCATTTGCCGGTGGTGTTTTATGTGCGTTTATCGTTTATGTTGATTTTATTTGGGTTTCTTGAAGATATATAGGAAATTAATTTTGGACATATAGTTTAAATATTCTGTTCGGTTTTTATTTATTTGTTTGAAGAATACAGGAAAATGTCAGATGACGACATACAATATGTAAAACGACAAAGAACTCTTCACTATGGTTCTTTAGAGGACGCCGAGCGTAAACGTATTTTTGGTGCCGCAGGGTCAAATACTACTGTATCGTCATCATCGCAACTGGAAGATATTGACTCCGATGAAGATTATGACGAACAGAAAAAGCACGGAACACCAATTGCTCCTCCACCTACTGCTGCCGTCCTAGCAAACAAAATACATGATGACTACTACGATTTGGAAGCGGAAATATCAAAGGACAAAGTGGCGCTGCTCGAAGAATTTGAGCGTAAAAAACGTGCTCGTCAAATAAATGTTTCTACAGATGATTCGGAAATAAAAAAGAATTTGAGACAGTTAAATGAACCGATTTGTTTTTTCGGCGAAGGACCCGCAGAACGCCGAAGGCGTCTTAGAGAACTATTGGCATGTTTGGGGGAAAATGCTATAAAACAAAAGCTGGCTGAAGAAGAAGAAAGAAAGCAGTTGCAAAAAGAGCAGGAGACTACGTGGTACCACGAGGGTCCAGAGACTCTCAGAGTTGCTAGGCTATGGATTGCCGATTACTCATTACCTAGAGCGAAGGAACGTTTAGATAAAGCTAAAAACGCATTGCAAGTTCCTAGTGCAACAAGAGCAGGACGTATGGTGGAATTGCAAAAGCGTTTACAGTCGTTGGGGCCTCATTGCAGCCAAGTAGGAGATACTCGGCCCTTGGGAGGATGCGCTTTTAATTCAGATTCGAAACTTTTAATGACTTCATCTTGGTCAGGTTTGTGTAAAGTATGGCGAGTTCCGGACTGCAAGCTGGAGCAAACTTTGCGTGGACATACGAGTTATGTGGGTGGTGTTGCTTTTCGTCCTGGAGTGACACTAGAAGACAAAAACGTCGTTGCTATGGCCTCTGGAGGTCACGATGGAGCTGTTAAGCTTTGGGGTTTTGAATCTGAAGAATCTATTGCTGACATAACGGGGCATATGCCTCATCGCGTATCGAAATTAAGCTTCCATCCGTCTGGACGATTTTTGGCCACAGCTTGTTACGATGCTTCGTGGCGGTTGTGGGACTTGGAGCAGAAGACTGAAGTACTTCATCAAGAAGGCCATGCAAAGGCAGTACATTGCCTAAGTTTCCAATCTGATGGAAGTGTTATAGTTACAGGTGGCTTAGATGCATTTGGAAGAGTTTGGGATTTACGAACAGGTATAAATTAATAAAATCTTCACAAATTTTATAACTAAAAGACTATATTTCTAGGACGTTGCATAATGTTTTTAGAAGGACACTTGGGTTCTATTTTCGGCGTAGACTTTTCGCCTAATGGCTATCATATTGCTACCGGTTCGCAAGACAATACTTGCAAAATATGGGATTTGCGACGTCGCCAATCCGTCTACACAATACCGGCGCATGTCAATCTGATATCGGATGTCAAATACCAAAGAGACGGTGGAAGTTTTCTCGTAACATGTTCTTATGATTGTACTACAAAAATATGGTCAAACAAAACATGGCAGCCTCTCAAAACTCTTCAAGGTCACGATGGTAAAGTGGTCTCAATAGATATATCACCGGACTCTCAATTCATATCTACAACGTCATTCGATCGTACTTTCAAGTTATGGTCTCCTGAAAGTTAATACTAATTTTATGTATTAAAGTTTTATATTTAGGTTTCATTAAAATGTTGTTAATTATCAATCTCAAGGAAATTCCATAATGCTTGTAATTATTGTTAAATAATTAATAGCGAATGCCTCTAAAAATGTTATTACTGCCTCGATATAGCACAGAACGGCAGCACATGAATGTTTTTCAATAATCGTCTGTAATTTTTGTTGATTTAAAATAAAAATCATTGTTAAAATATTCTATTTAAACCACAAATAATATTATTTCACTAAATATGAATACACATGTACAGATCTTAAGATAAATTTAAATAAATTTAGATTTGAAATTTGAGAATGTATTTAATGAGCTCCTTAGTAAAATATTTCGTGAGAAATATATGAAGCAAATATCCAGAAAATTCGCATCATATACATACATATAATTTTTAATCAGTCTGACTACTATTGGCGTTTTTGCTTACAAAATCGACAGTTTGTAATAGATTACAGCCTTAATTAGGCTGAATATTTAAAACGCTTTTACACGTCTTATTTACCTTTTACTCAATGCAAATGAAAAAGTGGCTAAAGTAGCGACAATTCACGAAAAATAACAAATTAATTTTGATTGGAAATCGGTAAACCCATGAGAAATTTCAATATCTTGGAATATTCGTACAATCAGCAAAATCTTGCAAATCTTGCAATTGCAAATGACAAAAGCTGTTCGTTAAAGCTGTAAATATTGACAAGAATTTATAAAAATAATATCCATCGCGTATATGATACGCAATTAAAGAAAGCCAAAACATGTATTCGTTGTTTTTTTCCTTTATTGATTTTATCTACAGTATGTATGTATAAAATATTCACTAAAAATGAGGACAAGTCTACTATATTTTGACTGAGATTATTTTAGTTTTTTTTATTCTATAACCATATTGAACAGAGTCAATAAATGCAATATAATTGAGTTAAACTTACGATGTATAATCTTAAACTATATAAAATTGCACATAAACAACAAAAATCGCATTGCAACATTGTTTGAAAGTACAAGCAACTTATAATAAACATTGCAAACATTTAAAACCAATAAATATTTTTTTTATATTGACTAAATAGTATACGTACTAAATTTTCCAATGTTTTCATTGTTAATATTTTGATTTTGACACTTCCTATTAATAAGTATTAAATAGATTTAAGTTTGTTGTGGTTTCATACAATTAAACATATTATTTATGTAACAGTGTGTTAATATACACTCGTACATTATGTGTTATTTATTCCATGACTAAAGACCACAATTAAAATTAGGGTACGATTCCGATTTAGCATACTTACTTATTGAGTGTTATTTTTTTAAATTTCTAACAATTCGCGAATTTCAAAAATATTGTAAAATACGAATCCTGCTTAATAAGGTTTGTTTTTATCTAGTTCCATAATACGCAAAGCCGTTTTAAAAACGAAGCTTTTATCTAGTTTTGGGTTGTATTTATAGTTTCGGAACGGTGCAAGATTTGGAGAGTTACATTTTATACTCTATATAAGTTTTCATAACCGTAAAATGGGTCGCAAATGGCATGGCTTGCGATTAAAACGAATGATGCCTACACATATGTATACTTTTTAGTTAATAAACATTAGTAGAGCTTTAGTTCTTGAATCTACTTACATAAATATTTGCAATACATATTTGAATACACATGAAAGAGTAAGGGATAAGTTGCATAAGTAGGTGTTTGTGAAGAAATTATTAGAGATTTCAAAAAAGATGAGCTTCAGTACATGCATATATTCAGCGATGCAGATACACAGCATTTACCATTGAAATTTCAATATATTTTTTTCAACAAAATTCTTATTAGAATTATCTTTATATATGTATGCACACATTAAAAACTCTTACGCTGTAATTTGGTATAAACTATTTACTACATATACAGTCTGTTTTTTCGGTAATTTTACCTTTAATTCATATTCAATATGTGTATCGGCAAAAAATTCGTAACTCCAGCCTACAACAATATCTCAAATAAATGTTTACAGAAAATAACGTTTAAGCTAATCATTTCTTAACTTCGTTTAAATATTTTCAAATAAAAAAATTTTGCCTTCTTAAAGAATGATAATTTGATTGCACTAAAATATATTTTTCTAAATAAGCGAAATTTGTTGAAACTTAAAAAAATAAATATCTAACGATCGTCTTAAAATTAATATTATTCTAAAAGATTGTGATCTGTATATGAATTCTATCCTTTCGGTATCCTGTTCCCACATTCAGTGAATTTATTTCTGAATTCACATATAAGGTGGTGTTCGGTTAAACAGTGGTATCGGGAGATACCGTCATTTTCGATTCACATTCCGTTTCAGGTTTTTTATCTATATTTTCTTCTGGCGCTATATCAATGCGGTGTGCTTTATTCCATACTATCAAATCCATTATAAATGCCAAAAACATTATACTTGCAGTTATACCTGAAAATAAAGTTGATAAGGATAACTTCAATATGTTGCATATATACTGAAAAGTATGAATAAAAATAATAAGTAATATATTAGGGATAACATATTCAGCCTTTATGAAAAAAACGATATATGCTATGTTGCACTTTCCTTTTATCTAAAAATTTTCTAAAACGTATTTTGACTCAGTGAATTTTCGATCTTTTAATTTTTTTTTCACAGTGAAGCAGAGAATGGAAAGAAAAATTAAATACTAGTAATTACGAATATCACAATAAACGAGCTTTCGAAGTACAAGCAGCTCTGTACCAAATACCATTCTTGTTTTCCATCTCTCCCACAAGCTCAAAAGTTGAACAACGAGAACTGTGTTGTGTAAACAGGGAGTTGTAAGCCTTTTTGGTTTTTCAGAAAGTGAACCGTTAATCGCATTTTAGTGTTGTGCCCACTCCCATTTTGGATATAAATATTTATTGGGATATTATTTGACTTTTGGTTTTGTTCGATTAAGCAATTAATCGATTTTGAGGTTTTCAAATTTTTCGGTTAATAATTATGTGTAATTATTTGAATAACTCCATTGATTGAAATAATTTAAAAATTTTTCTCACAATTGCATTCAATGGAAGATTGTATTTTAAAAATGTATCATTGTTGAAGAACTTTTCATGACTAAGACAAGGGGTAAGTGCACTAAGTACTTTAACTCGCCCCTTGTTTATTGTAGCTTTAAGGGAAGCAAGAAAATCGATTTAAAAGGATTTATTCGCTTTATCTAAATTTGTGATTAAGAGCTTCATATTCCATCCAACTCAATTAATGTTGCGGGATATTTGCTAAACTTTTTATTAGCCACGTCCAACAGTCGCCAAGTATTTATAGTTTAGCACCGCATTTATTACGCATGGACTATGACGCTTATGATGATTTACTTCATTTATTACATACGCACGTCTAAAAACAAGCTAAATTATGTTGAAAAGTGTAATAGAATAAAATATAAATATTATTAACACATAATATTAACGCATATGTAATTTAATCTTAAAATATACATACGACGAATCAGCCCAAAAAGCGTAACTTATTGGAATCAGTTAAGCTCAATAAAGTTGTTTGAATTTAAGATTTTTTATTAATATGTATTTAGTGGTTACGCTTTTTTGGGCAAATATTTCGCCAGTGTGAAATTACTTTTAGTTTATGTTGAAATTTCACATGAAGATCGATTGTATCCGCTAAAATTGTACTTATTATGCAAACTACTTACCTAAGAAATAATGTCTAAAGGTGTCCGCATCATAGAGAGAACAGGCACCATGTTTGCCGCATACCGACCTCCATATCAGACACGCTGAATCGACTACAGCTCCATAAATAATTGGACAAGGAACATTTCCGAATAACCCAATAGCCGATTGGATCAAGCCCATCGCCATTGCTTTATCTGAATACATTTTATTTTAAATTATCTACTATTCAGGGTACTCTCTTCATAAAAATTATACACGTACCTTTAGGATGGGTACATCTCATGACCAGAAGCATACTACCTACCTCAGAGGTCGAATGCATAAAAACACAAATTGCGAAAATAATAATAAAAATAATAAAGTTTTTACAATTGTTATCACAGTAACCACCAATTGCCTGGTATGAATTTAAATTATCGCCATCATACACTGAAATGTATACATTACAATTTGAATTATATTAAATCTCGGGGAATTATTTAAACACTTACAATCGGGAATACAGGAACATTGTGAGAAAACAGTACGATTATCTTCTCTACGCATGCTAGCAGCGGAACAACCAGCATGGCACGATGATATATAGATTTTTCCATTGACTCCGCAAATGGGTGCGAATTGCTCTTTATCACACGTACAATTAAGAACTGCGCTGCATACGGGTTCAATTACCGCTGATCTAGAAGAACGCACAATAAATAACAAATGTGTACATATTTTGTGAAACTTTTAAGTTTTTTATGTAAATATACAAACTTAAGTATGTACATATGTATGTATTTATTTACTTACGATGTACTCGTTGCTGGCTTATAGCCAGCAAAATCGTACATATTACACCCAACAAACATAAGAATGACCATACCAGCTGAATAAACCAGTGCGGTTAAGGCTATCCAAGCAGCCACAGCTCTTGCGGTTGGCTTAAATTTAAATATGACAAGTCCTGATACCACGATTCCTATACCCATAACCAGAATACCACAAAATGCGGCCACCATGTTCGCATTATATGGAGCTAAACGAAATTGTGTTTCTAAATATTTGGGCAAAAACGTGTAAAGCCCGGCAATAGGCAGTAAATGAAACACGCATGAGGCTGTCCGAAACATTAATATATCGTTACTTAATTGACGTCGAACAGTTTTTGGAAAATCTATTAATAAAAATATTTCATATATGTAGTTTTACATATTAATAATTGAAATATAAAGTTAAATTTACCTTTCAAACGTGGTTTTTCAACCGGCTCCAACGGCTTCTTTACAGCTGTATTCAATTCATTTGCTGCACCTGGTTGTGGTTTCTTGCTACGCAATTGCATAGGAAACGAAAACATTGCAATCGATGCTAATAACATAAGGCTACCAATTACTACTGGTCCTAGCCACCATGCTCCTATCCAGCGCGGATCACTTGCATCGAAGCCAGGATTTGAAAAGTTCACATACCAGCGAGTGCATACAGATCCAATAATAAAGCCTGATGCTGGACCCAGAATTCGAACACCAATTGTTATGGCCATATACATTGCAGACTGCTTGCTAGCAACATTATCATCGATGTATGGTATTCCCAAAGTCGAAACGGCAGTCTGACCGATGCCTGAACTAAGTAAACTTCCAAAAAATATACAGAGTACAATAACAGTGATTTTCGAGTGAGATACTTGCTCAAGCTTACGATCTTCGTTACACTCTGAAAAAATATATAATAATTAATTATCAATTATCATGAAGTGTGGTGAATGTGATTTGGTCTCAAATTAATATCAAACAAAAGGCACAAAACTTAAGCTAAAATGCATCCGTCAGTTGAAAGTATAAAATAGGCTCGATAATTTTGGAATCTCGTTCAAAATGCGATTATTTAACATAACCAGGATCGCCCAGTGGCCAAAACACGAACACCTGATATATACAGTTATAATATATCTTTATTTCACAACTCTTCTTTAAGTTATTGCTACTGAAATTTAAAAAAATCTATTGTATTTATAGTAGAAATACTTCGCAAAGTAAATTTACAAAGTATCGGTGCATAGATGAAGAAGTGGTGGCTCAGATTATATGTCGGCGATGTTATTAACCCGCGTTCTTATCTGTTCCTGTGACTCACTGTACACTACTTACGCCTTCTCATAAGGAGTGTCAATGTAGTTAACACCCTGCAGAACTGTAAATCTGTACAATTCTGAGTTATCTGAGTTGTACAAAGTTAAGTGGTGCAAGCGAGACGCAAGACTCTCGAAAGAGAGTGTAAATAAACGATAAGTGGTTTGGTTACACCTACAAAGCAGTTGCCAACAAGGTTTAATTGACTCATAGCTTCTTTGCGACGTCTTTTCATGTAACACCTCTCATAGCCGGACACCCATTTTTGTACGGTTATGAAAGCTTTCCATTGATAAGGGGGAAAAAAAACAAGTCTATGACAAATGAAAACAAAACGAAAATATTCAACGTTTCGCGTTAATTCCTCCACAGAAAGCGTCATCAGCTTTAAGTGCCTCAATAGTCCTGTTTGTAACGTAAACGTGACAGCAAAAATTGTTTTCTTGTCTTGTCTACTCGCTGACGACAATACTAGGATATGGTTTACAAAGAAATTTTCTAAATAGTAATCAATTGTTGTCGACACCGACTGTGGTCTTAACGTCGGAAACGCCATTCATAATAGAGTGGACTACTTTCCATTTTAGATCACCACTTTGTTTTTCCCTCTCGACGATTCTTGGCACTTCACCCGCTTCTAAGATATTGTACGAGTACACACATACATACAAATACTTTAAGTCAGTCTTTACATTGTGTTGCAATTGAATATTGCACTAAGACCAATTGTAAAAGCAGAAAATCTTTATTACAATTATGTATTGCATACACACATACATATATATTTACATACTATGTAAATATGTATTGTTGGTTTCAAGTAATATCGCCTAAACTTACATAATTGTGACCTCACAGGAGAAGGCAAAAATATAATAGCATCATAATTTATATTATCGCATACACATACATATATGTATATATTCTGACAAACGGGACGTTTTCAAAACGTCAACCGCATTAAGAACGCAAAATAAAAAATGTTTCTACAAATAGAAAGAACTCTACTCACACGCACATCTCTGGTTTAAATATGCGGATGTATTTTGAAATAATTTTTAACAGCGTTTTAAGAATTATTTTAATATATTAATTATTTTAATAAAATTTAATAAAATATTTTTAGTTATTTCATTATATTCATAATTCATTTGCCCACAACTATTCATTCTTCATTGTAAATTTCCCCTCATCTGACTTTTCAGATGACATGCATCTTGTAATTTTACTGGGTTCCCCAGAAACAAATTGTATTGTACAAAAATTATGAGAATTGTATTATTTAAAACCTTTGAACTGCTTAGTTCGCCTCTATATTTTTGACTTCATTAACATTTTTGCAATCTAAAAATCGCTTAATCATAAGTTTAGTAGACTACTAAATTAGTACAAACCACACCCAACAAACAATTTTTATTCGATATAAGTCTATATTTCATTTTGTTTTCTTCTAAAAATAGTATGTCATGGCTCGGTCTGAAAGTTGAATAATCTCTCAGAATCGTTATGGTATATCTTTTGGGTTGTGCATAAAAGCATGGACATCCAAAAGCTTAAAGTTCAGTAGCAATTTACATTAACTGTGAAAGTGAATTAAACAAAATAAAATATGTATTAGGTCATTCGAAATATCTTGAACGGATCAAGCATTAATTATTTCCGAAATAAAAAATTTCGAACCACTTGGCGTTACTGTTGTTAGAAATTTCACATACATTACGTAACATGTTGCTAAGCCTGATTAATTGAATGTTTACATATCTTACAATATTGTAAACTGAACATATGTATCGTTATTTAAAATCCAAGAGATATCAACTGACGAAAATCAAAATGTTTGATTATATTGTAAATTACCAAATAGATGTTATAAAATATTAAGAGGCTACGGATATTTGGTGACGATATGTGCATAAACATTTATGGACATATAGAACCTACCTGTTGTAGAGTTGTGAGAATAATTGTTAACTTGACAGAGATTCATTTCCATGTGCCGATACGTCATTAACGATGAAGTATTGTTGAGACCAAGTTCCTTCATTTGAAACGATTGTGATGATGATGTAATATTGTTTTGAACGTTTTTGCTTAAGAACGATGTAGAATGTATAAGCTGTTTTCCAAATATAAAATGAGGTAGAGCACAAGCAAAAGCTGCAATTGAAAAAAGCACCATGCCACACGCAATCCATCGCGGACGATGGCCGCGCCCTGCATAATATGTTAGCAACATTGCTGTACTTATTTGTCCCATTTCGCTGGCACTTAACAGCAATCCAGTTGTTTTGGATTTGATTTGAAATAGTTTTTCTATGGTCGTTATAACTGACACAAAGTAAGTCATATACATGCCCTGCAGGATATAAGCCAAAAGGAAGACCACCATAAATGTATGCGTTGAAGCTAAGTTGCGGGCCCATTTTGGTCTGCAACCAAAGAGGCCACAGCCTTCTTGCTCCGCTGGGTCTTTATCATTTTCTGCAAATACAATATTTTCGGCTTTCTCTTTGTATAGACCGGTTAAAGGATCATGTTCATCACATTTCTCCATCAGCCCACTGCCTGTCTTACCATTTCCAACAGATCCATTATTATTGCTGTGATTCAATGAATTATCTAAGCGATTTGTATTCAATTTATCTTCACTCCAGCCATTATTATTACTGACTTCATCACCAACATAAATGGTATCGATTGATTTGTGCGGGCTGCTATTCTTTTTTAAATACGACTCATTTTGATTTCCATTTTCTAAAAGAGGCGTCCATAATTGTGTTGAGTCTCGACGTCTCCCCTTTACATTTGCATGGCCATTTTCAGCTTGAATATTATCAATAACATTTTTCACTTGGATTATCTCCACAGAACATTCTTCAGGGATTTGATCGTGGTTTGTCGTTTTAGCGACGCCTTTGGCAAGCGTTGAATGCATAATTATTTTACCAAGATAAATGAATATTTTCAAAATGTCTGTTTCAATAATACCGATCGATCTTTATATTATTCTTGAAATTATTGAGTCCAGCATCTAGCATCCATTTAATTTTTTCTAAGACTGGCTATAAATGCGCTTATGTTTGTATTAATAACGACTGGGCTACGTGAAGATTTTCTTATCCATTTTATTACCGGTTATTTATTTTGGGCTATTACGAATCCTTTTTGTACCGTGATGTTTATGAAACTATATGTGTGTTTGTTTGTATGTTTGTTTATTGTAAATACATGCTGAGCTGTTTGAGGTAGATTTGTTTTGGCAGTATGGCAGAATCTGTAGTTAAAAAATAAAAGGAATATTTCAAATACTTGTTTATTTCTGATCATCATTAAAATTTGTTTTGAATATTTTAAAACGTTTAGCTGGAGTTTAAAGGATATTTTCACATACACAGCCAAAACTTAATGTATGTATGTATATCTATAGCATTTTGCAACAAAAAATAAATAAACGAATGCCTCACATTAAGTCATTATAAGCATGTATTAAAGTGTTTTTTTCGCTTTCACTTTTGTTATCGTAGTAATAATACAAATGACCTTGAAAATATTTTATTTTATTAAAGAATCTAAAAATTTTAACAACAATTTCTACAAGAATGTATTGTATGCACGTCTGGCAGCAATGAGCACTAAAAGTCAACTAATCTTCCACAAAGCTGCATAAAAATCTTATCAGTAGTAACTTAGACACACACACATGCACATATATATATATATATATATATATATATATATATATGTATATATATATATATATATATATATATAAATATAGATAGATATATATAAATATATATAAGTTTATATGTGATTATAGATACGTGTATTAAGTGCATGAATATATAGTGCATACGAATATATATAAGTTATGTACAGCCAAATATGTACATACTCCTACTTTTGTACCGAATTTACCATTCTAATTCTAATGTAATTTATTGCATTTTTTTTGACAATTTGTAGATTAATATCTATATGAAATTCACTATCTATTATCAAATATTATGAACCTGTACAGCAGCTATAGAAATTTACACCTGTTTGACGTGCGTATCATTCTGTAGCAAAGTGGCTCCAAAATGGATGGGCCATTTGACACCCATATTGTATATAATACTTAGGAAAATTTACTTAATTTGAACTCTAAGCACAGTAGTAAATATTTCCTTCGTGTACGTTAACACACCCATTGTTTTCACAAATATTCAGAGTTTTCCTCTAAAACGAAGTCAATATATAAACACTTACAATAAGTGATTTTTTAAGAACTTTCGGTTGTTAAAAAAACGCATACAGTTTAAAGAAATTTACCAAATCTTTATTTAAGTAAATGTAACCGTGTACATAATTCTGTATTTAAAGATGATTTCATCTTAATGTTGGTGGTTCATATACTGGGTCCGAGTTTGAAATACTATCTCCAACGTATCTGTCAACCGTTACGGGCTTGTCCCCATAGGTATGAGCCTTAATATAGCCCTACCAAATATATTCTAAAGGAGTTATATCGCACGATTCAGCCCAACAATTGACCACCTTCAAACGTGAAATGAACTGTTCACCGAAACTCTCCACCGTATTGTTGAAACCACATGTCAGCTAAGCCGAGCTCTTCTATTTTGAGTAAAAAAATAAAATTATAATCCACACGGTAGCACTCGCTATTCACAGTAACGTTTCTGAGTTAGCAGTTCTTGCAATGATTATGGCAATTTTACTTGTTTACGTATTATCGCAAGTCGATTGATGAATAAGTTTCCGACCGACATTGATATTAAAAGATATTATTAGGACGAATACCTCACATATGCAGCCCATTGTGCCAGTACTAGAAAGGAGGGGAGGGATAGTTTTAAGAGCACAGATTTTTATTTTTTACGTCACCGGTAAATTTTTGCTACACTACCGATGAAGAAAGATGCTGCTGTATTCTGCTGATGGTGCCAAACGCTGTCGGTAATGTTCAGCGGGCAGTGCTATGTCTTCGTCATTGAAACAGGCCGATAACAATTAAAACAACCATGCACGAATGCAAATTAAAAATATTCGAGTACGTAGTCGAAATCAGGATATTAAGCTCTGTAGTCTTGTGGTAACTACTTCAGTCATCAGAACTATCACCGATACATCCCTACATAAAACCATTTTTTAAAGTATTTTCCGGTTTCTCTGTTCATTATTATAATACAAAATTTGTTCTGCATGCAGTTGAAAAATAAATAGAACTTTTGGGTGTGCAGAGTATATGCTTGGATACACTTTATCTTATCTTCTTTTTAGGTGGAGCATGAATCGAATAGTAGTGCGAGGAGTATATTTATGCATGTACATGAATGTATATACATATAATTTTTATTTAAAAAAATGACGAAATTCACTTTATCTATGTGCCCCACTATTTATATATATATATATATATATATATATATATATATATATATATATATATACTCATATTAAATATTAAATAAATACAGTCTTAAATATAAATATGTATGTATGTCTTTTTAATTTGTTCATATAAATATGTATTTGCATTCACCAGCAAAGCTTCAGTATTTCTGTAAATATCTGTTTCATGTAAGAGTGTTTATTAATTGTAGTTCAATGGACTTGAAAAAAAACAAAAATTGGTCCAAGCCTCTTTTCTTATCTCGTACCAATAACTTCTGCACTTAACTTATCAACTTATTAACTAAACAAAAATTACACACACACACACACACACACACGCGCGCACACACATCTGCATAATATTATACTCTACAAATTGCACTTACATATTTACGTACTACTTGTTTTTTTCTTACCATAAAGAAATAAATAAATAAAGAAATATTGAAAGTGAAGAGTGATTACGTTAGGAAATGATAAAATATATGTGCATGTGCTCGTACGTACACATGCATACATTCAAACGCACAAGTGCATGTATGTGCAGATATATTTTCTTGAAGACTGGTTAAACCGCATTTTACTTTCAGTATGCATCATGATGTTGTGAATGTACGTTAAGATGTTTAAATGTGTCTATGAATGTATGTATGTATGTATGTATGATGGTTATGGTACAAAGCCAACAGAAAGCCGCAACAAGCATAATACCACCACCAAAGACAGGTGCGTTTAAAAAACTTGTTTATGCCACACGTTGCATACAAGATTTTGTAATAATTTCAATTAAAAATAGTAAGTATTTATCTAATCAATCCGAATAGAAAAAAATTGTTGTTTATCGTAAATTACGAGTATAAATATTATTTAATTAAATGCAATGCAACTTAAAGTCATTTATATTAAAATATTACCGCTGAAGTAGGGCAAGGAACTTAACAGTTTTTAAGTGTAATTTCTTATTGATTATCGTAAACAAATTTCATTGAAGTGTTCATAAAAAGTGGGCATGCAAAAATTTTAATTTTTTTATATATTTCATTTGAATGGAGGTGTGTGTATTGGCAGTAATCCAATATTTTTATAGTACAGTCAAACTTTCATAAGTTGAACTTCTGTTGTCTGTAGCTTGGGGTTGCTGAATTTCGTAGTAACGGCCACAAGGGGATTCACATGCGTTTTCAATGTTTTCTCTATTATTACGCAGATTTTTAATGCAATGTAAAGAGTTGATAAAAAGCTTTTTTCAATAAATGTCAAATGTATTTAACAAAACCACCGAAAATCTAGCACTAAATTTTATATAAAATGGCACCTAAAACTACATATAAAAAATTTCAAATTTTTTAATTCAACAAACAAACATGTTTAATAAATTTAGCCAGCTTTCTGTACCAAATATTTCTTCCTAATTTTTGATCAGTTTGAAACTTTGAATTAAGTTTTAAAACAATTAAAAATAAAGGCATGTTTTAATATTAACACATACAAATCGAGCCTTTACAGCACTATAGTTATAACTAAAAAGAAAAACAAATAGAAATATAGTTTCAAAGGATTTGTGATATAAAAATAGTAATGGGTGATTTTTTAAGAGCTTTTGGAATTGCTTTAAAAAAATTGATTTCATGTGAATGTCATGGAAATGACCGTCAGTTTTCATAAAATTCCTCCATGTGATAGCCAGAGAGAGAGAGAGAGAGAAAGAGAGAGAGAGAGAGATGAAACAAGCGCAGTCTGCGAAAGCACAAAAATCAATACAGTTAAAATAAATCAAAAGCACGTTTTTATAGAAATTTTATTTTTTTAAATGTTATTATTGTGAAAGAAGTGTGGGGTATTCCATATATCAGTACATATACAGTATATATTGAGAATTGTTTTTCACTTTTTTTGTCTTGCAGCAGCACTCAGGAGATGTCCCCTACATATGCAGTCTACTGTGCCAGTAGTAGAAAGGAGGGTATAGTGTTAAGAGGACAGATGAAGACATATTATAAGATATATAATTTGTTGTATCGTTTTTTACTTCGCCGGTAAATGATTTGCTACAGGTAGCGATAAAGGTGCCGTAATCTGCTTTTTTAGTCGGTGTCGGTAATGTTCTACGACCAGTGCTATTTCTCAAAAAATACAAGGTATTGCAAAAATGTGTAGTAGTGAGTTTTAAGATTTGAAAATTGCATACGAGAAGTGCTTTAATACTAAAGTGATGTAGAAATGCCGGATCAACAACCTGTGATGCCGGTGTTTTTTTTTTTTGTCATTTATTAAATTTTTCAATTATTTACTCTTATATAAGAAAAATAAGTTTAAGTTTTCCAGCTCTGGCACGGTATTTCCGATGTTGTTAATTTTCAATAGCAATCTATTTAGGACTATTTTAAACACATCTATCATAAAATCGAAGTCCCCAGCTTTGGGGAAGGCTTCAGGAAAGCTATTTCGCGGATATTCAACTTAATTTATGAGATCGTATATTTTTGGTAAAGGGTATTACCAGAGCTGATAATAATACATTTAAAGATTTTAATTTCCGTTCAACTCGCTATGAGCGATAGACACAAATGATAACGTTCATTTACTTCTACAACGACATAACTCAATATATGCATTTTTAGAGCTAATGATATTATATCTCTTTAATTTTGATTTCATGCTGATCCTCTTTTCCTAAAATGTTATTAAAAAGTCAAAGTAAATCTTTATTGAAATATCACATATACTGTAGTTCTGACAGAAAAATTAGTTTTTAGATTTCCATTAAGCAGTTAGTTAATTTAAAACTTTAAAAGCGTTTTATGCAAAACAAGTGTTTTTTTTTGAGATGACACTATTGAGGTAAATGAGCGATATATTCATAGAAGAAAAACGCGTGATTTATTGAGTTATGACTATTTTGCAACAAAGGCTTGACATGTTTACATATGTAAGTCGTTTGTTTTTGCTCTTTTCGTGCGTTATCGGTCCATAGAATGTAACGACTATAACCGCATCCGTGGCGTTTTATTTGCAATCGTAAATGTTTTTGTTTTACATAAAACCTTTTTTTTCTACGCGACAACTATTTTTTTTTTTAATATGTTTTTTCCTCTCCAAATACTTAACCAATTTTATACTTTCATTTGTTAAGATGTTTTCCATTTCACTGATTTTAAACGTTACAACTTGTATCAAAATTAATCATCGTCATCACACACACACATGTGAACAAATGAAAATACGCAATATAAGAACTAGATATTACGAGTTTAAAATTATGTGATTTAGCCAGCCAAGATTGTGTGAGTGAGTATTTACTTGTGCAACATTTAATATTTCTTATATCAAACCTGCTTTATAAATATTTATTCTAGTTATTGCATTTAAATTCCACTGCAGTATAAAAAGAAACTTTAATACATCGTCTTCGCATAAGATGTTGAAAAAAGAAATGTGCTGTTTACTCGTAAATGTTTGTGTTAACTGAGATCTTAAATATAATACGATGCAGTAAGGTTTGTGGAGATCCCTTTTGGCCGAAGATCAATGAGAAATGGGCAAACTTTTATCATCAGTTAATTTTTTTTTTTTTAATTGTTCTTCTTTCGGATTACCGGTTAATTCCTATGCGCATTTCACTGATTCAGCTTTGTAGCGCTTGTAAAGTTTTCTCAGATAATGATCACCAGTGATGCTTTTTCGATCAGGCCCATAGATAACAATACCACCTTATTTACACAAATTTGTATTAAATCGCATTACATTTTATTTTTAAGTTTTTGAAAATTCTAATTCCCTAGGTTTCCATAAAGGGAACAAACGCCTATGAAGTTTACGAAAGCGAATTCCCGTTCTTGGGGAACCTAAATCTCACATTTCACTCGCGATAGAAGTGACTGTTTCAAAATTCTACTAAATTGTTTAAAAGGTTGAAACAATTATCGATTATAACCCGTTTTATTTGTTTTTATTGTTCTTCATCTTAGTGTAGAATTGCTTTTAGCCTGTTCTGATTGTAGTTTTCTCCAACTCTATGGGCTGCGACAGCAAATAATCTCACAAAAAAATATTAGTTCAACTCAGGCATGGAAGTGATATGAAACAAATACGTTTTTGTTTGCGTTGGGTCCTACATATAAATTTGTAAGATTAAACGTAAGGTTTTCAATAATTTGTTAAAAAAAAAAGAATATATATATATATATATATATATATATATATATATATATATATTTAGTTAAAAACTTATTTCATTTAGTCATTTTTTTATTAAAATTTACCGAAAAAGTTGATGATAATTTCACAAATATCTCTAACGGCCTAAAACAAAACACAATCTGCGATGCAGACGATAAACGTTAAAAGTTTACGTACACTTCTCTTAATTTGTTCTCCGATATATTTGAAACTAAACTTTCTTGTTGTAATTATTCTTAGTTACTATAAGAAATTAAATAAATACAAAAATTAGTTTTAAAACTAAACATATATTATGTTATGTCCCAGGAGCGTTTACAGGGGAAGGAAAAAAGGGACAGTTCTCCCTAAAACCTAAATAATATTACATATTTGAATAATCTGTCAATAGCCAACTTATACTGTTTTGTTTTACATAAAATTCTAAAAGTTCTTGTACTCCCAAATGGTAAAGCTGGACCCAGGGCTGGTCCATTCTGAAGGGTAAAATTCAAATAACATAATATATGATGCAGCAACTATATTAGACAAGCCTTTGATGGAAAGATTTTTTTTACTCCAATTCTTGAAATCATCCCATGAGTTTTACATTTACAGACCGATTAGGTGCCTCACGGCGAATCAAGAATGGGTTACTCATGAGTATTGTGACCATGAAATCATCACGTTGTTGAAATTTACTTATATCATAGGCGTAGATTGTACTTGTCTCCTGTCAGACCGTGCAAGACTTAGTCAGGAAGCCTATTAGAATGACTGGCTATAGAAGATAAAACTTCTCATTGCAACACCTTTTGTAATAGTTATGAAAACTAAATCATGTAATTTGGAATTTGTAATTTTTATGTAGTTCTTACATTATGGAAATGCGCATATTGTACGCATTGGTGTTGTTTTTGTATTTAAATCTGTATTTTAATGGTCGCTTTTCATACGAGTATAAACTTTTTGTTTCAAAATCAGTGAAATGAAAAACATCTTAAATGAAAGTAAATAAATATTACGGACAAACTAAACTAGTTTTTGAATTGACAAGCAGCTTTACTGCAAAATAAAACCAATTAAGAGAGCAAATGTAATGACAAGAACAGTTACGGTGAGTGATGCCAAGTCTTTGCATTTCAGCCCAGTCATGGGAATTTTATGGCGGGTCACTACATCATTATATTATTAAAGTAGCTCTCATATACAATTTCCTCAGCAATATTTAAATAAATGGGAACTTAATTAGTGGTAAAACGAAAGTGCCTACGAGTACTGACGAGAAAGTGTAGCGGCTTCCGAAAATAGCCCTGTTCTATCTGCTGTGTGGGTTGATGTCCCCATTACATTGTTCGATTATTCATCATGTGTTACGAACTCTAGTCTATCAATAATAATTGAAAAAATTATCTACAAATGATTTGCCGAACATGATGGCTTTTTTCGCTATAATCATGTTATGTAAAGTGGCCAAATATGTTCAAAATTGGCAAAAAAAAATTTGTAAAAGTATTTCAACAAATTTTTATGAAGATGGATTATTCAATAAATTATTTTCTATTACAAAGTTAACGGCAAAAAAATAAATAAAAAACTCCTATGGAAGTGATTATTAAATAAATTCTTTTCTATAACAAAATTTTAAAGAAGAAAAGAAAATTCGGTCTGTTAAAATATATCATAAAATTTAACACTCTTATCCAAATGTGTAATAAAGGTGACTAGTAACAAAATCTATCGTACGCACGCGCTACAAGATTTGCCTTTTCTGTGGAATTCATGATATTTTAAAAATCGGTTGATTCGTATGGAAGGGTTTAATATTAAAAACTGACGCTAAAGAAGGAAGAATATATCTACATATTTTTAAGTAATTTTCGCGCAGGCAGGCTGGGTAAATATTATTTCAAAATTTTCACTTGTGTTTGGCATTTCGATATCGAATATTTATAACGTTTTTTTTTGTCTTATCAGCTGACTGAAATTAGAAAATTATGATGGACTAAATCTTAAGAAGAATCTCTGTGCAAGGCCTTAATGCTTCGAAACGTTTTGTTAGTTAATGCATATTCAAAATCATTTCATAAGCAATAGATTGATTCTGAAATTAAATTTTCTGTTGTACTAAAACATTGTTTTTGAATGTCAAAGTGCAATAAAATGTTAGTCGTATCTAACGAAAGCATCTGATATGATTTGTAGCGAATAATCAAATCAAATGTTTTTAAATGATTGTATTTGATAGCTAAAATTTATTTAATTTAAGTAAATGAAACATTTATAATCAAAAGAAATAACTTTCCAAGTACTGAATAAATTACAAATTTATTATCACAGTGGAGATCATATATAGCGAACAACGTGGTATCAGATAACTTTGTTCGTCATAACTAGATTAAATACTTTTTTTTATCAATATTTATACTTATGTTCCATACATTTATAAAACTTATAGCATTTATAAAAAATGATTTGTTAGGTTTTATTAATTATTAAATCCATGAGGGCTTAAGGTTCTTTTATAAATACGCACCGAAGCCTCTATTATATCATATATGTTATAAAGGGTATTTTCTACCTACATCTCTTCTAAATAGTTTCATCCTAATTTTTTGTTTTTCATTTCTCAATTTAACTTTGATTTGCTGCCTAATTTTAAAATATATTGTGGCGAACAGAAAACAGGACCAGGAACTATCCTAATTTCCCCGAGCACAAAGGCAAAAAGGCTCCTTAAAAGTTCAAACCTAAGATATTTGGTTCGTTTTAAGTTCAGCTGTTTTTATGAAACATGCCATGAAAATTTATGACATGAAATCATCTTTAAACATTGAATTATATTGATAATTTTATCGGCTCATAAAGATATATGCTCTTGAATTTTTCACACCGCATTTAAATGCAAATTTATGTAACGACGACATGAAGGCTGAGTCAAAACAATGCACCATTGATTTCAGAAATAAAATTCAATGATTTGGGCACGTTGTTCAATTGTATATTGAATATTGGGTTATGCTGTAAGAAAAACTTTTGGGTCCAGAGAATTTGTTTAGTATAAACAGTCATGTATGTATGTTTTAACCGAACTCCACTGTACAACAAAGTTTTATCATTGATTCGAATATGGCACGACTGGTATTTTTAAGTAACAATAATAAAAATAAGATTCCAAAGAAAAGAAAAAAAAAGGTTTATAAACCGGTCTTGAAACTATTTCGCTTGCCGATAAAAATTTCAAAATGAAATTAACAGAAAAAATATTTTTGAAAGTTACCCACATGTTATTTTTGTTGATTGTTTTATTTCATTTATTTTTATTTATTTTATTTTTTTTTTTTTGGCTTTCAGTGGTGGATTTGTTTTAAGTCAAGTACATACGTACATAAATGTATATATGCAAACATACATACATATGTACATACTTACGTATGACTGTATGTAACTATAGATATTTTACGTATGTACAACATGTACAACATTCATGCGTTTGAATGTAACTATTAAAATGTTACTAAAATTTGTATTAATCAAAATGTACACGTTAATCAGAGCTGCCACTTGAAAATTTACCCCTCCCACGCCCACAATATAACTAACAAAATTCTTTAAGAGTTACCAATTTCTTTTTTAACTATTCAAGTTTGCTTAATATTTTTAATATATTCCAAAAGTCACATCAATATTTATCGAGTTCTGATTCCAAATTAATTAGAAATAAAAGAATCTTATAATAAATAATATCAACTTAAACATATTTTTATACAAAACAACGTATATAATTATAGATGTAGTTTTTCTTAGGTTGGAACCCGACAAAGGCTATATATGCTTCGGTCTTGGATTGATGTATTGGAAATAATCCCAAATAAATTCATACTGAAAATCAGGAAATTCCAACACACGGTTCCAGAACTGCAGAAGCTAAACTTAATTAACCAGTTAAAACAATTTTTTTTATACTTTAGAAAGAGTTTAATTGGTGTTAACAAAATCAAATAGCCGATTACTTAAATAACAATTCGAAAGGTATGTAAGTTTATATATTCGATTTTTTACCTTTAAGATTTTAGTGCAGTTTCTAGAATCTCAAAAATGGAAACTATTTGCTATTACATTTATAAGCAAAATATAATTTATTTAAACACATCCCGAAACTAGAAAACGAAGAAATAAAATTCCACTAAATTCGTTAAGTAAAGAACTATCAACGTTGGCAACGTTGACAATGCTGGCACAAATATGAAGGAGTACGTGAGTATATGTACTAAATACATAAATATGTACTACATATTTACATTTATGTATGTATACATGTATTCGTATGTGGGTATGCCCATATAGGCACCTGATTAATTTTAATGTAATTCGGAATTTTAAAATTATACTTTTCTTCTTCATATACCTATAATTTTTATAAAAATATGCACACATATACATACATACATACACGTATACATGCGGTTGACATTAATATCCGCCTATGTCTTGAAATCAGTTATATTTTTTTTAAAGAACCACTGTTCTGCTACGGAAATTTTTTATAACTTGTTAATAATAGAAGAAATAATTTAAGTCTTTTAATAATTTCAATAAAAATAATATTATTATGTATGCCTAATAAAGCATTTCAATAATTATTTCCCGAGTCTTATTTTTCGCATGGAATAGGTATAAAAGTTATTTTCTGAGCTTTATTTATTTGTCAGCAGATTAAAGGGTTTTTCTTAATAATAGTAATTTTAAAAAGGAAACCTAAAAAAATAATTTAATTCAGCAAATACAGGTTTCGCGCGAACTTTGGCAATATAATAGGTTGGTTCGTCCAATTGAGAGGCAAATCCGTTGAACATTTCATTTCATGTTAAAGGACGCTCAATTTGTCGGCTGGATCGTGCTAGAAGCCATTATTGAAGAATTTATGCGTGAGATATCGGCCGATATGTTGAAGACAGTATGCCGAAATTGGACTTAGCGTATGAACATTTACATGAACTCGTCTTTAAGCATTGAATTATATAAATTATCCTATCGACTCAAATAAAAAGTTCTTAAAATTTGATGTACTTTTTGTTTTAAATCAAATCCGAAAGCTTTTAAGAAATCACTCGTTAAAAGGTAATTACAGTGGATACCAGATATATGCACATCACCTATAAGATTCAATTCATATAAAATGCATGTGAAATAATTAAAAATGTATGCATCTTATTTCAAAATATATATTTGCTTTCTTTAACTAAAAATATGTGTACAAAAACATTTCTTTCACTTTAAAATATTATTTATAAGGCGTACACATATTTGCGATATTTTTTTTTCATTTGAGTAAACACTCATACATAAATATATTACATCAATATTTCAAAATTTTCAAAAATGGTTATAAGCGGTTATAAATAAAATCCATATACACTAAACGCAGTTATATAATAAGTACATACATAAGCAAGTATGTATTTAGTTATTATTTCTTTTTACTTCTTTAACATGTCATTTGAATATAAATTAGAATTCTGTAAGTTCTTTGCTGTCGTCTTCAAAATACTTTGCAAAGCACACATGCCAATACTTTATGTCCACTAAATTATTAAACATTTTCGATGATTTCTCTTTTACGAATAATTAATAATAATCGTAAATCCCTCCAATACAAGCAGTTATTATAAAGGGTCCATAAATTAAATTTATATTTTCTGCAGAAATTAAAGAAAATAATACCTTTAAAATATATTTAATTATACAAAAATTGGTAATCACATAAAATATTCTTTTATTAAATGCTCCACATTAGGGCGCATCAAATTTTGTAGTCAACGGTCTTTTTTGTAGTAGAAAATGTACGATGATGAGCATGTTCTTACTAC
Organism: Linnaemya vulpina; assembly: GCA_963675445.1. NCBI lineage: Eukaryota > Metazoa > Arthropoda > Insecta > Diptera > Tachinidae > Linnaemya > Linnaemya vulpina. The sequence continues at coordinate 5,408,718 of OY776278.1, read as the reverse complement.
TGACTGCATAACTTAAGTCGATCTCCAAATTAATATGAGAAACTAATGTGATGTGCCGCTTTTAAGTTCTTAGTTGAATGGTTTTCAAACAGGTTGTATTTAAAAATTGAAATTCTTTTTAGCAGATCATATGTTCGTTCTATTTATCTATGATTCAACTAGAATTTTTCAAACTTCCACATTATGATGTTGGTAGTTTGTTTACGTTTTGCATATTATGAAATTCGCACTGATGATCTTTTTTTGAATATTTGATAAAGATATGCAAATGTATGTGTAAAAAAACTATTCTGTATAATAGCAATAAATAAATTCGCAGCGTCTATTGTGCCAGCGAGTTATTATTCATATGAAATGAATTAATTTTTAGTTTATTTGGAAATTTATAAAGCGGCTGTTCTTTGAAGAATTGATCGATAATATTCAGAGTTCTTAAGTGTGATGCCATACTTTTATCAGACTGAGTATACAAATTGAGGTTATAGGAAAATTAATTAATATTTTCATTAGCCAATAATAAGGCTATAAATACTTAGAAGACAGTAGGATACACGGCTACACGATATAAAAAGCCGCTGGATATCAATGCTGCTATATAACCAGCTACATAATTATTTGGAAAGCTATAGGTGTTGTTTTTTTTTCTTCGTGGAACAGTAGGTTTTTCGAAAAAGGAAGACTCTCTTAATAAGATCCTTAAAAGCTTGAAGCTTTATAGGTGACCATGCCTACTTTGTCTTGAACGTTGAACGTTTTCTTTTTTCGTGGAACAGTAGGCTTTCAGAAAAAGGAAGACTCTCTTAATAAGATCCTTAAAAGCTTGAAGCTTTATAGGTGACCATGCCTACTTTGTCTTGAACGTTGAACGTTTTCTTTTTTCGTGGAACAGTAGGCTTTTCGAAAAAGGAAGACTCTCTTAATAAGATCCTTAAAAGCTTGAAGCTTTATAGGTGATCATGCCTACTTTGTCTTGAACATTTCTAACACCAGTGTGGACTAGAAATATATTAAAAACATTATTTTGCTGCCGTTAAAATAATCGCTTTCACATTAAAGTGGGTATTTTAATTTTGGTATATTGTAGTCGGTATCTTGGTATGGTCTAAGTGTTTTTATAGCATAAGTCCAACTATGCAGTCTGTTTTCATTACATGTCCTTTTTTTGCTTATTTTTAAATTTAACGTTTAATACTTATTAATTTAATATATTAATTTAAGAAATTGAAATATTGTGTAGCACTCCCAGCTTCTAAATTTTTGGCTGAATTTCTTGAGGTCATCATATTTTTATATAATTTGCTCCTTTGTCTCCATATATTTTTATATGTTCTTACAGGGTTTCCTGTTGTAACGTCTTTTAATGTTTCTGTGTTAAATGAAATTGGTAGACAGAACGAATTTCTGGGACAGCCTCATATTTAAAAAAAATTGACAAATTTCCAAAGAAACAGGCTTTAGAAAGCCTTTCTTTCATCTTTCTTTCCAATGAAAGATGCTTTAGAAAATAATCTTGAAAATTTATAACGTATTTTTGTGTAAAAAATATGTGCTGGTTGAGAAGGTGTTTTTGTGTATAAATGAACAATATGAATTTTTAGCTTAAAAATGGTAAGAATAATTTTAAATGTGCTTCAAAGGCATCAATAAAGTTGTTTTGTTATTTGTTATGTACTTTTAAAGTTCAAAGGCTTCTGCATAATTTATTTATTTTTTGTTTAAAATGTATATTTTAATATTTCTTTATATATTTTAACAATCAAACGGAGCCACCCTAATATAAATTGGCTTGCATGTAAATCTTAATACTGCGTTTTTTATTGTACCATTTACCTCTTCATACACGAAAAAAAAAGAAACTTAATTTATTTTTAAATAATGACTTTCTCCCTTAAGTGGGACATTTATCCTTCTGTCATCAATATGTTAAACACGCTTGTTTTTTATTATTAAAAACGTTTATGTGCATGTTTAACATATTTTTATGAGATTTTTTTATTTTTTTTAATGAATTTATGCATTTTCAAGCTTCGAGTTTTTGATATATAATAGTTAAATATTTAGGAAATTCCCTAGAAAGTTTTTTCGCATAGAAATTTCTTTTCAGTCGAAAAAAAATTTTCTCGAATTATTATTACTTCGAAAAGAAAAAGCTTAAAAACTGGCATCAATTTACAGTCATGAAATTCATTGAGAAAGGGGGAATTTTTCTCCCATAATAGGAGCAGTGGGGGAGACTTTATAGGAATTAATATTTATTATTGAGATGTATATATTTTACGAGCTGTAGATTTTTTATTAAATTTTTTTTTTCCACAGCTGAAAATTGTATATGGGTAACTCCATGTCAAATCTATAAAGAGTTAGACACGACCTCTTGCGTTCTTTTTAAAAGTTATTATATGTACATTAAAAATTATAGGGTTGCAGTTTTTAAATTAAAAAAAATTTATTCACGAAAGCGTGCAAATTTTTTGACTGAATTTTGTTGTTATTAATAGTGCTAACAGTGTTTTAAAGGTCCTGAAATTTTGAGTGTCTTTTTCCTTTTTAAGATATAATCTAGGTTTTCTTCGAGAAGTTATGCGACATGGGGCACAGATTATTTTACAAAAACTTATATCTAAAAATAAAACAGAAAAGCTTCATAACTATTATTAAAATATAAGCACATTATTTTTAAAATTTTGAAACTTTGCAGATGTTACATTATTCCAACAAATAAAAGTTTTCTTTTTATATTTTAATACCACCAAATATTCGCTTTAAAATGACGTAAACATCATTTTTGTTTATGAGATGGTCGATTTCACATAGATATATTATTTTGTTGTAAGGATTTTTATTTTAAAATTAAAAAAGTCTTAAACTTTATAATATTCGAATACCAACATTTATATATGTTGAGTAAGTCTTAGCAGTGTAATAGGTTCGAGCGTAGGGCAATTATATTTCTAACATGTTCTTATTAGAGGCTGCAAACTAAGTGCATGAAAACTTTGTTAGTGGTAAATGAAAACAAATTGAAAAAAATTCCCCTCAAAATGAAATTAAGCGTTCGTCATGAATTCTAACAATTGCATTTGACAGCTGGAATAAATTCGTCTCGATTTTAAAATGGCATCTTCCACAGGCTGAAGTTAAATTAAATGATAACATTTAAGTAATTGAAAATTTGCCATGTGCAATATGTATGATTTTATTACTTACTATGCATGTGAACACATATAAATATATATATATATATATATATATATATATATACATATATGTATATATATATATATATATATATATATATATATATATATACATATATATATATATATATATATATATATATATATACATATATTTATACATCTATATGCACACATTCATTTATTAATTTTAACTTTCACGCGAAAGCATACCAACAATCAAGTAAATAATATCCATTTGACATAATTGAGGCAAAAGCCAGAGGTTTTGAGCGTCGGAGCAAAGTAAGATATGTATGAATAAAGGGGAAATGTTACCGCAACTGGTGGCGGACCTGCTTCAATTAAGCCGGTCTTCCTTCATTTTTGCCGGTGTCTTTGATCCAACATATTCATAGGCAAAACTTGCACTATTTATGTCCAGCGAAACCGTAAGTGTGCAATTGTGTGTTTTTCTTTGTGCGACTAATGCAGGTGGAAACAATTGGGGTATTCACACTACGTGCTATTCAGTTATATATATACTTGTATATTTATATATCATTTATATATATATATATATATATATATATATATATATAAATATATATATATAGATATATATATATATATATATATATATATATATATATTCATATATATATATATATATATATATATATATATATTTATATATATATATATATATATATATATATATATATATATATCGCTGGAGACTCAAACGGAGATGGACATGATATTCTTTTATTTATTTTTATGAGTAGGACCACCACTCAGGGGACGACCCCTACATATGCAGTTATGGAACTTGGAAAGGAAGGGATAATGTTAAAAGGATGGATGAAAACAGTTTAGAGGATACAGAATTTCGTTGTAAGTACTTTTACTTTTTTTAGTTCACTAGGGAATATTTTTGCTGCAAGTACCGATGAACGAGAGTGCTGTTATCGGCTCTTTTAGCTCATGACGGTGCCGATCACTGTCGGTAATGTTCAGCGACCAGTGATATGCCTTCGTCATTGAGACAAGCCAACATATACATAATTAACAGAATCCTGCACTAATGCAGATCACAAAAATTCGGCTCCATATCCATGAGTGAGCGCAGAGTCGAACTCGGGACCAAAGGCCACGTAGTCTTGTGTCTTACTACTTCAGCCAACAACACCTTCATCTTAATCTTAATTTTGAAAACTAGCTCTAACTGCCTATTCGCCGATATTCAAACGAATAATTAGTATGTGAAACAAAAACAAATTTTAAGAATTAAAATTATTTTAAATATCATTTATTCGATCGAACGGCAGCTTTCGACACCGGCGAACAGGCGGTAAAAGTTTGAAACTACTGTTTTCATACAAAATAATGGTTTTAAAGTCTTGATTTGACTATAAGTATGGGCCATTGTTTTAATGTTATTATTTATAATTTAGCAGGCATTTCCAAAATAATTATTTATTTTATAAATGGTGGATCTGAAGAGAAAATTGTTATATTATAATTTTAAAAAAATCATCTTCAGCCAAAAGCTTAAGTTGCATTTGGCATTTTCTTGTTGCATCACAAATTATCAACTCGAAGTGACAAACATTAAATGCCCTTTTGCGTTAATTAAACGCCTGTAATTTCAAAAATTTAATTTTCGAAAATTAATTTAAATTTTTGTTTAATACAAAAGCTGCACCAATCCTAAACGCAACACTATTGAGCAGCAAAAGTTGTATGCACAAAATTATATACTTTAAATGAAAAGGAAAAATAGCAGGTAAATTTTATTTGAAATAATTCTATTTTGGGTCTGAGTTGGCATACAATTGCAGTATGTACACTGTACATAAATACATACATATTTATGTAATTTTAAATTACTTTCTTGTCGCCTACAGTCACTGCATCCAAATGTACTAAATCAACAAGTTTCATTTGAAGATCCATTAGGTTGCTAATATACTCGTAAATGCGTATGGATTTAAACTTACCAGCAGTAGACTTCAATTGTTAAAGTTTTGACGTACGCTTATGTAGATTAAAATATAAAACAATTACAATTAAATGTGGTTTTCAAGTCATTAATTTTTTTTAATTTAATTTTTTTTTTTTTGTTGCAAAAATAAAAAGTTTTTAGGAGATTTGAGTTGTTTTGCACATAAAACCGATGAAACACTTTGTATCTGTTTGTTTTTAATTATATTTTCATTGTATTTTTAAACGATTTGTTTCTTCTCAATATGTTTGTAATAAATGCATGATTTTGTGTTGGCACATGCGAACGTACAAGTATTTACGCGTTGATTTTATTTCCAACACATATAATTTTTATTTTATTATTATTAATTTTCATATACAACACATTTGTTCGTAAAATATGTTCACTTTTTATAAAGATGCAGTTACTTTTTAAAATTTTTCTTTTATTATAACACTGATATTTTTGTGCGATTTTTATTTAATTTTTCCTTTTTTAAACCACTTTCTGAGACAGTTCGAGAGCGAATAATTGCTGGTTTGTGTTGAGAACATTATTTAAGACTTCGTTGGACACACGAAATTTTTAACAGAATTTAAATTGGAAGTAATTGAGAAAAACGTAAAATGTAGCTCAAAATGACACAAATATAAAATCTTCAAAATGTATTTATATGATGATATGGACTCATACACACATATGCGTGTGTTTATGTATGTGTACAGACATATTTATGTAAGTAAAAACCATGCATATATGACTGTAGATATTAGGGGCGTAAGGAATATCAGTTTAAAGAGTGCGAAAGCCACTAACATTTTATAACATTTGCGAATTGAAAGGAATTCAGTTAATATAGTACGAAAGGTTTCCAATCTTTAGTACCCAAAACAAATCGTATAAATTTTGCTCAATACAATATGTTTTAGCACCCACGAAAAGCAAGAATTAGTATAATATTAGCTTAGCCCTTAGCAAATAAATATTTTCGAAACATAACCCCTAAAGGCACGTTCACGCTTTCAAATATTTGCCGAATACAATCGTATCATAATTCGGATGCGTGTTGGTTTAGTAAAATAGCTTTATACTTAACTAATACACGGTGCCACATAATTCGAAACTATTTAACTCAATAAAGACTTGTCCGAATTATAATATTTTTAAAGTGTACGTATTTAGTGGTTACGCGTACCAAAAGAATGTCTGAAATATAATGTATAAGATTTTTCAACAATCATCAGTTAGCTAAAATTTGCCTACAAAATCGTTAAATCTACTCAAAGACTATGCGTCTGGCAACACTGACTGTAAAAGTATACCGGATGGATGCATTAGCTTTTATTTTATTTCTTTACGTTTTTTGTTAATTCAACTTAACCGATCGTTTTCAGAGTTATTTTTAGTTATAAAATGAAAATCGCATTTTATTTATTCCCCAGAAAATAAAAGTGTTATTTCTTGAGATTTTATTTTGCTAAAATTATTATTAACCAATTTCATAATCAAATTCAGTGCAAAACACTGACTTATTGATTAGATTAATTTTTAAAAATTACTGTTTTTTCTAAACAAAAAAATGTTTAATCAATATAACTGTTAATAAATTAACTATTCGACATACTGTCATTGTACTTTTATAATATAATATTTATTTGTTGGGTGGTCAAGCAATGTCTACATGCATTTCATTGGCGCTTTATACCAAATCGTCAGTAGACTTCATAAATTTCATATTTTAATCAATATATAACTTTTATTTATTTTATTCAACCACAGTTTCGAAAACTGAGGTTGAAGTCTACTGACGATTTGGTATAAAGCGCCAATGAAATGCATATAGACATTGCTTGACCACCCAACAAATAAATGTCATATTATAATCAATATATTAATTTTATTTACTGAAGAATAAATAAAACTCAGAAAATTAATTTTAATTTGTAAGCGAAATTTAAAATAGTTTAAAAATTATTGATATAAATTGTTTTGTTGAGCAAGAAACTAATTTGAGAAATCCTACATCGTCTTTTTGAAAATATGTGTTCATATTTAAATTTTTACAAATTTTAAATAAAAGCTAGGACTATAAATAAACAGAGATTATTTGTTTATTACGAAGCCACGCACATATTTAAGTATATCGAATATAAAGGGATATATCACTTTCATTTGTTACTGCCCTATTATTTTATGTCTGTATAGATGTATCTGCGTATAAGAGTAAAAATATATTTAATTATACGATTATGTTGACATTAATTTTTTAATGCGAACAGTTGTGTATAAAACAATACAAAATGCAGCCGAGTATGCTAAATTTTATCTTTGTCTATTAGAATCGATTTTCATTTCAGATCCACATTCTACAACGATAGGCCGCAAATCCATTTTAAGCTGTGCAAGTGTCAAAGTGAATGGATATTTCAAATGTCACCAAAACAAAACAAGACGCGTTAATGCAATCAAAATAACAATAACTTTTCGAAAGCATTAGTCTTGAGAGAAATCCAGGAAGAAGGAAAAAAGCTTACAAATTAGCCAAACGCAAACTGCAATCAGTGATAGTTTTCCAAAAAAAAATAATTATTTATTTTTATTTAGAAATATATATGTACGTGTGTATACGACATGAGGGAAGCGTTACCAAATACCTGTTAGACAAAAATTCTTAAGAAAGGTTCTGTGAAATGTGTAACTTTTTCTTAGAACTTTAAAATATTTATTTATTTTATCAATTAAATCTGCTTTTCGTACTGAAGGCACTTTCAAAATTATTAATTGATTTTCTTTTTCAAAATTTAATCCTTCGGTTGAACGGTTTTGGAGATTTTAAGGAAATTCTACGATTGCTATGGAGAGATCAAAACGCAATGAAAACGGCTATTTTCACATTCGGTGAATTTATGCAATAATTACTAGGGAAGCATCCCTATTTGAGGATGCGACATTGATTTGAAATGTCGGTCATTATTATTAAATTGGTTCTTCACTTTTTATAATAAGTTAGATCCAAGCGAGCTGGTACTCTTTATCTCTTCCTTGCACCTGTTTACCCAACGTTCTACAGAATATTTTTACTAATTTTTAATTAAATAAAGTAATTAAAATTTTCATTTAAACAAACCCATACAATTATGTAATTTTTAAAGCCAATCTAAAGCGTTTTTCAAAAAATACAAATACAACAGTAAGAGAGAAAAACTGTAGGCTCGTGGAGGTGTGTGTAAATATACTTTTGACATTTCTGTCTCTAAATGTCGAAAATAACAGCACATGTGAAGTGAATCCGCTTTGACAGAAATGTTTAGAATTCAGCTACAACTAATATTATTTTGCATATTTGCCATTAAACTAGTCTTCTTTATGACTTATTTTTATGACAAATTAGTATATGTACGTACATAAGCTTGTATGCACATTACGAGCAAAAGAAACTAATCGATATAGAAATTACCTGCCTAACGTTCGGAGACCTAAGTAATATATTCGTAACAAAGAAAGAAAAGAAAAAATAGTAGACATATTCACAGGAAATAAAATATTTTTAAAAGTTTTTGCATAATTCAATCAATTTTGTTAAAATAAAGAAAACTAGTGGGGCAAACTCTACACAAAAATTACCCTACAAAAGGAATATCTGAAGATTACAAAAAAAAAATTTATATAATCGAACGAAAGCTTGCGATATCGTTGAAGAGGCAGTTCAAATTTACAATGCAGTTTTCAGATGAAAATAAAATATTTTTTTTCTTAATATTTTCGTATAATATGGCCGTTTCCTCGCTATGAATTCTAATTTGGAAATATCTTATAATAAGATTTTTGGCACAGGACCTAAAGCTCAAATATTTTGAATTTGTATGGCTTTTAAAATTGTGGAGTATCCAAGTCCAAACTAATGGCGTGTTCTTTTCTGGAAAACATGTAACATTTTTTTCACCTTTTTTCCTATTAAGTGGCAGTTTAGAGGAGTTTTTAAAACAGTTGTTATTGTTCGTAAGATATTTTGGATTAATTTTTAATCAATTCTCAATATTCACATGACATAATGCTGTCATTTATTATTAAAAAGTGTAAAAAATGTTGAATTATTTTTTAGAAAAGAAATCAACATAAGCAATAAAAAATTAAATAATATATATAAGCACTAAACACATTCAGTCCAGCAGGCTACCGACTACAACCAGTCAATTATATGAAACTTGTGTGTATATGAGAATAATTATTTTAATGACAACAGGGCAAAACGGTTGCTGCTTTTGTGGTTGCAGTCAAATAAACTATTTTATATTTTTGTGAGCGACAATAAGCGGGACCAATGTTGCCATTATAAATTAAATGTGTTGTATTACTCGAATTTGAACTTATATTTTTCTATTTGACAAAGAGAATGATAAAGTTTATCTTTAAGCAAATGAAATAATTTTGTTTTTAATTTAATATAGTTTAAGAGTATTTTGGTGTGGTAAACAAATTAAATATATGAGAGCGCAACCACTGGCATATCTGCATCTTTCTACTACAAGCAGCAGCTCATTATTATTAATTTTATGACGTCGTTTTGAAAATACTTCAGTAGAAAATACTAGTAGTAGAAAATACTTTGTAGTCATTGTAGTCGGTAGCCTACTGTGGTGATTGTGTTTAAAGCATTAGTCCTCTTTAACTATAAGAGATACGAAATAACTCATGTCGCAAATTAGTTTAGCTTTACTTGATAAAATTGGTCTGTATTTAAGAAAGTTAAGCATCGTATAACGCTTTGCACAACCGAGGTGCCTACACGCCGCCCTCATAGCTTTGAAGCTGGTTCAGCAGCAGAGTTAATAGGACGTGATTCCACACAAAAGTGCTTTTACAAATTTGAACTTTCATAAGTACGTCCAATTGTCATGAAAGCGGATATGGAAACCAAATGAGACCGGCTTTTTATATTTACGTCATCACCTTTTCTTACAAACAAAAACTACTGTCATGTTTAATGCTTCGCTTTAATTTCTTCCGGTGTTTTTCCCACATAACATTTGCCAAAATAAATAAAATCGCTTTGTTGTACACCTTATTGATACGCCATGCTTCATGTTGAATAGTTCTTGTTTTTTATTAATAAATTAGCAGAACATGTCCAACGTTGGTTGTCTTCTCTTCGTCGTCTGAAGTGATAATTGAAAGGTTTTCATATATAAAGCCATTTACGACATCTTGAGATATATTATGTACATATATAACGTATATTTGAGCTTAATTGGTTCAGTGGTTTATTACTGACGTAACGCAGTGATTTGAAAACTTTTCATTTTGAATATAATTCGATAACTCGTTATCTACTCAGGCATGGCTAACATGTAAATGTTGTTAGTGATTTCGGACTTTAAAGGTCTTATGGTGTCAATCACACTCACTTGTCTACGTCGATAAACCACAAACTATTGAACGAACGCCTGGAAATCTACAGTCGCCGAGTTATCGGCGAAATACGGCCTCATATGCTGCGAAAAGTAGTTGGAAATGACGATCACATGGCAAAAACTATATTTAAAAATTAATTTCATAAAATTTTCTTTCAAGTAAAGCCCGTTTCATTGATATTCAAAATATATTTCCTTGTTTTGTTATGATTTCAAATTGTGTCACTCTATAAAAAACACCCATTTTATATTACAAAGCTGCCATATTTCAAAAAGAGATACTTGAATGTTGTCAATTCATTTCTATTGAAATAAATAACAAAAGAGCTTTTCTAATATGTGCTTATATGTTTATATTACAATGAAATGTAAAAAATTAATAGTAAAGCGTAGAAAAATACATAGGATTTGATTCAGGACATAGTAGTAGATCATAGAACATTATATAGTTATACATTTTAGTTATCGTGCGATCGTACAAATAGTATTTAAACAAATTAATTTCCATTTTTCTGTGTGTATAAAATTTGCACGCTTATGTTCCGTGCGCGAAGTTCCCCATGGGCTGTATATATCTAGGCGATTTCTTGTTTTAAATTTTATTTAATTATATTTTTCTCAATATTTGCTGCTGAAGCGGGTACATATTGATAAAACTGCATTCGCTTGTTTATTTTTAGATTCTGCCTGCTTTGCGCTTCAAAACGCAATCTCTGAACACAAATAATTCTGTGTACTTGGCAACACAGATCAAACGTTCTAAAATGATGAGATGCCAATTTTTATGAAAAAATCTACTATGTGATACTTTTCCCCGTTTTAGGAATATTGCTATTCAACACATCTAAATTTGTTCATATAAATATCTAGAGAACGGTTCGAAAAAAACGCACGATTGTGATTTTATTTTTACAATTCCAGACTCAAAATTATGTTCTTATATTGAAGAGGATTAAGATAATTTATTGACTTGAAGGCAAATAAAAAAGTTTGGCGACCTCTGATTTAAAGCTATTGAATTATTCCGAACACAACTGTACTTGCATTTTAAATTAACATTGTGTGTTAAACGAGCAGAAAAGGAATCAATTACGCGCATCACTTTGTATTTTGAAAATACAATCGAACATACTTCAAAAACCTATTGCAGAATCTGAAAAAATAAATTTATCTATAAACACCAGACATTTATTTATAGATTCAAAGACACGACTTCAGTTTAAAAGAGAGTACAAAATTTTCTATAAATATTTAATAAGAATAAACTTTTTGCTCTTAAAGACAATAACATGTTTAACATGAAGTGTACGACGAGTATTTAAAGTTATTCTATCACAAATAAATCACATTCGCTGAAAGGCGACATTATTAGTCAAAAATTCTATTATATTAAAGATTTTTGCGTACATCTACATGTACAAAAACGCGCGCACACACACATGCTATGTGCTATATATATGTATTTGTTAAAAAATATTGTTAGCATATCGATGGTTAAATACGAACAACGCATAACTGATTCTTAAAAGATTTCAATTAAAGAAATTACATAAATTATAAATCGACTGAAATTTTTATCAAACACTGTACGAGTATAGCAGAACCGATAATTAATTAATTGATATTAACGAAAGTGAAGGTTGAGCTGCAAACGTAACCCCACTGCCATTTTATAGATGAGCTTCAAGTCGAAACTTTTCTTGTGTCTCAGGATGTTATTCGTTATTTTGAGATTTTATTAGTATTTGTCCAAAAAAAGGAATATTCTTGGACTAAATTATGCAGAAGAAGTTGGGAAAACCCGAGCTCTTTAAAATCATCCTAACTTAGTGGATTTTTATTCTCGACTTTTTGGTTTATTTTGAGTGATCTTGAAATTTTTAATTTGATCAGTGCAGTGCTGCCAAGTTTTCGATGCTTTATGGCAATGTATACATTTTGCATTGAAGTAACAAAGAAAACGTTCTTTTTGCCCCTACAAACGAAATTTGATTAATATCTCATATATTTTCTTGTAAACAACTTCGAAAATAAACAAAGTAGTCTCACAAAATAGAACTACTTTGTTCCTCGGGAGATTCTTAGTTTTCGAAATGTTCTCATTTCCAGAAGTTTTTTTTTTTCTAACCCTAAAAGGTAAACAAAAATAATTTAAAGGATTGGCATAGCATAAAATAAACGTTATTAGTGCGGGGTGGCATATGCTTCAACGATACTGCTGCTTTACGGTTTATTATCAATTTACGCACATGTCGGGTAATACACGACAAAATACTGCGACTGTAAAAGTCAGATGCAAAATCGTCTGACAAAATTTTAGTTGAACCGTGTTCTATTCTTCTGGCAAGTCTTTCGATATCAGCTGTTTTTATTATGAAAAAAAGTTTTGAAAATAATAATTATATTTTTGAATTTTATTTATTTTTATATTGATGAACTAAATCATGCTGAAAGTAAATTTTTGTAAAAATAGTGTTATAAAATGGAAACCGGAATTATAAAAATGAGAGGATCATTTTTATAATTCAACTATATATAAATATATTATTCGACATTTTAGTTTGACTAACCCAAGGAAACTGCGCTTGATTGAGATTTCGGAGATATAATTGATATAACGCTGCACACTCCATTTGCATTATAGTTAAGTCTATTTCACAATTTTCATAACAAACAGGAACCGAATATTATTACAATTCTATACAATGGTCGAAAAGTTAGCAGGTCAGATGTAAAAAACATATCGGGTATAGTAGGCTCAAGCACACTTACGTGTAGTGGTTTTAAGAAACGAATAATTCCAGGCATATATAAATACGAATATTGAGCCTGATATAAGGTCTTATAAAAGCTCTTTAATGTTAAACAAAGAATTATTATTTCAGATAAAGTTTAAACCCGCGAATATAAACATTATTTTTTATAAAAATATATTTTTTTATGAGTGGAATATTTAGAACGGATCACTCAAACAATTCATTGTACCGGACCTATGGAAAGATATGGCACGGAGAGGATGTATCGTAAAATAGAAGACAAATTTAAGAATTATTGAACGATCTTTTACAACTGTACTATTATTACATTATCAATTTGGTTCATTCAGAAGGAAACCACTGTAGTATTCTTTTAGTAAACATGAGCACTACTATTGAGACATTCTTGAGAATTTATGTTTCAGAAATAGTTCAATACTAAAGACTTTCTAGACTCATGACTACACTTTTTAATACTCCATTCTTGACATAAGAAATTGCAATACACGAGTGCACATCCACGTAGATTAATTACCCCATAAAAATAACTTAATTTCTATTTCATTATCTTCATTTAGCGTTTTAGCAAACAACTGGATCTGTCTTAAACAAATATATAATAGTTTTTAACCTAATTATTTTTCATTTATTATTTTTAGTTATTTAATAAGAAAGACATTTATAACAAGAAATACGTCGCCGCACAGTGGAAGGATTTTTGAAAAATATTCTAATTTTTAGCCACTGAGAACCGATAGAAGAAAAAATTTTTCAAGGGAGGGAATTGAAAATATGCACAAAAATTCCATAAACATGTCTATACGCCTACATTTATTAGCTTTTTACACCAATTCATCAGTAGATACAAGTTGTTAAAGAAAACTGGTAACGAAATTGTTTGTCTGACTTAAATAGTAGTAAGATTTTTCGATATGAAGGCATTATTAAAAAGATCGCTCTTTACCTATTCGGAAGATACTTAAGAATTCATCGATATCTTTTAGCCAGTTTTAACTGATGCCAAGAAAGTACAAATTTTATTTCTGCTTCTAAATTTTCAAGGTTTTCGCGGTAATAGTTTTCTTGTTGTAACTGAATCACTATTAAAAAATTTTGCTTGAACTGGAGTTACTTAAACATCTTTTTCTCACGGAAATGAAGTGAACCTTATTATAATAGTTCAAAATACCTTGTCAATATCATGGGTCCATCCAATCACATTTTTTTGGACTTCCTAAATGATTTTTGCAACTTCCATCTACACGATGTTCGAAAATGTATCCGTCTAAATTAAAATTTATCTGCAGAATTATTGTGAATATATGATAGCTGACGCAGTTAGGGATCAAATATGAATAAAACAAATCTTTAACATCTTCTTTATCTGCATTTAGTGGTGTCGAAATATAAGCTTATCATAAACAAACGACTGGTAACCTAATTTTTTAATCAGAAAGACATTTATGAAGAGACACATGCATGTTCTGCAATCTTAATATATGGAGTACAAAATTGCTATCGCGCTATCGGTAAAAACGGAAAGAAGATTAAAAAATATTTAAAATTAAAGATTTTTTATTAAGAAATAACAAAAATTTCATTGCAAGAGTAGGGAAACAAGCAGCTGCGAAGTATTCGAATTAACTCTTACGCGAGTTGACTTTTTCGAGATCCTACTGTACTATACCATACTGAGGTTACTGGGTCTCCCTTACAAAGTTGCATTTCTATTTTAGTTACTGAATGACCTAAACTTTTTTCATAGCATGTCTTTTGATTTTATGGTTTCGAGCTACCGCTATCGATTTTTCTATAACTAATCAAAAAAGTAGTTGATTCCGAAAAACCACAGAGAAGTGAATTGATCTCAAAAAAGTTCTTTACAATGTACCTTTTCACACTCGCATGTCATATTGGTTTACCAGTAGCCACACTTTAAAAATGCATATATGCAGAGGTACATACATATGTATGTATATATGTATGTATGCGTGCATAAATTTCAGCTTATATGAATCATCTGCAGTTAAAATGCAGCATCAACTTTGGGTTCTTGAACCAGGTATAAAATATTTTAAAGGCATATACAATATACAGAACATGTTTTAAAGATGAAATCGTATTAGCTGATTCATAATTTACCGTATACATGCGTCTTTAACGGTTCTTATTTACACACACAAAAAAGGGTGATGCGACAGAATTTGACGAACCAAAAAATTTGGTTTTGAAGTTTGTCGATCACGAAATTGTGATAAACAGAAGCACAACAAAAAATAAAGTAACGAAATTAATAGCTAACGCTGGGCTTCCACAACGTAGAAAATATCTGATTATTGATCTTTGTGGGATAATTCATCCATTCTGATGGAACTGTTACCCAAAAACACAACACAGGTTTCAGAAAGATTTAAGATTTCAAAAAATTTCCAAATACTTAAAATGCTTTTGAAGAATATGAGAAGGGAAATTATTTAAAGCATAAAAATTATTTATTACTGCTCTGAATGAGGAAAACTAAATTATTCGAAAGTTAAAAAACTGGCAATTTCTATTCAAAGTTATGCTGGCGTATTAAGATCTCATAATAAGCAGTTCTTTAATAATAATCATCTAATTAATAAATATTTTCACCATATAGTTTTCAGACCAATTGGATTAGTTTTTTGCACACACAAAACTGTTAAATGGTATACGGGACTTTCATGGAAGTACTTTCATGTGTAAATGCTAGTGTTACAATAGTTTGCCTGATATTTTACGAATTTCCGTTGTGTTAATGATTATTCACCTAAAAAATTTTCATCCGTTCTCAACAGGTAGAGTCTGTGTACTTAATTAAAAATTATAATTTCAAATGCACACAACACATTGGAGAAGTCGTTAGACGTATACTTGTTATTCAAACAATAAAAAAAACATAAGCATGTATGTTTCATATATTAAATAAAAATACCTACATACACATGTGTGTGTGTATGGACATGTTTATGAACTTTCGTATTTATAAAATCGTAGAACTAAAGAACATATCATACCTGCATTGGTTAATGTATATACAAACAAATTCTCAAAACTTTAATTATTTCACTTTTAATTATACGTATGCAGGTATATACATACTTCTGTTTGATAATGACAGATTTTCTGATGTGTATCACAAAAAAGTTCAATTAACATTTTGTTTGAATCCAACAGCCTCTGTTGTGTTAACAGCACCTGTTAATATTACATATGCATGTGGATACGTACTTATGTATGTACATCGGGGCGTGTGTATGTCGATCGGTCAATTTGTTTAAATTAACTTTAACAAACGTGTTATAATTTTTTGTTTTAAATTGTACACAATTACTTTTGTATATTATATTTTAAAAAAGAATGGAGAAAAATTGGCGACTTTTGTAGAAAAATATCCACCGTGAGACAATTGTTATGTGCATGACTTCAATTTATTAACGAATATAGAAATACAAGAAATAAACAAAAAAAATATGAGAAAACGTAAACAAAAATATATATAAATGTCCACACAGATGAGAGCAGAAAACAAAAGAGATGTTTTTCAAATTGTAGGGATTGTATGAATACGTACATATTTATGTATGTAAGTATGTATATACTTCCATACATGCGTCCGTACAAGCAATATGGATGGTATGCGAAAATTACTGTCAATATACTCATGTGTTGGTTTCTTTAATTTGCACTTTTAAAAATAACATACACTTGTATTAAATATTAGCATAATTTTGGTAATAAAACTTTCCTTAAATTCAACTTTTTTTTATATAAACAAACGCCCGTTCAGACAATCAAACACGTTTACAACTAAATGAAGACTAAATGTAAACGTAAACTATGCAGCACTAAAAGCACTCAAAAATAGTTCGATATAAGAGAAATGCCGATACAAAAAACACAAGAAATAAACAAACAAAAGAAAATTTGTATCGATACCACAATCATTTGGATTTTACTGTTCATTCACATAAAAGAACTTTTTTAAGAAAAACACTTTTTATACCAAATCAAAACAATAAAGAACTTTACAAAATCCACCTAAAAGTGTTCGCTCAATTTGTTGTTTTGTTTGGAGTTGTTATGCAACAGTTGTGGTCTTACATTAATGTGGAGCTTGTTTTACTTTAAACGAAATATTATCTACCCTCTACTCATGTAAACACTATGTAGGCATATTTATATGCATAAATGGATAAAATTACACACACACATACATACACCTATATACGTATTTATGTACGTATATTTGTATGCCTGTTTAGGCCCTGCTGCTTTAACTTGGATATTTGGCACTCGTGAATAGTTACGAAGGTTGGAATATGTTCGAGTTTAATATTATTCGAGGAAAAATTATATGATTCTGGTATGTATAATCGAACAATTCGAACGAATATTTAAGCATAAGTAGTGGTTGGCATAATATAGTGTTAGCAACAACAACAAGAAACTTTTTAGACGTTGATGTGTCTAATATACATATATGTATATAATACGTTTCGTTTTGAATTTATTAATAATATCTACAAAGTAGGAGTTCTTTCGGCACTTCCGACAATAATTTTATATGCTGAATTAAAAGGAATTCGTGTCGCACTCAAAAACATTTATTGACTGCCGTTTAAAACGTCAAAACACGCAACAAATGCGATTGGGTTATTGGAAGTTAGCGGAAATGGGACAAGATATGTGCTCATATTGATAATTTATGAATCGCCCTGTTAACTAACAAAGCGAAACCCTATTTTCGACAACGCAGGATATTGTTACTTATTTCAGATATCGATTGCCAGATCATACAAATAACACACAAACTGTTTTAAAAAGCAGAGTACTCTCTAATGCAGTTTCGCTAAAACGTTAATAAAAATTGCCTGCGCATGTTGCAAATATCGTGCAGGACATATCATTAGTAAAACTGTAATGATGCTAACATGCCCATTCGAATAATTTTCATTCGAATGATGACACTAATGCGTCATATATTGGAAAACGTAATTTATTATGTCTGGTTTTTATTTAATGAACATGTACACACACATATATATGTACATTCTCATTCCAATAATTAATATATGTACATTCGTAGTAGGCTTGCCAGACGCACAGTTTTCAACGTAGTTGTTTGTAGTCTATGTACTGTTTGCCGTATACGTTGTACTATATCAAGGCGAATACAGGGATATATGTATGTTCGTAGGTATGATTTTAGTATTGTCTTTCCAAAATCCTTCAATGCCGACGATTTGTTCATGAAACGCCGATTTTAAGGAGGAATGTTCCGACTATTGATACAAACGCTAAGCTTTCGAAGTTTAACTGAGAATTTAAGAGCACCTTTGTATCTGATAATATAATTATAACTCAAGATCAATATCTCTATAGGTTTTATCACACAATTGTTATCACTAGTTAAGTAAAAGCGCTAAACTACCGACTGCTGGTGCGTCCGATCGATACAAGTCCATACGCAAATGTGTACTTACATACGTACATGACCATATTTGGTATCATAAATTCATGTATGTGAATATTTATCTGCAGGATATAAAGACGTTTATTGATGTGTATGCTTACGTATAGAGCGTAAAATGAAGGGATCTGCAAAGCAGTATATATATACATACATACTTACATACATATAAATGTACAAATTTACATAGCATTATTTGAGCACCTTAATTTACATGCACATTGTATATACACCGCAATCTTACATACTGTCTACCTATAGATAGTGTGTAAGAATATAGTGGGTTATTCAATAACGTTGATTTTCTGTGCACAGCCGGAGCATATTTGCTTATTTAATAAATTCGTTAACCATGAGTGCGTTTGTTGAACTCTGTGTTTAATCATATTTAAAACAACAAGCACGCCATCATGTGGTTCCAATAAAGTTGTTCATTTATTTTGAACCAAATATTTTTTTACATTACGTAAGTATGTGTAAATATATATGTGCATAAACGTTATGTTCTTTTGAAAGGATATAAGTATCCACATATGCACATATATATAGTATGTATATGTAGTATACATATCTACCTATGTACAGCCTTGCATATATTACATATGTACATATATATATATATATATATATATATATATATATAATGTAGCCATTTTATTATAGGTACATTATTCGCCTCATGTAGAAATTCCGTACAATTTAATTAATTAATTTCATATAATATATTAAAAATAACGAATATTTAAAGGATCAGCAGAACATAAACTAAATTTTGCTATACTACAGCTATGATACACATTACTTATTTTAGCATTTTTCGCAGCTACGCCCAACAAAATCAATTTATTTTCCACTAGCTTTTCAGTACTCGTTGCTGATCTCTGGTGCATCTACTAAATGGGCATACCCAGTAAGAATTTTTGCCACCATAAGTAATACGAATAATGACATGGGAATTTAACGGCCGATTTTCACTTCCTTCTGACGCTGAACATTTGTTTAGACATTTGGAGGATTTTTTTTCGTTATTTCAAGACATAGTAGGCGTGTAAGCATTTTTCCAATAACCCACCAACGTCTCTATAACTGATGCATAAAGGCCGAAAATAAGCTACATATGTATGTGTAATATTGAGTTCAGTATATAAATAACTATATTTGTATCCGGTCTGATTTCTATTACCGAAACGCAATTTCTATTTCCTTGACATAAACAGCGAAAAACAGCATATATTTTTCATTGGAAAAATTTAATAATACTAATTGTGTTAAAAACTTATGATCTACATAAATATCAGGCAGATTATCAATAAAGTTATCTGAACTACTTTAGCAAATAAATTTGGGATTTAAATAAATTCTAAAAATTTTAATACACAATATCTTAAGAATACTAATGATGCAAAATACCTTTTGCGGGCATTGTAATGGAATAAACTTCGAGTTAACAAATTTACATTCCAAAATTTAATCTCCCATGCATTTATAAGTTCTTGGTCTCTAGATTTTTTACATAAATCGTTTGTCATCGGTAAAATTTAAAAATTATTGCAAGTGGGATTGTGTTTATATTTTACTTTTGGAAAGAAGTGACATAATATAAGTCCTACAGATTCTACTAATCCTCATGTGCTTCGGTGAGAATATGGCCACTAGACACGTTACAGCTCCTAGACAAGCCAATACAAAAGTTCAACCAACCCAATTATCTGTATTATCCGGCATGTAGTTGTTTCGACCTTCAAACAGCAAACGGAATAACAGCAATGCTGGCTCAAACTCATGATGCCAACACAATGTATCCAGTAAGTCGTATCAGTTTAATGAAATTGTTCTGATCTTGACCCGCGCATAAGAGAGACAAATTGAAAAAGAACTGACTGGTTTTAACTAATCCAGGCATTAAAATTTCACAAGTTTGGTTTTCCTTTAGTGAATGGATCGTACACGCTGCGAAAGCCAACGAAAAATCTTCGCGAACTGTCATCATTGGCATCCCAACCACTCTAATTTCGCTCCTATGATATGATAATCCCTTACCATCCAGGTGGATACTTCAATTGCAATGCAGCCAATTGCCAACACAAAGAATGCCACTCCATAGCCGCCCGAACATGTATTTTTATTATATCTATCGAATTAGCATGTTTTCTCGCAAATGATCTTTAGCAATATATTATATTTCGGCATTCCTCGTAATTCGTTGTTTAAGCATATATTCGTTATTGTTTTTATTGTTAATATCGCAACACAAAAGTAATGAAGTATCAAGGCAGATTAATCTGCTTTGTGAAGTATTTCCAATAAAATATGAAGAGAGAAAAAGAGAGAACGAAGCAAAATATTTTATTTGGGAGTGACAATGTTGTATAAGCACTATAAATTTTATACGTTATCATATTATGGGCGTTAGAAGTTTATTGTAGCGTTTTTGTGAATTTGTGTTTGCAAATTATTGATGTTACTCATATCAATATAAGGTCTTTTGTAAAATATTTTATATTTCTGCATGTTTTGGTGCTCATGTGTATATGTTATTCGCTCATCACACATTGGAAATGTATACACATATAATACGAAATAAACTGAAACGTTACATATCGCTTTGGTGCATACCGAGCTGTCAAAATATTCAACTAAAGTCGCTGAATAAACGATTAATGTCTCTACAGTTTAAGTGGGTTTTTATGCAACCTAGTCATCTCATAGCTACTACTAATTTTACCATTCCTGCATTTATGCTATTGTTTGTTCTTCTTTCATATTATTTGGGGTTTCAACAGTAGAAACAATAATAAATAACTACTTGAAGAAATAACTACAAGGAATGCGAAAAGCGTCACATATTGCCAAAGAAGATTCCCAGGAGAACATACCAAGAGTTTTCACTTCAACTGTTAATATGAAAAGGCGGACGTTATCAGGCAGCTGTGGAGTATGTTTTTTTGCGCTGGCGTTTGCATTCATCGCGATTGCATTTGCCACACCCAACTGGCTGGTAAGTGATTATCGCATCACAGGAGCGAAATTAGAACGGTTAGGACTGTGGGTACATTGCTTTAGGTCATTGCCGGATGTTAATGATGACAGTTTGCGAAGATTTTTCGTTGGCTGTCGCTGGGTATACGATCCATTTACAACAGGATATGATGAAATCAGAGGATTTTTGTTGCCTGGATTCATGATAGCCACTCAATTCTTTTTCACTTTGGCTTTCATTGGAATGCTTGTATCTGCTATTGGTGTTCTGGTGTTCTTCTTGTGTGCGGGACCTGATCAGAAACATTTCATTAAGTTAATACAACTTATTGGATATATTGTGTTAGCATCAGGAATCTGCGCTAGCATTGCAGTTATTGTTTTTGCAAGTCTCGGCAATCGAAACAACTGGATGCCTGAGCATGCAAACAATTGGTTTGGTTGGTCTTTTGTATTGGCTTGTGTAGGAGCTGTAATGGCACTTGTGGCCGCGCCCCTTTTTCTTACTGAAGCAAATGTGCAACGCCGTAAACGCACGTTATTTAAAGAATCTCAAACACGTTTTGAAATGATGCATGGTGGTAAATAAGGTTCATAGCACTATCTGCAGTAATTACATATTGTCACTCCTTTCGATATATAGTAAATGCACATAACATAATCCCAGGCAACTTAATTTTTAAACTACCGAAATCGAACGATATATGCAAAAATTTTAAAGCGCAATAATATATAAATGCTTAAGAGACTATATGCTGGTACTTAGGCTCATGAATACATAAAACCTTAACTTTAAAATCACTACATCATACAAAAAAGACTGTCTGAAGAACAAAAATCGAAAAAGCGTAAACTAGTGTGACATTAGTAATTATTGTACTTTGTTGGAAATAACATTACTCTTTGTAAACGACCGCTCGAATATCTAAACATATTTATACTTAGATAATGTGCCTTTAGTATTTCTAAAACAACATTTTGTTTATTTTATTGTTCAGAACTTAAATTTATTGTCGAAGAAAAATGTGTTAAGAAGATAATATTATTCATAGTCTACTAAATCTATTACATGTTAAGTATATAATGTACAAATCATAAGTAAATTATGTAAACAATAACAAACCTGAGTAATATGCATTTTAGTTGAAAATGTAGAAATAGACATACATACATACATAAGTATATATAATATGTTACGGCTGATGTTTACTTCGGTCTTAATTTTTATAAAATATATACATACAATATTTTTGTATTAAGATTTTTATTCCGTCCATGATTATACAAATTTAAATACATATTTAATAATGCAAAACATTGTTTAATTTTTACCCATGAATGTGAAAAAGTTTGTAAGTGGTTTCATTGTATTTTTCGTTGTTTGGCTCAAGGTAATGAATGTACAGTTTAATAAGAGAAATCATATTCTGGATATAAAAGGTTATTTGGTGATTTAACTATGTATATATTACCAATATTTTAAAATATATTATTCCTATGCTAACCAAATGGTTTGGTCTTCGTGGCTTGAGGTTACAGACGGAATTCATATACATTAGCTCGCCTTAGGATCGCTGTATTGATTCTCCTGTTTTCCGTTATACTGTACCTTAATATACCACATGGAATCGTTATGTTGGCTTAACTACGTACATACACCTTTTTATATTATATATATATATATATATATATATATATATATATATATATTTGAGGTTAGTCTGTAAAACTAGTTACCGATGGGCTGAAACATATACACCAATATTTAGTTTCTGCTAGAACATGAAGTTATGTGAATATTAAAATTCATCAGATATTATTGAAACCTGTGTACAGGCATACATATGCCGTGGAAAGCCCCGGCTTCATAACAGGTCGATATGACGACTTTAAATTCCGCATACCCATACCCGCCTTTAGCATTCAGAAGTGAAACTTGGCATTACTTTATTAGTCATAGAAATATTTTTGATGTGATGTTCTTATTGTTTTTTTAATTTGTCTTGTTTACATAGTATTTGCGTAAAATCATTGAAAAAAATATTTTTTAAATAAGGTAATGTTCTTATTAACTAATAGGTACATAAATGTATATATTTCATGCTAGACCTCTATTGCGATAACAGATTCATTGCTGCAGTACAAAAATTAAGTTGTATTGAATAATGGAGTTTCCTGCTTGCCCACCTTCGTTAAGGCAAATCCAGCATTTCTTAAAGTTGGCTCAAGAACATGATTCCAGGGACATTATAGTTTCCTATTGGTCCAGACTTTAGTATGTATGCGTTGCTCTATTTCCAACTTTAGTATAAATTAATATATATATATCTCAGTGCTCTGCAAGTTGGTCTAAAAATAACAACACAACGGCCGGAGGAAACAAAGTTGCTTTTAGGTAAATCAGGTGTCTCAATAATTTTACTTAGATAACAAAATGTGTTCATATCAAAACAAAAATAGGAATAATGGATTGGCTAGAAGCAGTGAAAAAGGATAATAGTGACAATGAAGCTATTACTAATGAAGTGGCGGCACAAGCTCACATGGAAAATTATGCTCTGAAACTATTTTTATACGCTGACAAACAAGACAGGGAAGGAAATTTCGGAAAGTAAGTGATTTAATTTATCAAAAGCCAGATATGTATTCATACATAAGACAGTAATAAGATTTATAATTAGATATATAGTTGCATAATCCATGCAACAGAAATGGTGCGATGTATAAACAAGTATTTCTTAATCTTAGATTATACTAAGTCTTGTGCAATTAGGATTCTGTAATCGAGAGTAAACTGTAGTTTTATAAGATACTTTCAAATAATAATTTCTTTTGATGCGTGGGCTAACATTAGAATCTTACGAATGTAGCCGTACATTTTTAGTAGTTATATTTTGGCAATATTGTTGAGAATAAATAATTCTCTAAACTAGGACGATCGTTTAAAAAAAAAAGTGTGTAGATTTATTTCGTTTTTTTTTTTTTCGCTACAATATCAGCCTTTTTGTTATAAGAATTAATAGATTTATTTGAGTTTTAAATATTTTTATTTTAAGTATTGATATTCGCCAATATATATGCAATTAATCTTCTAAATCATACCGATGGTAGGCGAAACATCAAAATCAATAATTAAAATAAAAATTACCTCAAAACTTAATGAAATCTTGCTTTCTTGATTGAATTATGTACATTCACCATATAATTAAGTTGCATATTGCTTTCATCTATATTTACAAAAGTTCTTCAAGATAGAAATTTTGTATTTTTGTTTCAAAACGTACGTAATATGAGAATAAATACGAAAGTAACCAAATGGTAGAAAATGTCAAGGAATTTACTTAGAAATAAATTTTAATCGCTGATCCGACTTAAGCGTTAGTGAAAATATGACGTTTTAATAAATGAAACCAGTAATAAAATTTTTTCTGTTGCGCCAGAAGTGCACGTATTTATTTGAAATAATCTTGGAGAGTTTTTAATTCTTATTTGAATGGAGCTTTTCAAATTTAACTGGATCTCGTGAAGGCCGGTTTCACTGAGAAACATATAAAACCAATCAGTGTTGGGTTCTAAGAATAGGCTATCGCTAGGCGGTTACAATTCCATTTCGATAAACCAATTATGAAACAATTTAAGGAATACGAAACAAAGGCATTCTTAAAGACGCTAATGAATATATTTTTAGAAATGTGGTGAAAGCATTTTACTCATCAGGTGTTATATATGATGTTTTACAAACTTTTGGTGAGCTATCAGAAGAAGCATTGCATAATCGAAAATATGCCAAGTGGAAAGCTGCTTATATTCATAATTGCTTAAAGAATGGCGAAGTGCCTATAGCTGGTCCCATGCAAGATCAATCTGAAGATGATGTCGTTAATGACCCTAATGAGGCTGCAGAATCAACGAATAATGACGGCTCCCAAGGAAATACAGAGCTCAATGAATCTAATAAACCAACTATCGAAGATATATTAAACAATCCTAGCAAGTTACCAAGTCCTCCTGTAGACGAAGAAAAACCGGGTGGTTTCGAACCTTTTGTACCACCCTCGGAGCCACATCCAGTATACACAGTACCAGAACCTGTAGCTGATCTACAAATTACACCAGATCAAATGATAAAGGCCCAAAAATATTGCAAGTACGCTACTAGTGCTTTGAATTATGACGATGTTAAAACAGCTATAGAAAATCTTCAAAAGGCCTTGACTCTTCTCACTACTGGTGTCGACAATTAGTGTTATAATCAATAAAGAGATAAAATAAAAATGTCTTTAACTATATACTTCTCCAACAATTATCTAATAGATTTTTCTCTGCTTTACGCACTATGCTACTACAAAAGATGGTGATAATAAATGAAAAGTCAACAGTTTTCATTACGATATTAAATTAACTTGTTCAATAATGTAAGAATATATTAGTCATAATGCAATGATTGCTTCTACACCTCACGGTGTTTTATTATTATTAGATGAATCTTAAAAATCAACTAAAAAGTTACGGAAGGAATTAGAATTCATGTGTAGGTTACAACCTATAATAAAAAAATATTTAGGATCGTGATATTTCTTTAAAGATGTTTATTATGCATCAGCGATCAAATTATTTAAATTATTAATAAATATACATATATCATCATATCACTTCACCAAAAGTCCTAAGTGGCAATAAAACTCAAAATCGAGAAAAGAAATTACTTTCGTACAATAAAAGAAAACTTTCAAAAAGTATGCAGTGGAATATTTTTGGAAAAAATGTTATGCAAATTGAGACATGAATTCGTATGTTGAATAAAAATAACTTTGGACTAAAAACTAACATAATTCTTCGGCATAATTAGATTAAATACCTTAATCGTTAGTAGATTGAGCTTGGCATGCTTTGAATATTTTGTTACGAAAGTAGTTGAATTTAATGCAGTTTTACGGATTGTGAACGTAGCTGACAACCAGCTTGAGTAATATTTTTAGCCGGATCTCATCTGCCTTGGTTGGATTTATAATATGTAATAGAACTAAATGGTTAAAAAATTCTTACAGCATTAAAATCAAACCAAAAAGTTTAAAATAGGAAAGAAAAAACCACACGAGTAAAGCCAATACGTTGTAATGGGCTTGTTTAACATTAAACAATAATGATAAATTTAATCTTTAAATCATTATGAGAATTGTTTACATAGTACTAGTGATTAATTCACGTATTATTCCTCATGAAATAGACATCGTACTCTGAAAGCAAAAATTTTTTATTATCGCATTCTTTTATTATTATTATCAAGACATTACAAAAATTATGGGGTAAAAAATTTTTTCTGATAAACAAAAATACAGAATAAACATTAAAAGATTAGAAACATTTTTTTTGAGAAATAAAATTTTTACGGTGCTGTTAATTAATATTCGATTTTAAATTCCGCTACGTTCTTGGACTAATATTTTAATGAAAATGTGTCTTTTTTTCGAAAATAATATTCGTTCAAAT
Organism: Linnaemya vulpina; assembly: GCA_963675445.1. Lineage (NCBI taxonomy): Eukaryota > Metazoa > Arthropoda > Insecta > Diptera > Tachinidae > Linnaemya > Linnaemya vulpina. The sequence continues at coordinate 5,381,422 of OY776278.1, read as the reverse complement.
AAATGTGAGGTCTCTTTTTTACACCGAAGAGTGGGAAATGTGCTTGTTGAGAAAATACGAACGTCTGTGTTAATTATTAACAAAATAATTAGTCCTGTTTCACACCATTCGTTTGTGCTTGAGTAACGGCTGCTAGTTCAGATTCCTTGCGGCTTGTCTGCACAAACAAATAAAAAAAATTTAAATAATTAAAATATATATCTAGATATATATGTAAATGTTATGAATATTACCTGATACCAAACGACTAAACGTCCTCCCAACATGAATGTAAATACCAACGCTGGTCCAGAGCGTTCCACCGGGTCGCTTACCATCCAGTGCTGATAAACACCAAGAAGCATTAGGGTTAAAAGCATTATATTAGCAGTATTTTTTACTTTATCTGGAAAAAAGTTAATAGATATTAAAGTAAACTAAAAGATAACGACGAATTTGTTATGAGAATGCTTACGATATGGAATAATTGCCATTGCCAAACCGCATACAATTTCCAGTACACCAACAGTGCGCCTGTACCATTTCGAAGGAACTTTAATGCCAAATAATGCGGTCAAAGGAAATACTTTGGCATATTTTACATATTCAGTGCGCTGCAAATAAAATTGATAAGTTAAATTACAAACATAGGAGTTATGCAAAAACCTGTTGGCAAAGGAAAATGAAGAGTAATAATGTAGAAAAAATTTAAAACATCTCCAACTTTACTTTTTCTAATATCAATACAACTAGAATTTTAAAATATTCATATTTATGTAGATATGTACATAATACAATGTACATATGTAATTAAAAGCATAAATTTGTTTATACCTACATATTCTCGCAATTGTAAACAATGTGTTTTAAACATTTGAGTTCGGAATTTACTAACAAACATATGTACATATGTATATAAGTACATACATAAAAATGTACTATGTATATGATTTATAAGCAACGCACATATTTATATTTTTAATTATAAAAAATAAAAATAAACATTTTAATACCTTTCGCTGGGTTGTTTAGAATATTTGTTTATAAATTATGTGCATATCGTTACCTAAAACCCCAAACGGTACACCGAACGAGAGCGTGAAACTAATTTGTTTTTATGAATTCAAATCACTGCCACTGTTCTCAGATTAGATTAGTACTTGTTTCACTTAGGTTTGAAAATTGATTTTGATTGAATGAAATATAATTGTACGAAAGAAGGAACTCACATATAATTTTTTATAATTTGGTCTTAAAAAAATCAAGACAAAAAGTTTTAAATGTTCAATTTTTAAAATATCTAGTAATATATGTACACATTTAGGACACAGAAAAATTTTAAGTAAAATAACTTAATATCTGTAAACGTTTTTTCGTTTCAAATATCTTTTTTAGAATAACAATAGTTTTTAACAAAATCAAAACTATAAAACAAAATCTAATACGATTGAAGACCTTATTTCAACACCCTCTCTTAATCGATTAGCCCAAATTGATCTCGAAGTTTAGTAAAGAGGATAGTCTGTTGGCTCTGTAAAATTATTTGCTAACTGCATTTCGGAAGACATTAATTGAATACTGAATATGCCACTTATAATATTTTCTAGAATAAAATGGTAATTTATATCTATGTGCTTCACATGTTTATTTTCAATATTTGAGGCCATTCCTATACAACCTCTCTTATCTTAATTATATGTAATATACATGTATATATATATATATATATATATATATATATATATATATACATATATATATATATATATATATATATATATATATACGCACATATATATGTATGTACTCGTTTAATAAATTTTGAATACACGGATATTGCCTTCAATATCCGTGTATTATATATATATATATATATATATATATATATATTATATATATATATATATACATATGTATATATATATATATATATATATATATATATATACATATATATATATATATATATATATATATATATATATATATATATGCACATATATATGTATGTACTCGTTTAATAAATTTTGAATACACGGATATTGCCTTCAAATTTTTGTAAAGCAATTAAACTTATTATGGCCACCAACGGAATAACAAAAGTTCATATTTTCATTCATTATTAAAAAAAATTTTGCAAGCTTTATTTGTTTCGTTTTAAAATTCTGATGCTGAAAACGATGACGCCTACATTCATAAGCATGTTATACATTATTATTGTAAAAATAAAAAGTGAAATAATTTAAAAACACACTTCTTTTAAATTTTTCTGCTTATACAATTTTGAATGTCATTGCCTCATAATGACGAGGTCATTTTTATAAAAATTTAATTATAAATATGAAAATAATAAAAATGTATTTCAAAATGTTCTATTAGAAAGATGAAATATAATGAACACACGTATTTATTTTACATGTAGTATCACACTAAACCAACTTGTGAGCAAAATATTGGAGAATAAACTTATAACATATTGTTATTGTTTAATATGAATGCGTATATTATTGTTTGCTTCACAAGCAGAATTGAATCACTTAAGTCCACTATAGTTTTGTAATTGTTTTTTACGAATGTACGTTTCTATTTATTATTTGATTTATTTTTCTTCTTGTATTATAGAAGTCTTTGAAATTTGCTTATTTTGTAAAGTATAAATAAAGTGTGAAATTAATTGCTACAAATTCGCGAAATTTTTTTTATATTTCAAAAATGTATTATAATGAATAACTTTTTATTTTTGTACGTCCTAAGCTTACAAAAGTATATCAATTGAAAGTTAAATTTAGAAAACAATTTTTTTAATTTTCGTTATATTATTAGACTTCTAAGCTTTGACTAACAACGTTAACAAGTGGTCGTCATTGAAAAATGAACGATAACAATTATACAACTACGCACTAATGCAGATTTCAACATCATATTATGATCTTAGACTTTGTAGTCTTAATGTTAACTACTTCAGCCAACAGCAGCTATAACAACAATAATTACCGTTATTAAGACTCATTAAGTTTTTATTGCCCATATTTGTATTTTTTTTTTTTAAACTTTATAAAGATTAAAGAACTCTGTGCTCGAAAATGGAAAAACTCTTTATGTGTGTAAAAAATAGTTGACATAAGAGTAACGTAGCAAACATTTCAACGAACCGAAAATAAGCGCAAAACATGTTACGTATTCACCAATTTTTGTGCAAAATGTTTTAAAATTATTTATCAACGCTTCGTCAATAACATATCAATAATAAAACACTTATGTACTTATTTTCTTTACCAATTCATAATTTCTGTCAATCTATAGCTATATCCATGGTGAGAGAATTTTGGATATGTACCCTACATTTGGCAGTGGTCGAAAACCATTAATTTTCAAAATATTTTTTGAGTTTAGGCGCCTGTGACAACTTTAGACAGGGCTCTATGAAAATCTATAAGCAAGTCTCTATGAATGTATCTTCTAGGGTACAATTCGTATAAAATAACTGAAGTCTAGGAGAGAAAATTTCTATATTATAAAAACAAAACTAAATTTTTTTTCTGAAATATGTATTTTATTGTATTAAAATACTTTGGAAATAAATTTAGTGACTGACTATTGCGGGTTAACAACATAACCCGAATTTTATCCGTTACTATGACTGATTGTACACCACTTAGGAAGTTAAGTAGTGCGCGAAAGTGCAAAACTCTAGATGATCATTGGTCCACCTGCACTTAAAAAGTAATTGCCAACTAGGCTTGATGTTGACTACCTTAGAAAATTATTGATATAAATGAAGTTGTCAACATTTGAAGAAGAAAAAAGAGGACATTAACAAAAACATTGAAAAGTTTATTTAAATTGAATGTCTACACATTGTAAAAAAAAATAGTAAGCTTTAAAGTAAAGTATGGTTTTATTCAGTATAGAAATATCGCCGAAACCGGAGTTTCACCAATCAGTAAATAGGGCGACGATGAAGTGCTAAAATAAAACATACTGACGAAGAATTGATGTCGTTAATAGCAGTAATATCAGCGTGGAATTTCGCTTTTAACTAAACGATCGATACACAAGTACTTCAATCAAAAGCACCACCATATTTCTGCTTCTAAATTTTAGGGTTTTTGTTTTTATTTAATAGTATAAATATCCACGAATATTTCCAGCTATTTCTAAAAAATAGGAACATTATGCACATTGTAGCTACTATCTTGTTTATTCGTCCTCATTTAATGTAACGGTTAAGTAAAACATAACGTAACATCCCTTTACCAAGATAAATTTTTTGATGAACCACCCTTAACGTGCTTCGAACATAACATATGTGTTATGTATGTACACACATACGTATTTATATACGTACATTAAATAAAAATATTGATTAATCAACTCGTATGTACTTTTTATAAGCGGATAGATATACATACATATACTTACCAGATCTTTGTACAGTTCCTTGCTTATATGTGGTGTTAATTTAAGTGTACCAACAAAAACGAAAAATAGTCCCAATAGTATGGAAAGACTCTTCAATACAATTGTATTTGATGCTGGCATTTTATATATTGCAATTGTAATTGCAATAAAGCTTTTTATTTATACAATTGTAGTATATTTACACCAATATGTTAATATTGCTTTTTATTCAAACAATCATAATTTTTCTTTTTTTTAATTTTGTGAATATTATAGTATGATTGCGATTGTGTAGTTCAGAAGTACATGGTACATGCATATATTAATTTTTAATAGAAGCCGTTAGTTCTATTTATAAAATTTGTATAGATGAAAATAAAATGAAAAAGAAATAATTCACACAAATCACAAATATGTATTTATTTATATTTTGATTATTTGAAAGAAATCTTATGACATCGACGGTACACAAGTTTGAATGAGACTGCACGCAGTAAATTATAACGTTGATGCCAGCATCCCGAAAATCGATTTTCCTTCCTTTGCTATTGTTTTTGACTCTTTTACTTGAAAGACTACTGAAATCTATGTACGAGTATTTGATTTTATGTCTAAAAATTTTAAGAGATTGTGATGTTTCTCTATGTCTTTCTCACCTATTTCGCTCAATTGTGTTACATTTTTGCAGTGCAAAATACCAAGGGAGGAATTTTATGTTTAAAATTGTTTATTTGAAAAAAAAAACGTGAGACAAACTTCACCATCCCCAAGTTTTTAATAATGCGCAAAGATATATATATGTATATATATATATATATATATATATATATATATATATATATCGACTCCGCAGAGCAAAGTTATAGTTAGAGCTCAAATTTAAATTATTCAACACCGTATGTGTTACGTATTTTATTCATAAGGATGTACTAGGAGTGAGACCTTGACTAAGTTTCATCATCCACGATCACTATAATAAAAATATAGTACTAATAGACGAAGTAGTATTTCGAAATTCGAATGAAAGAAATGAACCCATTTCCACCTTTAAGCCGATTTTGAGGACATTAAATTCATAATATCACAGTTAAAAAATAAACTTTTAAATATTTACTACTGTACTGGTAAAAAAAAAATTAAATAAAACGTTAGTTTTTATGAATACCACTGTTTTATATTTTAAAATTATGGAGCTATGTATAAAAACGGAAGAAGTACCTAAAAATCAAATTGTTTCGTTCAGAAATAAGGATCTCAAAGAAAACAATGTGAATCGTAGAACTTTCGGTTTTTTAAATTATGAACTGTTTCCAATCTAGCTTGGCAGCAATCAATTTAGTACAGCCAAAAACAAGGTTGCACTCTATAAAACCTATTAAAACCAGGACCGAATAAACAAATGAAGTCGTCTTAATTTTGTGAAGTTGTGTTTTGACTCTTAGAATTTTTCCACACTATCCAAAGCTGTATCCATTTTACTGAAGTTTTTTTACTATTCTGCTTTTTGTTATCATAACAATGCCTATTGTTGTTTGTATATTTGTAATAGTAAAAAGAACAAATAGTTGGTCCATGCCAAACAAATTTAGAGCTGTTATAAACAAAAATTTTGAAAATTCACTTCAGAGGACATATTATGGAATACCTTTGCAATCTTTCTTATTTTTCTAACAACAAGATACGTGTGCTATATATATACATATATATACATATATATATATATATATATATATATATATATATATATATATATATGTGTGTGTGTGTGTGTATTCTAGAACTGGTACATGTGTCAAACTCTTTGTGTGGAATATTTGTATGCACTTGTTCAATAATTTGATAAGAATTTTATGTATTAGTGCTGTGCGAATATTCGTATTCGAAATGCCGAATTTCGGACATTTATAGCTTACACATTAATATGTGCTATTAAGCTGCATATATCTGCAATATTAATAAAAAAATTACAATGAACGCATAATACATAATATCAATTGGCTACGACATTTATTTTTACCATTAAAGATTAATATATATATATATATATATATATATGTTACAAATATTTTTGTTTTAATAATTTATAAAGTTGGGAGCTATTTATTAACCTTAATACTGTACACAGCATTTCGAAGTTTTTTTTATTTATTTATTTAAAGTAATATATTTTATAAATAAATTTATAAAATATTAAAGGCCAAGGGTGTCTAGATCACATTGCGCGCAAATTACAAAAAACTTTTTAGCAAATACTTATTGATTTAGTGTAAATAAAATTGATTAATTTATATAATTGATATAATATGAAAATAATCGATATATCAAAGATTGATTTGGTTCTGAACAATCAAGAGTTGAATTAAGTGTATTAGCCATTTTGGATATTGGACATTCCATTAATATATAATGAACATCCATTAATTGGTGACAGTTATTACATTCAATACAGAAATGATTATACTTTATTTTTGAGAAGGTAATAGTACCACAATTAAATGGCTTCAAATTTTATATATAATATTGATTTCTCCGAATATTGGTTCAGATACTCGTATTCGCGAATATCGAAAGTTGGGCACATCACTAACATGTACGTACATATAAAATATCAAAAACGTAGCCTATTCTGGCTTTATTTATAAATTAGCTTAATGGATTTTCGATTATTAATAAAAAATTCTATAGCATTGCAATATATGCAATGGATTTCTACGGCGATAGTAACGATTATTTTTATAAACTATTTGTACAATTCAATACTTCGAAGGGTTCAATTATTCGTAAAATCAACCGCTAATCATGTGACTGGTATGTTAAACAATAACCTTCGGTATTTATACATAAGTATGTATGTACATATGTACATACATATGGCTGCATATGCATCTACGTATGTATACAGCTATGTTATTTAAAATGTTTGTTTTATAACAGAAAATATTAACGAGGAACATGAAGATCATGATGAATATACTCCAGCGTTAGATGTAAGGGATCATATTCGGTATGAGGGAGCAACAATAAAATTGCAAGGCGGAGCCCAAGAATTTTCAAAAATGGTTCAAAACAGACGAAGTGTTCGATCCTTCAAGTCGTACCCAATACCACCCATAAAGGTTATAAACACATGCATACAAGCAGCAGGAACATCACCAAGCGGCGCACATACCGAACCCTGGACATTTTGTGTCATAGCTAGTGGTGAAATTAAGCAGAGTATACGTGAAATAGTTGAGTACGAGGAGGAACTTAATTATAATCAACGAATGAGCCGTCAATGGACTACTGATCTGCGCCCATTAAAAACGAGTTATATGAAACCATATTTAACTGAAGCTCCGTATCTTATCCTAATTTTCAAGCAAACTTATGGTTTCACCAAATCTGGTAAACGTAAGCAACATTACTATAATGAAATTTCAGTGTCAATTGCAACGGGGATCTTACTTTGCGCACTGCAGTCTGCAGGTCTAAGTTCGCTTGTTACAACGCCTTTAAACTGCGGGCCCCAATTGCGGAAACTTTTGAACCGACCCATAAATGAAAAATTAGTGGTTCTTCTACCAGTAGGCTATCCTTCTGATGATTGCACAGTTCCGGACCTTAATCGGAAACCATTAGACGAAATAATGATGTTTCGATAAAATTCTTAATGTAATGTATGCTTATAAATATATGTAAATAAATATATATATCCATACCTATCGATATAGTTTATATACACGTACTATTTTTTACTTAAAGCCTTTCTTGCTCACATATGATGTGAATCCATTGCCAAAAATCAATACCATATATAAATATAGAATTCTTTTGGAATTGTTCAAATTTATACTTGAAATTACTTGTAAACTTTTCAAAATTTCTGCTTCTTTTAATAATTTCAAAACCTTGTCTCATTTTGTTCGATAATTTTTAAATTGCACATCTTTAATCAATTGAACGTTATTGTATATAAATCAAAATTTCTGTGAACCATTCGAAATGCAAACATAATGAGGACCTACTGTAAACAAAAATTTGACAAGGCGATCAATTCGCCTTGAGAAAAATATAATCTGTCGTGATAATGCCACCTGTTATCACATTATGGTTGGAAAGGGGTCTAAATATTAACATTTGAAAATGCAACTGTGTATCAGAAGGTGTTGTATATATTGGGGTTCGACATATCTTTGTGGTATGGGAACAACTTTGGAATTATATATGGGTCGGCAGCAAAAACCCAAGTGAATAAGTTATTGATATACCTTGGCAGCGACCATGTGCTAGATACATCTTCGTCTTTCCCATATTTCGCATTTCGGCGAGCTAATTAGATTATCTGTATTGCAATGATTCCTTTTGAGATATATGGGATATGTTAGGAGAAAACCAATATAATCAATGAAGCATGCTATGATTTTAAAATATATTGTTTTGAGGAAGCAAAAGCATAATTTATATGTAGTGAATATTGTTTCAAGTAATAGCTGTTATACATTAAATACTAGTTCATGACCTGGTTGGCTGGAGTATATATATATATAGAAAATCATGTTACATTGTACTTGACACTAAAATTTCTTCCTTCAATACACTTTCAGTTTCGTATACACTCACACATTTTCTTAACAAACTGTGTTTACATCTTACCCTTCTATTAGCTTCACAATTTTTGTTTCAATATAACAGTTGTTTACAAAAACGTTTTCAGCGTGTCTTATTCAATGGAATTGTGTTTATAGAAGTTCGTCTCATAATATAATATTAATAATGTGTGTTATCAGTTTGATACTAGGAAACTGAAAGTGTAGCCGCAGTGTTATAAACATATGTTGGAAGTTCAAGGGATTTTTCTTCCAAATTTAAAGGATAGAAAACGAACAATCTGGCAGCTATCATAATCGTCCATTTTGGCATTTTATAAATATCTACGCAGTCGGGAGATATAATTCGTGTCCATCGTCTAACTTTAATATCAGTGGAAATATAAAAAAACTATTGAAATTATTATTTAATGGAAGAACGAAAAATATAGGTGGTAATAAAAATTTTTTGATGAATTAGTTGTTTATAAAAATAATGGTAAAAATTAGTTCATTGCGGGTTTAATACTGCACAATCAATTGTTAACAAATGTGTTTTTGTATTATGAAAGTGTGTGTGGGAAAAGTTTTTTGATTGGGAACATAATTAAAAGAAAAAATAATGAATAAATCTTTGGTAGACTGTATTAAATAAATTTTCAACTCATTAAAATACAAACACTACGAATGCAGCAATCAGTATATAAAAATATTTTCTTGAGGTGCATTATAGCTGTCATTACATACGAATATGATTACTAAAGCAAAGTTTGAAAAAGTCAAATAAATAATGCAACTGTGTGAGTTAGAGAATGAGTACAAGTATGTATATATGGGTGCAAATGTGTTGCTGTTTGTTTGACACGACACAAATCAGCAGGGGGAATCGAAAAGCTTCGAACAATATTAAGACGTGTGGTATATTGAAATGATAATATAAAAGCTAGTGAAAACAGTTTATTAACAAAACAAAGTGAACTATTTTAATATTTAAAACAGTTATGTGATTAAAACCACTTGGCAAAAATGATATATGAAATAACCTTACGACATATGTATGCGAATTTCACCTTGTAGTCTTTTCATTTTGTATACATACCTTGTATGCATGTGTGTTGATAAGTGTATAAATAAGATAAAAATTTATTTGTGAATTTATTTTTGTGTTGGTAAACCGAATTAAAAATATATCTATTTTCAATCACACTGTATATAAACATGTACATATGTAACAAGAGGTGAGTTCCAAATATCGATGGAAAAATCCCTAAAAATATAGTATATAGTAGCTAAATTTTTATTAATTCTACATCTCTTTATTTGTTTCATAATTGTCTCTAGCATGGACGCAACATGCCAAAATAATTTTTAATAAAAATTTTAATAGCGTAGTTTCCATACTCGGATATAAAATGTTATTTTGTTCACTACTGTATAAGTAGTACATACATATGTATGTATAATCCTCAATCAAATATTTCAATATTAAAATATCATTGTTCCATTTTTACATTACCTATACTAACGAGAATTTATGAGATGTGTACAAAACTTTCACTTTTTCAACTTTCGTAAATTGAAAATTTTTTGAGAATATACACACGTCCATACATATGTACGTATTTTCACTGGTTGAAAGCTGCTGACATACATGTGTACAGTTTGTCATGTAAATGAATCCAAAACATTTAAAATTTAGTTTTGGTATAATTAATTAATAATGATCCATATGCCTGTTGAACTTTACTCCTAATGAACATTTATATTGATTTTCGTAACATTTGTATTGCATATAGTTGGCGATCGTGTAGAAAGGCTCTAACAGTTTTTGTAGCAAATTCATTCCATCACACCTCGGCACAAAAATACAGTTTTACAATCAATTGATAATTAATTAAAGTTTCTGTTATGATAGTAATAAATACATTTGTGTATACACATACATACATATATATAATTATATATATATGTATGTATATATATACATATAATAATATATAAATTGATTAATAAAAAACGTCTTCATATATAATTTCAGATTCGTTTACAAAACGACCAAAATACCATATTAATCGAATTGAAAAATAAACGTATAAAAGTACGTTGAAATTATTTCATTTTTGGAATATAATATATAATTTGATAGGAATTATTTTCAACTGTAAACAAGATTCTTTTGCAATGAATCGGTATCACAAGAGAAATAAAAATTCGGAGTCTACAGCTAGTGCCAGTAATACTGTAATATATGAAAAAATGGCAACACGTCGCCAGGTAGAGCACGAAAGTGGCTATTATGAAGATATAACAGATGATTGTTATAGTTATAATTCTAACGCTAATAGCAAAGGAAAACGCCAAAGAGGGGTTTCAAATGATACACAAAATAGCAGTGATAAAAAACAGAAACGTCAAGCAGCAACTCCATTTATGTCTAGTACAAAAAAGAAGGAATCATCCTCTACATCTACGATAATTCGGGTTAACAACGTGACTAAAAAAATTCGTAACCTTCCACCAAATACTTACGCCAATAATTTGTCTGCTAATGGTAGCGCTAATAAAACGACAACATATCACATACAGAATCAGAAAAAAAATAATACAAATAACAACAGTATACACAAAGAAATAAAACCAAAAAATGTTATTGATATGAATTCAAAAATATGCATAAATGCAACAATTAACAATAATAATAATAATAACAACAACAATAATTTTTCTGGAATTTATAATAAAAAGAATAATTCGGAAGATCTTGATAGCAACATGACAACAGTGGACCCAAATGAAATTGTGGAAGTTCCTGATAGTGATAGCGAAGAGGAAGGGGAAGACGCAACGTCTCTAATTTGCAAACAAAAAATCAAAAACGGCAGAACCAGCAGCTCCATACAATGTGTCCCAACATATGTGGTTAGCGGTAGCAGCAGTAATAGTAATCATTCTGTTCAACACTATCATGAACAACAGGCATCTGGTTCAAAATTAAGCAGTAACAAAAAATTCAATATGAAAGATTCAAAACAAAAAGAAACTCTACTCAATGGTGGCGAAGCTGAGTCCAATAATCCCAGTGCCGATATAGAACGTTTACAACGAGAGATAGAAGAGGTCACACAAGTTCATACAAACTGTAAGTGGAAAATATCAGAAAAATTATGATGAAGTTCAAAATAACTATGCAATGTTGAAATTCAATCAGTTCTACTTCCAACCACTTATCAGCTACTACAATACTCAGTATGCAATTAGAAATAGTATATTTTATGTTTCTTACGGTTTTCGATATAATTTTCACAGCATGATTCTTTTGTTTTGTAATTCTCTTTTGGATGGGCACTTGCAAGACGATTTTCCATTTTATGTCTCTTTTGCATATTTTGATATTGTTCTTCATATATCCTCAAAGTTATAGAAAAACGAATTGGAAAATGAATGGAAATTAGATTAAAAACAAACATGGAAACAAATCGAACCTTTTTCTAACTCGATTTGATCCATACAAGTCATCATGTAAATTAGTTACTAATATATTTTCTTTTATTTCTTCGTATACAGAGATAAAGTAATATTTTTTCTAATTGTGTCATGTTTCTACATTATACATAATGTACTTGGGTATGCTTAGATTATTTTAAATATTAATTTTATCGATCTCTTTGATCAAAGAAAAAATAAATCAGTAAGTACTATCTTATTCATAGCTTAGATATACTAATATTCCTCCCATCAAACCTAATATCTGCCATCAAGCCTGAATAATAAATAAATAATTACTACTTTCAATTTATTTTTAGATACTGTCGATGATAATGAAAAAGTCAATCTATCGCATTTCGAACTCATTCGGGTTCTCGGAACTGGAGGTGAGAAAAGAGTATTGTATATTTATTTATTTATTTATTTCTATTAAAATATAATTTATAGCTTATGGGAAAGTATTTCTTGTACGAAAGAATGGTGGAGACGATCATGAACAACTGTACGCAATGAAAGTGTTGAAAAAAGACACTGTTGTTCAAAAGAAAAAGACTGCGGAGCATACTACTACTGAAAGACAAGTAAGAAATGATTTAAAATTCCATTACAGAATTCTTTCTTTGGAAAAGGGCATTCTTAAAAAAATCATTTTTTGTTTAATTTAAGGTTCTCGAGGCAATCCAACAAAGTCCATTTCTTGTTGGTTTACATTATGCATTTCAAACAGATTCGAAACTATATTTAGTTTTAGGTAAGCATGTAGGAAAATTTAACATGATTTTATCAGCATAATACCAAGTTTTAGCTTGAATTAAAAAGTACTTATTTAAATTTTAGATTATGTTAGCGGTGGCGAACTTTTCACACATTTATATAAAGCAGAGCATTTTTCGGAAGCGACTGTTCGTATATACATCGCAGAGGTAGTGCTAGCCCTTGAACATTTACATAAACTCGGCATTATATATAGAGATATAAAGTTAGAAAATATACTCTTGGATGGACATGGTCACATTGTTCTAGCTGACTTTGGGTTATCGAAAATATTTTCAGCTGATTCAGATAACCGAGCGCATAGCTTTTGTGGAACACTGGAATATATGGCTCCAGAAATTATTAGAGCTGGACCAAATGGCCACGATTTAGCAGTTGATTGGTGGTCGGTAGGAGTTTTGACATATGAACTTTTGACGGGTGCGTCTCCTTTTACAGTTGTTGAGCAGCAGAATTCTCAAAGTGATATTTCGCGGCGCATACAAAAAGTTGATCCCATTCTGCCGCCTACTTTAGGGGAAAATGTTAAAGACTTTATATTGAAAATGTTGCATAAAGATCCTAAAAAGCGTTTAGGTGGCAACAGTCGCAATGCAGCTGAAATAAAAAGCCATCCATTTTTTCGAGGCATTAATTGGAATGAATTGAAAACTAAACGTCGAAAAGCTCCATTCAAGCCTACATTGGAAACCGAGGATGATACACAAAACTTTAGCGAAGAATTCACTAAACAGCCGGTCATTGATTCGCCTGCACCAGTGCCTGTAAATACTAATAGACTATTTCGTGGTTACACGTACGTAGCTCCACAGCACCGCAGAAAGCTATTAGAGCGAGAAAGAATTCCTAAGTTCTATGAGGAATACAATAGTGATCCCATTTTGGTAAGTTTGTGTAAAAATACGTGATTTAAATTCATCCATATAAATATCTTTATTTGCACAACAGACACCCATGCGCGCTCCTTTGGACTTACAGCTGAAGGAGTTACGATCCAACGGTTCTTTCGGAAAATGTTATATAGGAATTGATGAATCTGATGGCAGAATTTTTGCTGTCAAAGTTATTCCTGAAGAAAATTATCGTCCAGCCGAAGTCGATGCTCTTATTGCTTGTGCCCAAGAGGAACACAAATCAATAGCACAATATTTTGGAGTGTATAGTAAAGATGCTGACTTCTGGATTGTGCAAGAATTTGTTGAGGGCTCTGAACTTGATGTCTACATCACTCAATCCGAAAATGGCCTTGATGAATTGTATTGCAGTGAAATATTTAACCAATTGGTGGATGCTGTACATCACATTCATGAGAAGAATTTCATACATGGAGATATCAAGCCAGAAAACATCATGTTTACAGATGATACCATGCAAAATATAAAATTAGTAGATTTTGGAGCTGCATGGTAAGGTTTCCTTATAATTTGATAATTAAGAAAAATTATAAAATTTGTCTTCCGCAGTTATCATGGCAGTATAAAGAGCTGGATTGATAAACCCCGCTATACAATTGATTATGCTCCTCCTGAAATGCTTCTGAATACAGAGTTTGGTACATATTCGGAAGCTTTGGATGTTTGGTGTTTAGGGGCTACCTTGTTTACAATGTTTATGGGACACTCACCTTTTCGGCAGGGCCGAGATGATCGTTTGGTAAGCCATGAAATCCTAAAGCAACGTATTCTTAACAATGATTTATATACGGACTCTGCACGTTGGCAACAAGCATCCGAAGAGTTACAACATTTGATAAAAGGTTGCTTGCTGAAAGATTTCAAGAAAAGATTTACGCTTACAGAAATTCTGCAACATGCTTGGTTTGAATCGTCATTTAAACGGAAGTCCTTACTAATATATAAACCTGTAATGCTAAAATCGGAAGACGAAAGTTGCACAATAAGTATGGCAGATCATACAGAATATATTGATATTCAGATCGATTCATGTCTGCAAATGGATGAGAAAATACATGAAGATCTCAATGTAATAGATTTAAGAAAGAAGAGCGTACAATCCGAAGATGGTGTAACAAATGGTTTATGTCAAAGCAGTTCTGCAGATGAAATAAACTTAATTGGCATGGAAAATGTTGAAGTTTCATTATTGCAAAGTACGATAAAACATGAAATGACGCCAGTTCCTGAAATTGATTTAAAAACATCTTTGAGCGATAGTGTATCAGATTTCGAAGAATTTGAGGGCTTTGATGAAATCATAACACCTCTACATTGTCGTTTGTTGAACAATACCATAAATAAATTGAAAAAGCTTTCAAACCGAACAACTGTAACTCGAAATAAACAAAATGTCATTGAACAACAGCAAACTTATCGGCGAACTCGACGTACTTTAACGAGTGTTAACAAAATCGGCAAACCTTTAACTTTCAATAACAAAATCAAACTACCGCCTATATCTGAACAAACATTCTTAGGACAATGTCAAAATGTAATAAATATAACTCAGTCACTGGCAAATAAGTTAGTGGACGAAGAATTTTATGGTTTTAACGATCAAGAAATCAAAAGACTTGCACCAAAAGCTAGAAGCAGTTGGCGTATTTTTTGTACGTTACTTCATAGCAAACAGACTTCTTTAAAGTACTTTAACATTGACCGCAGAGTCTATAACAAATCGGTCGAAGAAAGTGATGAAAAAAGTACTACAAAAAAGAAGGGAGATAAGCAATTAAGTTCGGTAGCAATCTTTAAAGTGCCCCAAATTGCATTAGCAAGCCGTAGACAACCCAGTCGTCTGGCTCGTGCCCAACGGGCACGCTATGTTTTTGAATGATTGATGTATAATATATATTTCCTAAAGTATCCTAACAGTCTTTCGTGGCTGCTTAGTTTTAATTTAATTCCCTTACATACAAGTGACGGTTCTCTGCTGTATATTTCTTCTTTTTTAGGTATTTAAAATGGGTCGTTTCCATAATTGTTAACTAATTTGTTTTTTTTTTCGCAATTATATACATTAATATGTTCACATTCTTGTCCATACATAAAATGTATATAAAAATATTTACGTACAAGTCGATATTATTTTATGTCAAAAAGAATAAAGGCAAAAATTCTTATAGATCTTACTAAAATTTTGACAAATGCTTTTAATTATTTTTTATTTTTAACATGAACAAATTGAATACCGTTTATTACTTTTATAGGTTCAACTACAAGTTCTACATATCGAATTAAAAAATTTTTATAATTGTTCATATACTTCATCATTTTATATAAAATGTTTTATATAAAAATCAGCTACTTGAAGATAGCTGATTTAAAATATGTTGTAAAAATGCAAAGAAATAAGTCTTCACGTGAACTTAATATTTGTTAGCAAAATTTCTCTAGAACAAAATTGTAATTATTAAGCAAACCTGTATATTTAAAATTATAAAATGAAGCACACATACACGCATACACATGTAAAATATTTAATTAATTTGAGAAAGCTTGATTTACAAAAAAAGTTATTGAACCCATTTTTAATTAACAAAAAAAGTGTCAGATATAATGCCTCAATACACCAAAAAAAAAATTAATAATAATTACCATCCTGCATAATTTGATATTTATTGTTTACTAATTTTCTGTATTTAGTTTAGCTTTTAAGTATTTTACAAATATGAATTTTGTTTCGTAATTATCTATAAACCATGCATTTTTATTGGAAAACACTATCTATGGCATCGTTTATACTTCTACAAGCAAAAATCAAATAAACTTAACAAATAATTTAAATCTTAAAGAAATTGTGGTATTTGCATACCTAACATTTATTTTTTTATATGTGCATACATATGTCAACTAAAATTTTTTTCTTTATTTTTAACAAACAGAGTATACGTTATAAATTTCATATGTTTGATTTCTATTTTTGCACATTCACAAATTTATACCGGTTAGAAGATGGTAATTAAGTCTTTATTCTTTTGATGAAAATTTATAACCGGATCCAGGATCAATAATTTTCGTTCATCTGTTACTTAACAAAAAAATAAACACTACATTTGTTTAAGAAATTCGTACATAAACATATCGAATGACCGGTAAAGTTTTTTCAAAAGCCATACCAGCAGATTATTGTATAAAATGGTACATTTATACTTCAAATATATAATCAGATCAGATGCCTTTGAAAAAGATGCCTTATCTCCCAAGACAAACACGAAAAAACAAAAAAATATAATTTAATGACACGTGTAATTAAATCGAATCAAAACAAAATATATACACACATACATATAAATAAATAAGAGTATAAAGAAACCAAATTTTATGAAATTAAATTAAGAATTAACAGCTAATTTAAGAAAAACTAAAAATACCGATTGAAAGAAATGTCATATAAGAAATTTTTAAATTATACATTTACATACACCGAAAATATGTGTGGATAAAGTAATAAATAAGTATATACATACCTTAGAATGTGTATGTGCATAACTTCGATTACATAAAATAAATTGTTTAAGTTTTGCGTGGTTCATTGATATATGGGCACGTTTATATGAAATCAATTCCTCCTTTTGCCCAACTCTTATTTTGGAAGTAATTTTTGATACATACATATTATGTACATACATACATATTACGTACATACATACATATTATGTACATACATACATATATATATATATATATATATATATATATATATATATGTATGTATATATATATATATATATATATATATATATGTGTGTGTGTGTATATATATATATGTATATATATATATATATATATATATATATATATGTATATATATATATATATATATATATATATATATATGTATATATATATATATATATATATATATATATGTATATATATATATATATATATATATATATATACATATATATATATATATGTATATATATATATATATATATATATATATGTATATATATATATATATATATATATATATATGTATATATATATATATATATATATATATATATATGTATATATATATATATATATATATGTATATATATATATATATATATATATATATGTATATATATATATATATATATATATATATATATACATATAGATATATGTATATATATATATATATATATATATATACGTATATATATATATATATATATATATATATATATATATATATATATATACATATATCCTACTACTGTAAAGTTATGAAACGTCAAAACTTTTATGATGAAAATATTTCACAATTGCATAGTGCTAAACTAGATTTGTAATATAAAACCAGTCGATATACTAGAATTTCTTTGGTTTTTATGTAAAACTGTTATAGCAAATCTAAAATAATTAGTTAATATATTTGTTAGAATATTGAGGTGAGCTATTCTCAACTATAATGGAAAACAACATAATAATAATTTAGTTTTTATTACTTAAGGACTAGTAATAGGCAATTTATCAGATTTTCCTGTAAGAATAATTGAACATGTATTTTGTTATAAATAAAAAAATATATACCGTATATAATAAAAATAAATTTTCAATTTTTATGTTTGTAATAAAGTCTCATTTAGTAATAAATTACATTAACAATTAATTTTCACCTTGCAGAAAAATTACGTTTGGCGAATTTCTACTTCGACAAAGAAAAATCTTGCATACTATATAAAAGATTGTTAAAAGCCGAGTAAATAGATTTTTAAAGAAGATCCTTAATGATAGAAACGATGACTCGGTGCATACCTAGTATACATTTTCAAGTGCATCCGCATTTGTAGAGAGATGTCCTTCCACTTGTACGCTAAATGCCGAAGACTTCGTTCAATGAATATAACATACACTTGCAAGTTATTAGTGGATCTCTCGAATACAGTCTGGCTCATTAGAGGTATATGTACATATGTATGTACATAGATTCCTAGCCATGTATGTACATTTTTGCTTTAGTCCAAGGGGTAACTAATATGTATGCCATTTCCATATTCATTTAAAAGCAATGCCAAACAAATGGCGATGGGTTACTCACAATACAATAACTGCCTGTTCACCGATACATACTATTTAAAGCAAAAATAAATTCGAAAATTTTGTTTCTTATATCTGTTGGTGAGAATGGGCCAAGGCGAATTTAATATTACTCAATTCGCCCTACAGTAAACAATAGCATCGCAACTACCTGGCAACACACGAGATCCTAATTTACACTACTCTCATACAATACAATTAAGTTGATGCTTCTTGGTCATGTCGTTATATTATTGTAGTAATTTGATATTAATGAGCCCTCCTAGAGCAACTTGTGCCGTAATAGAATAACTGAATATATATGAATAACAGCTACTCTGTGGTTGGAGCTCTATGCTCCAACTTTTTATTACGGTGTGTGGTACGCTTAACCAATTGGCGTCGCGACTATCTGGCAACATCATTATAACTTGCTTTTCTCGCTACATTGGCGACGTACGAAATTTGCTGAAAATTTCATTAAGCACGCTATTTTTTTTTGTTAAAAAAGGAATTTCTACATATATAAAAGTGTTACAAATACGTATAAAATGGCTCAATTTGATTTAACAAGAATTAACTGCCAGTTTCTGGATAGACATTTGACTTTCCCTTTGTTGGAATTTCTGTGTGGCAAAGAGGTTAGTTTTGGTACATAGATATGTGGACACCATTTTTTATAAACGAAATTTCGAATATATATGCTTATAGATCTATGATCAAAAGGATTTACTTGAGTATATTTTGGAAACGGTGAACAAAACAAATATGATTGATTATACCATGGACACTCGCAAACGCTTGGGACTAAGTCAAGAAATGCCGGAGGAGTTAGTTCAACGTAAAGCTGAAGTTCTAGCGACATTAAAGCAGTTGCAAAATGAAGTTGCTCCGATAATGAAAGCTACGGATATCTTGAAAAATGGTGAAAGCATGAAAGATTCTAAAACGTTTGTCAATGCTTTACAAAAAGAGTACAATTTTAAACTGGAACATTTGGAGAGTGCCTATAAACTAGCTAAATACTTGTATGAGTGCGGTAATTACCAAGAATCTACATCATATTTGTATTTCTGTTTGATTGTTATGTCTCCAAACGACAAGGTAAATAAAACTAATCGTGTTCATTCTAGTTCCCAAAAAGAAGCATTTTAGCAAGAAACATAATATATATATCTTGGTTTTTCAGAATTATTTAAATGTTTTGTGGGGCAAATTGGCTGCTGAAATTTTAACCCTAAACTGGAATACAGCTTTAGAAGATTTGACTCGATTGCGCGATTACATCGATAATGCCAACTTTTCTACAGTTCAGGCTTTGCAGCAACGTACATGGCTTATTCACTGGTCTGTTTTGGTGTTTTTCAATCATCCAAAAGGGCGTGATCTCATCATAGAAACTTTCTTAAATAAACCATCGTATCTAAATGCGATCCAGACTATGTGTCCCCATATAATGCGTTATTTGGCCGTCGCTGTAATCATAAACCGCACACGTCGCAATGCACTTAAAGAACTCATTAAAGTTATCCAGCAAGAATCTTACACCTATCGTGATCCTATTACTGAATTTCTTGAGTGTTTGTATGTAAATTTTGATTTTGAAGGTGCTCGTCTAAAACTTCATGAATGCCAAACAGTGATTCTAAACGACTTTTTTATTGTTGCGTGCTTAAACGAATTTGTAGAAGATGCCCGCCTTATGATCTTTGAAACGTTTTGCCGTATTCATCAATGTATCACCATCAGTATGCTGGCCGACAAACTGAACATGAATCCTGCTGAAGCCGAATGCTGGATTGTAAATTTAATCCGAAACGCGCGTCTTAATGCAAAGATTGACTCTAAATTGGGTCACGTTGTTATGGGTACTCAACCTTTGAGTCCCTATCAACAACTGGTTGAAAAGATTGACTCTTTATCGATGCGGTCAGAACATTTAGCTGGATTAATTGAAAGAAAAAGTAAACAAAAGCAAAATCAAGAGTCTGCTGACTCATGGAAGTATTATTAAATAACTTCCTAACTAAATAACAGTGTCTATTTAAAACGCACGTATTTCTATATAAAAATACATAACTATTTTTACATAAAATTCTTAATGTATATTGGGAAAAGCCAAGTGAATAAAACACCATCGTACATCTTTTGGGCACCATCGTACATCTTTTCTGGCAATAATTTAATTTATATTTACATCGAAAGTTAAAGACTGATACAGAGTGGAATTATTAATTTTAAAAGCAGTAAGGGCGGCTGCCTGAAAAATAATATGTATGGACTAAATGCAAATATATTTGTTTTCTATTAAGGGTCTTACATCTACAGCATAAAGAAAACATGAGATAACGATTGGAACAAACAATAGTTGTGTACTTTAAATTAATATTAATTTATTAGCCTCTTGACGTCAAACTATTAGTTGCTAACTTTTTTTCTTGGTTAAAGTTTTTTGTGTGTTTACTACAAGCCAGTCTTTTATTGGTAAATCTTGCAAGTAATTTATCCACTTTCGAACGAAAATCAACCAAATTATTCCATACACAAGACACACTACCGATTCAATATAGAAACCATCAAAAACAATTTTGCAGTCGCCTCCGGCAGCAGCGCATTCCTAAAAAATAAAATATTCATTGTAAGTAATTCGTATCGAACTTTTCATTGCTAAATTAAACTTATTTTTTATAAGCTGATTGTTCTAAAATTACTCCTAATTGAAAAAGACATGATTAATATCTTTTACAAGGAAAGTGAACATAAGTTTTATATACTTCATTTACACATTAGAACAGAAAAGTTTTTCTCAAAAGCTGCATAAAAACTACATTATTAATGATGAAGATGTAGCGGTTTTCGAAAAGTTCTGTTCTACTCTGCTGTGTAAGTTGAATATTTAAAACTTATATTGACCTACCCTTATGCTTAACAATATTCATCATGTCTTTACGTTTCAAACAATAGGCCTACAAACACTAAATATTAATAAAGAAATTTAATGTCACTAATTCTTTGTATAAATTGACATAAAATACCTCTTTCTGTTGTTTTGATAAACAAAAGTTGTTTTCGAATCCGGTTTGATCAGGCCTTGTACATTGCTTCCAAGTCAAAACATCAACCAGCCATAATATAACAGTATTCGCCAAATTACCTCCAAGATTAGATAGGGTGTTTAAAAATGTCATGTATGTACCACCCACCGCAGGATCCGATATTTTTGCGAAAAATGCCATCACGGCGACAAACATACAATAAAGGAAAATTTGATATATGCCATAGTTGGCAATCAGGATTACATAATAGTAAATTGGCACCTCCCCACCGTCTATAATATATGGCGTAAAATATGCAATCACGGGAGACATTGACGCGAAAAAAATTCGGTAAGGAATGGCCTTGAGGTATACTTCCATAGGACGCGGGCCATTCGTATAACGACTAACAACGACAGGTAATACTATCTGTAGGGGAATAATTGGTACCGCTAACAAAGCTAGCTTTTCTTTAGGAACGCCAGCGTCAATGAGTTTTAGTGATGTTACGGCATCACAAGCTGCAAAGGTTACTTTGACCGTAAGCAAAATACCAGCTAGAATTTGAATCGGACGCATGTGAACCATATCAATAAGTATTTTATAACTTTCATATATATTAAGTTCGTGTTCTTCTGTATATCTTGCTTCAGCATGATCGTCTTTTATATCATTTTCTTTTTTAAATATTGCGACAATAGTTGTGGCAATGAGAAAACATATGCCCCAAAACCACAAAAAATCAGGCAACGTTACCATACCCTGATTGCTTGGTACGGAGCGCAAATAGGTATTACAAAAGTCTGTTGATTCCAACGCAATAAAAGCAACATATCCCAAAAAATAGCCAGCAGTTTGTCCCACACTATTGCAAGTAGACGCGTATCCCACATTACATCTTTTAAGCATAGTCAGTGCCCAGCCATCTACAGCAATATCTTGGGTTGCAGCCAAGAAATTTAGCAAAAAGAATAGAGTGGTTAGTAACGGAACATTCGGCTCTATACCACCAGATCCTAACCAACGATCGACCACACAAGATAGTAGTATCATAAACAGTCCAATTAGATATTGGCAGGGTACAAGCCACGATTTTCTACGTCCAAAGCTTTTTATGTATAGAGAGTCTACAATTGGAGCCCACAACAGTTTCAGACTAAAAGGCCAATATGCAAACGAAAATTCAGCTTGTTGCTTATAGCTTGCACCCCGATTCTGCAACATCATTGGAATGGCTGCTATTAATCCCAGCGGTATGCCTTGCAATATATAAAGAAACAATAGTATTGCAATGTTTCTTCTATCTCCGCGTATATCAGTTTTTTCATGACCATCATCGCAAGAACTTGGCGGCGGTACCAGCTGATTGTTTATTTCTTCGGAATCCTTTCTGCGTCTGACATCCATCACAAGCAGCATATATTATTGAAGTAATAAATCCAGCTAATGAGAATTGGTAGAATTATAATCGACACGTCACTCCTTTGATTCACGTGTAATACATACGTATGTATGTATGTATACGAATTTGGTGAGAGTTCTGTACTATGTTCAATATATGTTTAATTTTTTAGAGCCAACTAATTGTTTTGGTTTCAATAGCATTCCCGTCAGTTTGTTCTCATTTAGTTTAGATATTTTGTTGACAGCAATTTTTGCCGCTCGCATAGAATATGTATATGGTAAAATAATTTAAAATAGATAACATTTAACTATATCAAATAAAGGTCAATCAATGAAATTCATCACCTGTTTATTTGTTTACATATGTAGTACATATTTTCAATAGACAACAAAAATATACAGCAGTGTTGATAATGAGAGCTGCCACAAATAGAAAAATTCACTCAAATTTTACAAAAACTCCACCCATTTTAAAATTTTATGAATATATCATTTAACATGTACCTTTTAGAATGGATCACTTAGTCGAATTCTATACTATATATAAAGTTTGGCTAGCGCATAGTTCTTTCGAAATATATAACATGCGAATAAGGATATATCAAGCAGACACATTCTATTGAACTTGGTAAATGCAATGTACCAATCGGCTTTCGTTTGAGGAAGTTTTTCATTTCCATACAACACACAAGAGTAATAAAATATTCATTCATTATCATATTGATAAGAATGTTGCTACAAAAATTGTATTTATTGTTCTTAAGAAATTTAATGGTTTTACAATTGGCGAATAAAATGAGGCATTAATGTTTATTTTTGCGGCTACCTATTATGTTATACATTTTCGGCAGTCATTTTTACATTCGTATTGTTTCAAATTGTTGCAAAGAAAACGAAATCGGTTGTTGAAATCCCAACTTCAATTATCAGCAGATCTGATATTATTCTTCCCATTTGTGATGAACTTCTGGAGTCAAATTGATAATTTTAACGTGCACAGCTTGAAATTTTTCATATTTGGGCGGTATGGCACATAACCGATATTTTACCTCATCACCTTCCATGGGCACATATTCACCTTCGATGCTAGGCAGATAATGGAAATTAATTGCAGTTATTCAATGTCGCACATGTATGAACACTTACTCGGATATGTGGCAAAATATTTCTTCCCCTCCTGCTTTAGGGGCTATAAAGCCATGACCTTTGGTGCGGCTAAAAAACTTTACAACTCCTGTGACAATGGGATTTTCCATAGCACGGGCGGAGCTGTACAGCATATATGTAAATGGTGAATCAAAAAGCTTTACTTCAATCTGTTACTTACGTCGACGCAGTTCTCGTGCGTTTTGTAATAATTGGGCTTGGCAGCTGTAATGTCGAGTTTGGACTTCCACTGCTGCAACTGCGAAATAGTGGTGGCTTGCCTGGAGTAAGACTTTCGGGAGTAGATGTCTCAGCCATGTTTCAAATTAGCTTTCTTCTTTATAAAATTTATTTTAATTCATCAAAAAAATATTTTATTCTGGGTAAAGAATTACAATTAACTTGTGAATGTATTTTTTAATATGTAATACACTGAAAAAGGATTCAAATATCACTTTGCAATTTATTTTTGCTTCACTTCTAATAAAGTCACAGAGCTACCAGCTTCTATCAAAAATTTCACAGAACCATCGCAAACACAGAAACAATCGCATATAAAATTATTATTTCATATGGTAGCCTTCCCGATAACCTCAAACCGAAGTGGTTGTGCTGCTGCCGAATACTTAACCGTCGCTACATCGTGAATCCTGCGCCGTCTACTAATATTATCTACGTCGCGTTACGTTTCATTAAGGACTCCCATTGAAATTTCATACCCAGAACCTAATGTTATGTCATAGCCAATGGACACTCTTGTACTTCTTATATGTGGAAAAGTGTATTTCATACAAAGCTTAGTATGTACATATATGGAGTAAAACATACATCGAATACAAAATATGTGTTCTTTTTATGTGTCTCCGCTTTCACTTACAAAATTAACTGGTCGTTGATATGAAGGGACCTGCATCATGTTTCCACAAGTTAATATTATTTCGTATATATATATATATATATATATATATATATACATATATATATATATATATATATATATATATATATATATATATTTATATATATATATATATATATATATATATATATATTCTTGAAGTGTTATTAATTCGCCTTGGTCTTAAGTACGTTTAGGCGGCCAACACAGACCGAAGTATTTAAAGTTGCCTTCACTGATGATACATAAAACAAAAACAAAAGCAAAAACAAAAAGCCTGTTGTTTCTGTAAACTTCTGACAATTGATGTACGCCAATGGGATCGAGTAAATACTTAATTGTAAAAACTATATTTTGTTTATAGAATGCTTTAAATAAACTAATAAACATTAAAAAAATGTCAACGGACGAAACGGAAAGTGATCACGATTATGCTACTATTCGCCTAAGAAATCTATTAGATGAAAGTATAAATTCGCATCGAGTGCTCCGACTGATGCGGAATGCAACCGGAGAATGGAGAAATGATCCTGAACAGTCGTCGTCTAGAAGAGGGTCAAATTCGGACCATAATTATATAGTACAAATTGGTCCTATAACAATAAGTGCAAGCGGGGGCACAATGGAAGATGAACACGACTTGTTTGATGATGAAAGTACAGAAGCTGGGAACGATGTGTTACATTCTGGTTCCACTACAGTCACATACGAAACTGGTAATCAATTGTGAATTATATAAGATAAAATTTATGCCCTAACTCTTGTCTTGGTCATCCTGGTTTCATTGTGAATCTCGTATACCATCACAGCTTTGTTATCCTAGATAATAAATTTTTGAAATTGTGCACATATTATAAACTCCTGTGTCATTAGTATTCAAAAAATGTGCTAATCATACTTTCCTTTTATTATATGTTAGACCTTCAAAATAAAAAAGTCATAGTTCAGCTTATGTTGTCTTAAAATTTGTTATAACCAAAAAAATAACAAACTATTCTATGTTTAGATACTAGATCAGAAGATTCCATTAGTACTGTAACAACTAACTCTTCAGATCAAACCCACTACTCCGTACAATCAAGTTCAACAGATAGGACTAATATGTCAGAGCAATCCATCGATTCCTTGCCATCTGTGTCTGAACAGTCGGAGAGAGGTAAAAATAAATAAACCTGAATATTGTTCACTCTAAATCCTTTTATACTTATTAACTATAGAGTCTACGAACGAAACTCCAGAGGTAGTTGCTAGTGGATCTAGATCATCACAATTACAAAGCGATGAAAATTTGAATAGGAATACTAACGAGGTAATAAGCTCTGACACTCCTACACCAGCTAAAAAAAGAAGACGTTTATCTTTAGAAATCAATGTTACTCCCAAGGTAAAAGGAAAAAAAGAAACAGATTTAAGCGATGAAGACGATGGTTTAACTTGCCCTATTTGTTTGGACAATTGGGAAATGACTGGTGAGCATCGGCTGGCATCTCTTAAGTGTGGGCATTTGTTTGGCAATTCTTGCATTCGTCGCTGGCTACAAGAAAGTTCTCGTCAATCAGGACAAAAGGTGTGCCCGCAATGCAAAACAAAAGCGCATCCCAGGGAAATACGTTATCTGTATGCGAAGAGATTAAGGGCAATAGATCGTAGTGAGGAGCATCGAATGAGAGAAGAACTTAATGAAGCCCATTCGAAAGCTCAAAGACTAACGCTTGAGTTGGCAACGGTTAAAATGTCTTATGCTCAGGTGACCCAAAAACTTAAGGCTTTAGAAAATGACAATGATACACTTAACACATTGCTGAGGAGTAATGGAAGCTTATCATGTACAAAGCCCATACCCCAAAAGCCATCTGTAATGTATAAATTATTCATGGATCGTAATATTGAGATATCAAAAGAGACCGGCTGCCGTGTTCTAGTATATGCAGAACAACAAACAAGTTTAATAGTATCTCAGAAGAGTAATCAAAATCTCTTCCCTGGTTACGGTTTAAGGTTTGTTGATACTGTATCTTTTAAGCCTACCAATTTTTTACACACCTCCCTTAAACTACTGAGAGATATAAGTCTTTCTGATGACCAGCAATTACTAGCTGCGGCTAGCATGGAACCAAAAGTAAAACTTTTTGATTTGCGAACTCTTTCAGTGACTGCTATATTTAAACCAGCAGAGAAGCCTATATGGTCATGCGCTTTAGGACGTCGAGATAGTGAACACTCTATATACCTTGGGTCTCAACACGGTAGTATTTATGTATACGACACTCGATTTCCAGAAACATGTGTGAGTGAACACCAATCTGAGTACGACCTTAGTCCTATTGTGCAAGTAGCATCAATACCAGCCTGTCCAATATTTCCTAGTGGTGGATTTCTGGTCTGTAAACTGACTTCTATGTGGTTTTATGAAAACTGTGGAGAATCTACATATCCTACGCGTCTATCTGTTGAGGGACGTTTTATTTCAATGGACTTTGACGCTGTTGATTTAAAATTACTTGTACAAACAAGAAGCTGCGCCCGTTATCCACGAGCACGGTATATTCTCGGAAAACTGAATAAAGTCAATGAAATTCCGGTCTTTGAAATTCATGTTACCTTTTTTGCATCATCAAATAGTCCGGTAATGGCCCGATGTTCTCAAATTGGAGTTGCCTCAAATACATTAGTAGCGGCATATATACAAGATTCAAAACTTTTATCGTTATACGATACAAATCGTGAGCAGTGCGTACAATCGTTGCCAGCGCAAGATATTATATATGATACTTGCCCCATATATACCAAGGACTGCACTTATTTGGCAGCCTTAACTGAAACCAAATGCAGACTTTACAAATTGAACCCTATCTAAATGATTTTTGCATTAAGTTATATATAAGAGTTTTTAAATTCAGTATGTATTATTTAAATCAGATTTCTTCTAATTTTCATATGCATAATAAATAATTAATTGATTCAAGTTTTAAATTTAAAAAATTAGTAAATATTTGGAAACTGCGAAACCGTTTATTATAAGATCCTCTAGCACAGGAAACATCCTCTAGAGCACAAAATAACCTGTGCTCAAGGCACATCTATATTAGGTATACTCAATTAGCAACACTGCAGAAAATATATGTAGTGGATTCGCCTTGATATGTATTTTGTTTGTGTAAAATATTTTCGGTTGTCAAATTGACTTGACAAATAAAACAAGAAAAATGGCGATACAGAAGAAAAAACAGCACAGGCACCACAAGGCACATCTATATTTGTATATTAAATTCTGTCTTTTTTGTTAAACTGAAATTAAATATATTAAAATAATATAATATTTCTATTACTACATTTTCGAGTTTACATATATTACATAAATGTAATGCCATAGTATTTAGTGTGAATAAGCAGCAAGTCGATGTAAAGTCTAAATAAAAATTTTTTATTTCCAATTAGAGCACAATTCACTCCAACTAGGGAGTCATTATATCAAGAAGTTAATTTAATACATATGTACTTTAATATTGTGCAAACAAAACCACAGAGTAACAAAATGATGCTCTCATCGATAAACAATTCCTTTGAGCAGGATACACATGATACGGATGCCAACTGTGATGGGCCAGATTTAGACTGTGTATGCAGACGTAGATACTTATCAAAATGAAATTGCTGAATTATACAGCTATACGGAGTTTAGAGAGTTTCAGCAGAACGTCAAAGCATTCGAACACCAAATGGAAATGTATGATTTGCCACCCAACTGGCAAAAACTAGACTCAAATACACAAAGTATTGCAAGCTGCAAGATGTATATTGTATTTGGCTGAATATATTTAGATGAGCAAGAGCAGATGGACATGGAGTTAAGTCCCGGCAATGAAAATGCCCCAAACAGTGGGAACAATGGTTCTGGTAATGGAAGTAATCAAAATGGTGAAAAAATCGAATACATCAACCACAGCCAGAACAACTGCGAATCATAACAGTTACAGTGCGCAACCGTCTGTACAAGCACCTCAAATGACTACGCGTTTGCACTGGACTCCAAAAGTTCGCCAAAAGGATATCGATCAATTCTTAGATATATCTCGAAATAAATTTATTGGCTATTCTTTCATTGATGACCACGAAAGCTTAGCTGGTTTACCACAGCCCTTACATGAGGGTATATGATTGCTTTATTTGAAGTACTGCAGTTTACGAAATATTTGTTTCTTGTTATTCTAAATATATGAATTCATTACGTGTTAATGCCAACTCACCAGTATGCATTAAATAATTTGTTTGAATAATTTTCAAATTCATGTGTTAAATGTGTATATAATGCACTTTAAATGATTTTGTTACCTTTTGCTTGTCGTGTCATTCAAATCGATTGCATTATTGGAAATCATTTTTTATTTAAATAATAATCATTTTTTATTAACAATAATATCTTAATTTCGAATAAATCATACAATTTGAACTTAACTATTTTCAATTTTATATTTAACAACAATTAAATACTACAACTTTTAACTAACTTATTAGAACAAATAACTTATTATTATTATTAGTTATTTATAACCATGTAGCAATTAACTTTTATTAAAATTAAAATAATACTTTATAATTTTAAAATTCCAATCAATGTATAATTTAGCTAGTTGTTATGAAATTTTAAGTCTCAATAAACAAATAAATAAATATATACTAATATTTAACAACAATACTTATATATAAGAACACAATATAACAATAAAAATTATTCTATTTACATACACCACGATGTCCATTTGATAAATCTTAAAAGATAAATAAAATACTAATTATAAAATATTTCAATACTCACTCGGTTTGCATTTGCTGCTCCTTGTGGTGTGTGTCCATCACCCCGTCTTCAAATCTGAAAAAAGAAAACAAACGTTTATTGTTGTCATAAAATAGTTTTTGGTTAACTTCCTTTGACGCAATATTTTCAGCCTTGTTAAATACTATTGGTGTGTCATTGCTGAAAAGATAAATATGAATAATACATTATTTATTTGTATGCATACATTTTATTTATTTTTTAAGGGTTATACTTACTTTACTTTTAAGGATTCTCTTATGGGAGGAGAAGAAACCGCATTCCGCATAAAGGGTTCAGCATTTGGTATGAGATATGCAGCTCTGTTACCAACACGAACGATGCTGGCGGGCAAAAAATGGTCAGCGCAGATCAGTGCTGTTGCAGAAAGTGCTACGCAACAAATCTCACCCCATTTCATCCTGGATACCGCATCTTTCTGCGCTTGGAACAACGATCCCTCTCCGTTGAAGAATTTGCGCTTGCACACTGCACAAACACGCATTGTTTTATAAGTTCACAAAATGTTTTTAAATGAAAACTATTGCTTTTAACAATAATAATCAAATGAATTATATATTATACATAAATAACTTTGGTTTCTTAGGAATTATCACAATATTAATTTTTGTTTTTCAACTCCACAAATTTTTCTTTTTGGCGCAAAGACTAAAAAGCAGATTTTGACAAAAGACTTCAAGGCGAACCAAGGCGAAAGCAGAAGATTTTGACAACTGACTTCAAGGCGAATCAGGCGAATTATATCACCTGTTCACCATTTTTCGTATTAAGGTCACCTAGTATAGATGCGCCTTGCCTGTGCTCTAGAGAATAGCCTACTCTTGTAGTGCTGCCACCTTGCTACATTTACGGGTAGTATATTTCAATATATACGTTCAGGATATGACAATCTCTATGGAACTATGATTAAGGTCTATCAATGATCTAAAATTTCTATATGTTGGCGACAATACAATATTTTAATGAGGAATGAAAACAATGCAAGTATAATATATGATGATATTTATATAGAAGTGAGAAATGTTATGAGTGATCATGTACAATTAACATCTGCTGTCAAATAGCGTTGAACGTCGAAAAAACACCGTTTAAAAAAACGTCACCTTTGAATAATCTATAGAGCTATAGCTTGCCCTGGTGGCAGCATTGTTTACGCTCCAAATCACAGGTTATTTTGTGCTGCAAGTGACGTGGAATGTTCTTGTGAACTATTTGTTTTAAAGGAAATTTAAAAAATATTGCTTTTGTGATATATATTTCATGTGTTGCAATAAAAAGTGAAACATAATTAGGACATAATATTATATTCCTAACTATTGAATAAACAAGCTACAGTAAAAACATAATCACTGACACAAAATGTTGACCAATTTCGAATCGAAATCAGCCCGTGTAAAAGGGCTATCTTTTCATCCCAAACGGCCTTGGATATTGGTAAGTCTACATAGTGGTGTAATTCAGCTTTGGGACTACCGCATGCATACTCTTTTGGAAAAATTTGATGAACATGATGGTCCAGTTCGCGGTGTTGCATTTCATCAGCAAATGCCATTGTTTGTGTCAGGCGGTGATGATTACAAAATTAAAGTGTGGAATTATAAGCAACGTCGCTGTATATTTACGCTACTTGCTCATTTAGACTATGTGCGAACTGTGGCCTTTCATCACGAATATCCTTGGATTCTAAGTGCTTCTGATGATCAGACAATTCGCATTTGGAATTGGCAATCCCGAAACTGCATTTGTGTACTTACTGGCCACAATCATTATGTGATGTGTGCTCAGTTCCATCCGACAGAAGACCAGATTGTGTCTGCCTCGTTGGATCAAACTGTACGTGTATGGGATATTTCAGGACTTCGTAAAAAAAATGTGGCCCCGGGTCCAGGTGGACTAGACGATCACTTAAAAGGACATCCCGGTACAGCAGATTTGTTTGGACAGGCAGATGCTGTAGTTAAGCATGTCTTAGAAGGACACGATCGCGGTGTAAACTGGGCCAGTTTCCATCCTACCTTGCCACTAATAGTTTCAGGCGCAGATGATCGGTTAGTTAAATTATGGCGCATGAACGAATATAAGGCCTGGGAGGTCGACACATGCCGTGGACACTACAACAATGTTTCATGTGTACTATTTCATCCACGTCAAGATCTTATAATTTCGAATGGAGAAGATCGTAGTATTCGTGTTTGGGACATGACAAAACGTCAATGTCTTTATACATTCCGTAGAGAAGGTGAACGTTTTTGGGTTTTAACTGCACATCCAACATTGAATTTATTTGCAGCTGGTCATGACGGAGGTGAGTCTAGAAATTTAAATAAACTCGTGCTTTTATTCCTAATAAATTTTACAAAAAAAATTCATTGTTTTAAGTCAAACTCTAATATAGTAAATTTGGGTGCTCATATATGCATACATAGACACACATCCATGTAAAGAAAACTAATAAAGAAGAGTTATTGATTTGTAGGTATGGTGGTGTTCAAATTGGAACGAGAACGTCCGGCATATGCGGTGCACGGAAACATTCTTTATTATGTAAAAGAACGTTTTCTGCGAAAATTGGACTTTACTACGACTAAGGATACTGTAGTAATGCAGCTGAGAGGCGGTGGCAAATCACCAGTATATAGTATGTCGTACAATCCAGCATTGAATGCTGTTCTAGTTTGTACGCGAACCAATAACTTGGAAAATAGTACATATGACTTGTGCCAAATACCAAAGGATGCAGAGTCGCAAAGCGAAAATGACAGTAAAAGGTCTTCCGGCATAACGGCCATATGGGTTGCACGCAATCGCTTTGCTGTTCTTGATCGTAATCAGCAACTTGTAATTAAAAACTTTAAAAATGAGGTCACCAAAAAAATACCAACATTCTGCGAAGAAATTTTTTACGCTGGAACTGGCATGTTGTTAATACGTGACCCAGAATATGTAACACTTTATGAAGTGCAACGTTTGGTGTCTGTGGGCAGTGTTAAACTGGCCAAATGCAGATACGTTGTTTGGTCCCCAGACATGTCGCTAGTTGCTCTTCTGTGTAAACATTCTGTTACTATTTGTGATCGACGTTTGCATTACTTATGTACGATTCAGGAAAATTGTCGTGTTAAATCTGGAGCTTGGGATGATTCGGGGGTGTTTATTTATACAACAAGTAATCACATCAAATATGCGCTAACCAATGGTGATCATGGAATTATTCGTACACTTGATCTGCCAATATATTTGACGCGAGTCAAGGGTAATCAAGTATTTTGCTTAGATCGCGAATGCCGTACCCGAGTGCTTCACATAGACCCAACAGAATATAAGTTTAAGCTGGCTCTTATTAATCGAAAATATGACGAAGTTTTGCATATGGTCCGAAATGCCAGGTTGGTAGGGCAAAGTATTATTGCCTACTTGCAGCAAAAAGGATATCCGGAAGTGGCCCTTCATTTCGTAAAGGATGAAAAAACACGATTCGGCCTTGCTCTTGAATGTGGCAATATAGAAATAGCTCTTGAGGCCGCTAAAGCTCTGGATGACAAAGATTGTTGGGAACGTTTAGGTCAGGCAGCACTTTTACAAGGAAATCACCAAATTGTGGAGATGTGCTATCAACGTACTAAGAATTTCGATAAATTAAGTTTTCTTTATCTTATAACAGGAAACTTGGAAAAGCTTCGTAAAATGAATAAAATTGCAGAAATACGGAAAGA
Source organism: Linnaemya vulpina (assembly GCA_963675445.1). Classification (NCBI taxonomy): domain Eukaryota; kingdom Metazoa; phylum Arthropoda; class Insecta; order Diptera; family Tachinidae; genus Linnaemya; species Linnaemya vulpina. Next base: position 5,347,212 of record OY776278.1, on the reverse strand, counting down.
TGTTTCGGCGCAGTATCAAGGAGCTCTTCTTTTGGGCGATGTTAAAGAGCGCATTAATGTTCTTAAGAATTGTGGTCAGATGTCATTAGCATACTTGACTGCTGCTACTCACGGCTATGATGAACAAGCTGCTGCATTAGGTGAAGTAATTGCTAAAGAAGGAAATGCCTTACCAGAGGTTAATCCAAATGCTACATTGTTAAAACCGCCCGTACCAATTCAACAGGTAGAAACTAACTGGCCGTTATTAAGCGTCTCCAAAGGTTTCTTTGAAGGCGCAATGTTAACTCGCGCAAGTACAAGCGCTACAGCAAGACAAGCTCTTAATGTTAATGCTGACGCAGCTTTGGATGTATCTGGAGGAGAGGGTTGGGGTGCCGATGCAGATTTGGGCATGGATGACGATGGTGATGATGAAATGCATGATGCCATTGATACGGAAAATGGTGCTGGTTTGGATGGCGCTGGAGAAGATGGTGCTGGCTGGGATGTAGGAGATGATGATCTAGTTGTTCCCGAAGAGTTGGCATCGAAAATAAAAGCTTCTGCGTTGGACAGTGGCTACTATGCTGCTCCAAATAGAGGGCAATCACCTCCTCAATACTGGGCTAATCACTCGCCTTTAGTATTGGATCATATAAAGGCCGGATCATTTGAAACGGCATTCCGTTTACTTAATGAACAGTTAGGAGTAGTTAACTTTCAACCGTTCAAAAATCTGTTCATGCAAAATTACAGTTGTTCTAAAACAAGCTTTACAGCAATGCCCAATTTACATCCATTAATGGCGTACCCGCTACGTAATTATTCTGAAAGTAATCCTAAACAGCAACGTCCTGCCTTAGGAATAAAGTTAAATGACCTTGTGCAAAGACTTCAAGCTGGTTATCAGTTGACAACAGGCGGAAAATTTTCCGAGGGCGTTGAAAAGTTCCACTCGATATTAATAAGCATTCCTCTTTTGGTGGTTGAAACTAAACAAGATATAGCTGAAGCGCAGCAACTCCTCAAGATCTGTGCAGAGTACATATTGGGTTTAAAAATGGAAACAGTACGTAAAGGTTTGCCGAAATCAACTTTAGATGATCAAAAGAGGTTATGTGAAATGGCTGCTTACTTTACTCACTGTAAGCTGCAGCCTGTACATCAAATCCTTACTCTTCGCACTGCTCTCAATATGTTTTTTAAGCTGAAAAATTATAAGACAGCAGCTTCGTTTGCACGACGTTTATTAGAACTAGGACCAAGACCCGAAGTGGCACAACAAGTTCGCAAAATCTTACAGGCGTGTGAAGTAAACCCCGTAGATGAACACAATCTTCAGTACGAAGAATTCAATCCATTTAGTATATGTGGTATTAGCTTTAAGCCCCTTTATCGTGGAAAACCTGAAATCAATTGTCCGTTTTGCGGAACGTCTTATGACCCTCAATATAAAAACCAAATTTGCACAATATGCGAAGTGAGCCAAATTGGTAAAGATTGCATTGGTTTAAGGATATCTAATCTCCAATTCCGGTAGACTATATCGGAATTAATAAAGTATATACTTGTTTAAATATATGACTACTTTAGACACTAATTCTTTCATAAAGTGTTATTTTGCCATTTTCTAAACAGCACAAATATTAAGATTGTGCAAAAAGAAAACATTCTTGAGGACTTCATTTCGCTTTAAAAAATTATATAATTAAAATATATGTATGCTAATAAAGTATTACTTGAACGATATTTGGTATTAATAACAAAGTTTTGTTGTAAGTATACAACTTACTACGAGATAATGAAAAGAAGATTCCTTTTATATAAGTTTGTCTACACTAACATGTAATTTACGTGAGATTTTTCTGACCATTTATAGGACTATAAGCATTTCAAAATCTATGGTTTGACTTGTGTAATTCTCAAGTAGTTTTTGTCAGTTTGATGATTTGGTGTGAGAATTAATAAAATACGTATGAGGCAAGTCACAGTGCAGTATTCAATATCGGCGGAAATTCGTATAGTTTCGATCGATATAGAATGATGTAATTTGTCCCACGTATACACAAATTTAAAAGCGCAATATAAAATGATAATGTTAACAAAAAAAAAACAAAAAAAAATCATTTTTTCAAACAATATATCGCTATGAATATTTGTTAAGTATTAATTTGTCAATTGCTTAATATTAGCCAAATATTTTTTGCGATTTAATGTTTTAAACTGTCTAACTATTTGAATATCAAAAATATAACTTGAGTTTTGATTTTTTTTATTATACATTAATTTAAACCAATATTCTAAATATCTTAATTATATGCATGTGCTATATGAGAGAATTTCGATCAGATGAGTAAAATGCATTTTTATTAACAATGTTAGCAAAGTGGCCTTGGTTATATTATTTTTTAACGTCGCCACATGCTTGCGGCGCCAACTCCTATACCTCCTGAAGCGACCCCACGACGTACTGCGTCCATGTCTTCGGGTCGATTTTCACGATAAGCTCTTTTAGAGTCCTCAAATTCGCGCAATCTTTGGTTATATCGATCAATTTGATCTCGAAGTATCGCATCTTCGTGCATTGCTCTGCGCTCGTCGTACTCTAAACAACCAACACCATCCAGCCGTTCCAAGTCTAGCCAGCCACGAAATCTAACACATACGCCGTTCATAATAAAATACGATTTAATATGTACTTTTCCCGGCTCCTTTTCGAATTCGCATTCTTTATCATGTATATAGGGATTCTGGGTGGCGTTGAAAACGAGTTGCAAGTTTGTGCCCGAAGCAACAAATGAGATCTCAGTATGACCTTCTCTGCAGCCGTTTTGAAAACGTATCTGTCGTTCTTCTAAAGCTCGCTCACGGTATCCAGTATACCGAATTTCGCTTTCGCGACTCAAACGGCGAAAAAGCTCGTCACTTTCGAATTTGGATTTTTGATCGGGAACTACACGAGGCATTTTAAATATGAAACGTGGCTTAGGTTGTTCATAGAGACCAATTGTATCGTACGGTATCATTCCAGCCAAGGCTGCTTCGTTCATGGTGTTTTGATTTTCGAAAAAACAACAAAGGCTTGTTTGGGAGTAGTCCCACTTATGTTGAGCAGCAATTTTTAATGTTTTTCTTTACGCTAACCCAAAAGAAATATTAAGTATATAAGTTGAATTTCTCTGCAGTTTTTTTCAATTTCTTTTCGTATGTGTATATAGTTATTAATCTTTAAAAAGCGATTGTGTTATACTTACATTTCTGCGGTTTTCTTTCTTTGCTTCTTACCTTTTGTTTACGATAGTAGTGCCAGATACTCGTTTTAAAAAGTAATTTCGAAACGAGTGGTAGCACAACACAAATCAATTCACAACCTATTCCATAGCAACGCTGTGCTTTTGATAGCTCGTGAAGAGGATATCTTTCTTGTATAATATACTTGAATATAATCAAATTAAATACATTATAATAATATTCTGTTATTTATATCAGATGTTTCTACTGCATATGAATAAATATATATGTATGTATATAGAGAAGCTAATATTGACATTCCAAGCAGAGAATAAACAAAGGCAGCTGTGCTGATTTACACACCATTCAGTACATTGTTTTCGCATATGGCATTTGTTGATATTATTGATATATTTTTTGACAGTTGGTTCAACACGTGCGGTATTTTCTAAGTGCTATATATTTTAAAATAAAGGTATAAATAAAACTAATTACGTTCCGGAATAATGGCCACTCCAAAGGTGGTATCAAATAACAAACCGAACAAAATTATATATGATGATGATGGCGAAATTGTCTGTGAAACAAAACAATTGCCAAAAAAGAATCAAAATTCTGAAATCATAACCGCTCCAAAGGGAGCTGTAAATAATAAACCGAAAAAAATTATATATGATGATGATGGCGAAATTGTCTGTGAAAAACAAATCACAAAAAAGAAGAGGAAGAACTGTCCGAATAATGAGAATGGTAATGTGGCTACAAAGCTGGAACTCAAAGATGAGGATAAAGAGGATTATTTCATAGCCAGAGAAAAGAAAAAGGCGTCCCAAAGAAAAGATGATAGCAGTGAGTCTGAGATGCGAAAGAAATGGTATTATGTTGTAAGTTGTATGCCCGATATATTAAATTTTACAAGTTCTTAATTGACTGTAATGTTGTAGTATCCCCAATATCCATCCACGGAGGAAATATTAGATATGAAGGATAGTGAACAAATGGAATTGCTTAATATGTGCCGCTCTGCTTATGATCAGGAAAAGACAACATATTTGAAACGTAGGTAAATTTCTTCCGTCAAGTTATCTCTTCTTCATGGCACCACATATTTTTATATGTATTGCAGAAAATCCTTCTGATGCTAGGTGGCTTCAAACAGCACTTCATAAGGGTACAGCAAAAGATCGGGCCAATGCTGGTGCCTTGTTGGTTACTAGTAATCCTTTAGGTAATCTTGAAGCCTTATCCACTCTTATAGGTTTTACAAAGTTATCGAACAAGTCCAGCGCGGAAGTTATACCGATAGTTACAGATTTGTGGAAGGAGGTGCTGTTGCCTCCCAATCGCAAGCTTTATTCACTACAAATGAGGGGTGCTGATTGGAAGCTAGTCCGAAAGGATGATTCTATTTCTAAAGAGCAGCAACGAAAAATATATAGCTTTTGGTACTTTGAGAATGAATTAAAAGATCAGTATTTTGGTAGGTTGATTAATATATAACACGCATGCTTTTAGTATTGAAAATTGATTGTGATTGTACTTCCTGCCTATTGTTTTTCAATTTAAGAGTATTTAAAAAATATTCAACAAAGTATCCAGACAGGACAAGAAAATAATAAAACTACTTCAATAGTAACTGCATCGCAATTGCTGTCATTTGGACCAGAAAAGGAACAGATGCTATTAACAATGCTGATTAATAAATTGGGCGATCCGCTTGCGAAAATTGCATCAAAAGCCTTGCATCATTTGACTGATGTTGCCAATAGACATCCAAATATGTGCGGAGTTATTGTAAATGAAACTGAAAAACTATTGTTTCGTAACAATATATCTGATAGGGCACAACATTTTGCTCTTTGCTATTTGGCAAGCATAGCACCTGCCGGACGACCGGAAGTCTGCACAAAACTAGTTCATATTTGCTTCTCGCTATTTAAGGTATTAGTGCAAAAAGGTGCCATTAATAATCGTACAATGCAGGCCATACTACGATGTTTACAAAAGGCTATACTGGAAGCAAAGCCGTCTGCGGGAAGCACTGAAATTTTAAGCAAGGACATGCAAGATACCATCTACCGTTTGGTTCACTTGGCCGACATTCGAGTTTCTATACAGACGCTTGGCTTATTATTACAATTAGTAACTGTAAAGACGGAAAAAAGTGACCGTTTTTACAATGCATTGTACATTAAGCTAGTTGATATGAACCTGACTAGTATAGGGACTAAGAGTGCCGCTCAGTTGTTTCATATCGTACACAGAGCAATATTTATAGACTCAAATATACCTCGTGCTCAAGCGTTTATAAAGCGTTTGCTTCAGTTGGCTTTATATTTGCCTTCAAATATGGCGGCTGGTTGTTTAATAGTTATACAAAAATTATTGCGAAGTCGAAAAGAGCTCTATGCTGATAAAAATAGCAACACAAATAGCGACGATAACGTGAATGTGCCTCTAACAGACGCAGAGCTTTCTAAATTTGACAGTGATGGTGAAGAGAAATATGAAGATATCAACGACTCTAACGATGTTAAAAATGAAGAAATAACAATAGCTGACAATATCGAATCTTCTTGGAATCATTCCAAGGTTTTACCGTGTAAAATTGAAAGTAAAGTTCTTGAAATAACTCCAAGTAAATATGATCCTTACCATAGAGTACCTGCATTTGCTGGTGCCGAATTGAGTCTTCGAAACGAGTTGATACTGCTTAAGGAGCACTTTCATCCAACGATTCAAGTTTTTGCTGACAGCATTATAAATAGTAAGTGTTATTAATCTAAAACGTACATATGTATACTTTGTTTCATTTATAATTTTTGTACAGACAAGCGTATAGATTACTATGGTGACCCTCTGCGTGATTTTGGCTTACCACATTTTTTGGAAAGATTTTCATTTAAAAACCCTAAAAAGTTAGACCAAGATAAACTTAATGTGTCATCAACAGGACATAAGATCTATATATCGTATGGTGCTCGCGGCATGCCAGTAAAATCTCTCACACGTAGCAATTGTAGCGAAGAGGAAATGTTTATTTTTAATTATCTAGAACGAAAGCGAAAGCAATCTGCTGCACCGAATGCTAGTAGTGATGTTGATGATGAAACTTTAAAAAGCAGTTATGTGGATGACGATGAGTTCGAAGAATATCTTGACGGGTTCTTTGGCAAAAAGGGATCCAAATCGAAGAAGAATGATAGAAATGAAAGTGATGATGACGAGCTAGACTATCTTAAAGAGTTTGAAGAAGCACTGGCTGGGGATTCAAAGGAAAATAAGGGTAAAAATAAGAAAAAAGTGGCTTTTGACGACGAGGACAACGTTGATGATAATGATGCCGATTGGAGTGACGACGATGAGCAGGTGCACTTTTCCGAAAGTGATTTATCAGATGAAGAGAATGGTTCAATCGACTTGCATGAAAATGATGATGATGATGATGATGAATCAATATCCATGGATGAATTTAATGATGAATCAGATTATAACAGCGATAGTGATATCGAAGATGAACCAAAACATAAGAAATCGAAGAAGAATTCTGTTGCAGACCCTATGAACGAACATAATTTCGCCAAAAAGTTAAAACACAGCGACGGTAATAAGCTACAAATATAGATATGATATGGTTCAATAATTAGTTTATTTTCTTTATTTAGACATGAGCTCCTTGTTTGCGGCAGCCGATGATTTTGGGGAACTATTAGAGGAATCAGGTAAAACTAAAGGACAAGGAACTTTGAATGCTGTCTTCAATACTGACAAATCGTCATTGAAGCAATTAAAATGGGAAGAAGATAGACGTTCGAATTCCAAAATATATAAAAGCAAAAAAACAAAAGCAAGTGGCGGTAGAATGTTTTCCAAAAAACGTAAACATTAATTATAATTAAGAATAATTCAACGTGAAGTTTCGATACCGAAAACATTAAATATTATATAAATACTTACATATTGCATATGTAAATACATAACATGTTTATTATTACAGTAAATTAGAACTTTATTACACCGTAGTTTTGTTTAACGACGACAGTGACGTCAAAAGAAATTGAAATATATGGGTGCGTTTCTCTCCGATCAATTTCAGTAAGGGAAGATATTACAAATTTAATGTTAGGTTAGGTTTAAGGGCAAACGTAACTTCGAGACAATCCACTTGGGGTCGTTGATCCAGTCTCTTTTTGATATCCTGGAGCTCGCCAGGTTTTAATTCTACTGCTAATGGGAATAAAACTTGGTACAAGTTGGCACTGACCACCATATTACAGATTTAACAGTATCCATCTCTGGTATGAATACAACTCTTCAAAACAATTTGTTTTGTTATTTCAGTAAGATTTCGCGCTTAGACGTCTTTGGTTTATTATTCCGCGATTAAATTAGTGCAGAATTGGTAAAATAAATAGTGTTTAATATAAAAAAATAGTTAAATAATATTAAAACATATTATTTATCATAAATATACCAGTGGATATTGTGCGTGCTGTTTATTCAAAGAATTTGCTAAGACGGTTGGTCATCTACGCATATACGTGCTCCTGTTTTTGATTCGGAAAAATTTGGCAAGATGACTGAGAAAAAGTGTAAATCGTTTTTAAGTTACATGTGTGTATGAAAATCCATATAATTTTAAAGTTTCCGTGAATGAAAAAGCATGCAATTCAATATAATCACAAACAAAACGCGTGGCTGTTACTCTGTTGAGCAGGTACGTATATGGTACGTACGTTAATAAAACTGTAAGTTTGAAGCGAACAAAATATAACATAAAATATTTAGTTAGCATGAGTGCAAAATAATTGTAAACATTAATGCTCAAGATTATATGTACACACAGAAGTACATGGAACACAATTTCGTCCTCCTCTTCATCAGTACAACTTCTTGAATAGTTGCTGCGCACCAGACCTATTCTTCTGGCATGAGCCCCCAAGGCGCAGTGTCCTGTCAGAGCAGTCACTAGTAGGTAAAATGGAACTTTGTGACATTTGTTCTGCGTGGATCATAGCAGGGCTAAGGAGTATTTTATAAGACTTAATCATTGTCTGCTTTTCTATAAACATAGATAATAATCCATTATGCTTTTATATTACTGATTAGATATTTTCATGTAGTTTTCTCTATTGTCACGATATCATCAAACTCTTCCTGGAAAAGTTCCCACTAAACAAGTTTATTTCCATATCTCTCGAGTTTCTTATGTGGCATTGTACTTTTAAACAAACAATTACTAGTATAAAATGTTTGCGAGGTTGTTAATGAGTTAATTATGAACTAAGATATCCGTTGGTCTTAAGTTTTTCACAGCAGAAACTCCATGCATATGAGAAGAAATGAATGGTTAAATGTTCTATAATCGCCCGCAATCGATACAATTGATAATCTAATAATTTGTTATTTCTCCACAATCCATAACAGTTTCTCATCAGTTTTTTGTTCTAGTGCCAGACAGGGCGAACTAGTATAACTAATTCGCCGTATTACAGAATGCACAGTATCCATCTCTGGTATCAATACAACTCTTCAAAACAGTTTGTTTTGTTATTTCAGTAAGATTTCGCGCTCAGACGGCTTTAGTTTTATTAGTGCAAAATTGGTCAAATGAATAGTGTTTAATGTTAAAAAATTGTGGTAAAATATCAAAGCATATTATTTTTCATAAATATTCCAGTCGATATATATATTGTGCGTGTTGTTTATTCAAAGAATTTGCTAAGATGGTTGTGCGTTTATGTATGTAAATATATATATATGTATATACGTGCTCCTGTTCTTAATTGGAAAAAATTTGTCAAGTTAATTGCGAAAAAGGTGTACGGAATCGTTTTTAAGTTACATGTGCGTCTACTTAAATCTATCGTATGAAAATCCATATAATTTTATAAAATATTAAAGTTCCTGTGAATGCAAAAACAGGAAAGTCAACATAATCGCCATAAAAAAACGAGAGGGATGTTTCTGCCTTGAGTAAGTAAGTACGTTACTAAAACTACAAGTTTGAAGCGAACAGCATGCAACATAAAAACAAAATAACTGTAAATATTACTGCTAAAGAATAAAAAGAAGAAATAGTACTTTTTATGCTTAACAAGAAGGCTCCACATATACACATACACATATTTAAGAGAAAATATATACTTACATGTATATGCATATCCGCATTGAATACACAGTTTTTTCTCAATTGCAATTATTTATTTGGTGTTGGTTGTTGTATCCCTGTCGAAAATGTCAACGATAACTGCGTAATGTTTCACTTGTAATATTCCACACATATAATCATTGAGAATGAACTAGCGACTTCAGAACTATAGACTAGGTAGTTTCAGGCGACTATACGGACGCGTTGGCTCTAGGGATGGGCTGGATAACGGAGCGAGTTAGTAAAATAATTCGAATATAATACAAAATTTAAAATAATTTCTGCATTCGCGGAATCCAACTTGGGCATTTAGTTCAATAAAAATTTTAAGCACTAAAACTTCACGGTGTTTAACTTAGAACATTATCTATGACAACATCAATAATTAGACATCTTTTATAATTAATTTAAGGTAAAAAGCAAGTTTAAATCTTTTGGGTTTTTCTTAAATATTTTTTATTACATTTTCGGTTTTTGATTTATTTATATACGAATATATGTATGCATGTATGCAAATGTTTACACATGCACACATGCATAACCACATGTGAAATTACATTAATAAATATGTTTAGACTTTTAATATAAACCAGCATTCATGTTTGAAGTTTCGAATAGTAAATATTATGAAATAAAATGATAGGGAAAAGTCAAATCTACATATGTAAAAGTGGAGATGTGTTGTTTTTCGCGTTTTTCGGCAAGTATATTTTTATACACTTCCAACGATAAAGTCAATTGCAAACGAATTCTTGTTTAAATTTCAATTATTTTATTTATTTTATAACATCTACTTACATACAAATTTATGAAAAACTTTTGTTGTATAGTATTTTTTGTATATGTAATTTATAAACTTTCATAATATCAAATTAAAAAGAAATCAACTTAAGGCTGGGTTCTTAAACGTGCTTAAAATGTTTAACCCTTTTGTGCCCATAATATTTTTATATACAATAAAAGAACTTTGGTCACTAGTGAATGAATATGTTTGTTTTTAAATGTCTGTTTCTTCAGAGTTATTTATGTTTTCTTCGATTTTTTTGCTTTCTTTTCAACATTCGAATACAAATTAAGATATAAAGTTTTAATAGTTGTAGTAGATAGTAGAAAATTTAATATAATAATTTTTATTAATGTAGGATTTATTTTTTTTGTTGATTTTGGTTTAAAAACAGTCTCAAAAGTTTTTATGTTTTCTTGTTTGTTTGTCTAATTTTGGATTTAACTACAATTATGTAAATATAAATAAATAAATGCTTTCCAAATGTCAATGTTGCAACAGTTCATTGTAATAAAATTTTTTTTTTTTTTTTAATTTATTCTTATATTTTTATGCGTTTGTTGTATAATTTCCTAAGTTTTTGTTGAAGAGTTTGAAGATGACGTCAGAATACAAACGTCGTTTCGAACAAGGATTCGCAAAGGGGGGACCCGTTAGTCACACACTAGCTCTTCGAACAAAATTGAATTCTAAAATGTCGTTTTTGTTTTGGTTATTCTAGAGAGTTATGAAACAGATATTAAAGTGAAAAGTAAATTTATTTATCGAAATATATAAGAACTATAACGAAACATGGCCATAGTTATATATTTTAAGAAAAATGTCATAGTAATAGTTTTTTTTTGGCGATGTAAAAGTCCTATTGGAAAGTAAAATATAAAATTCGGTTAAATTGTGTAAATAGATTACAGCAAGACTGTCTCTTGATGTTTTCGGTTCACTGGCTTCAATGTTACAAGTAAATAGAATAGTTTCGCAGAGCAGTAGGGCGTTTACGAACTCAAGACGTACATCAATTGTCTTGCTGTCACTAAGATGACTTTGGTTTCCAGTTCTAATATACTGATCTTTCATGTGAAGAGTATTCTGTATTGGCAAATGCTTTTAGTTATATATATCATTTGTTTTGCTTGCTTTTTAATACCAGTTTAATTCTTCCTGATATGTAAAACATGATTAATGCAAAATAAAACATTTGGTTTCAGATAACTAGTTTAAGCTTTCCAGTTCTGGAACCATATTTTGAATTTAGCTAATATTCAAAAGATAATCATATTTTGAGCATCTTAGAAAGTATAATAAAATCATCATTCTGGCAACGCTGTATACGGTAATGCTTTGTTTGTTGTTTGCCGCCTAAGATATAGAAATAAATGTATTGCATAGTTTGAGGCATGTGATGAACTTCGTCCGCCGTTGATACTGTCTGTACGTCGCGTCAACAAAAAATGGTTAAAGAATAGGGCAATTTGAAGATTGTAACAAAAATATTTCTAGTTCTGAAAATAGTAAAAAATTACAAAAATTGATTCACTCAATAATTTAAATTAAATAAAAAAATTGGCAGGAAGACATAATAAATATAAAGAGTGTTTTTTATAGAGGTGGAAATGGAATGAAACAAAGTGGAGGCCTTTACATTGACTTGAAATTTACTTTATTCGGGATATAATCTTCTGGCATTATAATCTAAATATGACTTCTGACATATGACCTCCCTTTCTATGACTTTTTCTTACATATGTGAAGGAATGTTGTCCTGCAAGTGATTAATAGCTTCGGGCTTATCCTCACATATCCACGCAGGAAATAGTCTAGCGGAGTTAAATCGCACAATCTTGACCAATTCACTGTTAATCGAATTAAAGACACTGATGGACGATTATGTTGACTGTAAAATGGAAATGATCAGAAATCACTTGACAGCTGACAAAATGGCCGCCAGTTAAAAAAGTGTTACCAACTCAAATTTTTTAAACTGAATGTGTAAAACGCAAATGAATATTTCATCAACATATTACATTAACATATTCAGCATCAATAATTTGAAAGTATTTGCTTGGATTAGGGGCAGGTAACACCCATTGGTCCGTAGTTTTTCAAAGAGAACGAAGGCAGGAACGTTACTGTAAATGGCGAACGCTACCATGCAAAGATTAATAAATATTTTTTTCTTTTCCCAAAACTGAAGAGCTAGACTTGGCTGAAATGTTTCATGTTTCCAACAAGACGGTAATACATGCAACATATAATGCGACATAATGGCCCAATAGAGAGATGATTTCTTTCAACATTTTCTTTCACGTTTGGGGACGGTAATTTGGCCGCTTAAACCGTGCGATTTCACGCCTTAAGTAAATTTTTTGTTGGTCTCCGTCAAGCCTTATGTCTATATCTTATTGTTGGCGTAGTTATATATAACAAATGCAATTTATCTCAGCTGAAGGTCGTGGAAAAGGTTGGGATTTTAAGAAATTATCTTAATAAATGCCTACAAAATAATGAAACAAAGAAGAAGGTCTACATGACCTGCTACAAAACTTAAATTAAAGGCGAATTAATTTGGATAGTTTTTGATTAAACTAAAAATTTATAAACTGCCGATGTATTTGAGCTTAAAATTAGCGATGGTATTTGTTTTTGTGTATTTTTTATTATAAAATTGTTTATTTGAAATTTGGTTATTTTAACCAAAATTTATAATTAATTTCTTCAGTGTGTACATGTGCAGTTTTTGGTAATATATTTTTGAAATTCAAAAAATTTTCTTATGAAATACTTTTATAAATCGCTAAAAAGAAAAATGATAAAATCACATTATGAAAGTGTTTCTAAAAGTTGAGCAAATGCTGCTGAACTTCGTATTAATAAAATTTCGGTTTTAAAAATTAATTTGTCTGTCAGAAATAGCACAACTTTTCAGTCAGTTCGAATTGTGTACTTAAGATTTTTAAAGTTTTTGTTGTTGTTTAATAACGTAAGAAATTAAAATTCAATATGTTATTTGGTTAAATTGTTTCAATATTTTGGCTACCATAATTTTTTGACTGTGGCAACACTAGTCGTAAGCAAAGTTGAACAATTTCGGAGTTGTGAAGTGCACTTTTCTTAAAACATGCTTTTGCTCTACTATAAACAAATTTAAAACTCTGTTCAATGCAAATGAATGGCTAAAGTTGGCTTTAGAATTTTAGCAACAGCTTTTTTGTTTAAGTAGGAATTTTTTTTTTATTAATTTGATTAAGATATTATTTAAAAACAATGACTTATTTTATTTACAGTGAACGCCATGTATGTAAGAACGTATTTTATATATTCTTTGGCTGACATTTTTAGGAAATTTACAAAATTCTTTCGATTATATTTTGTCAAAGTATTTTCTACATTTAATGGGTTAACCATTGAAAGCTGAGTCCCTTTAGAAAAATGCATGAGTACTGGGGGCAGATTACGGCACTAGATATCGATAGAATGTTGTATATAAATTGAATTGAAATTTAGATCGATATCGATTGTGCCAATTTGGCCCCTGATGAGAAAGCGTAGCGGCTTTAGAAAAAAGCGCTGCTCTATTCTGCTTGAGACTTTAAAGTGAAATTGATGTGGACTCCCCCCATCAATCCTCAGATTATTTAGCGTGTCTTTCGAAATTTATAGCCCTTCAATTATGATGCAGTTAGAGCAGACTTAATTTAAAATTATTTCTAATATGTTAAAATCGACTTTAGCGTGTGACTATGATTGTGGTCCATTATTTCTGTGCCATATTTTTTTTAATTTGATTATTTTTCTGGCAAAGCTGATGCACAAGTGTTTACGACAAACAAGAATTAGATCGATAGCAAATTTTGTATACTTTTAAAGTATTTTTTTATTATTATTTATAAAATGTTCTGTTTTTTTTTGTTGTGTTTTCTTTTTTATATAAATTACATAAAAAATACGTATGAATGTTTGTTTTGTTTTATATCAAGTATTTTGCATAAATTATTTTCGTATGTTTATATTGTGTTACTTTTCATTTTAGTTCATAACTTAATAATTATTTAAAAATTAAAATAATGATTTTTTATTATGTATAAAAAATAAAACTTATTAATAAAATTTACAAAACTTTAAATACTAAATTTGCTTAATAGCTAAACTAAAAACAAACAAAAAAATATTTATTAAAAGTGTTGAGAATTTAGCGAAGTTGGTTTTCAAAATTATTTCATACAATTGATATTAAAATAGTTAAAATGTGAAGTGAAACAAACGAAAAAAAAAATGAGAAAAGAAATTGAAGTGTTTCCAGCAGATGGAATTTGTCAACGTCCGCTTGAGGAGATTTTTGTTATATATTTTTTTTTCAAATACACCGACGTCGGGATGCTCCGAATAAATGAAGTGAACGTTTATGGAATTTGTATTTGATTGGGGTGATAATATAAAAGTTAAACTAAATCAGTCATCGTAAAAGATCATACATCATCTTCAGTCACCAAAGAGTACAGTGTTGTTGTTGTCTCAATTCTATTTGCTGACTTAATCGATGCGTGCGTAACGGGGTACAATATCGTTGCTTATCCAAAAATTGCAATTGGGATAGTCCTCTTGGGAAAGGGGATCTTGGCCGATGTTAAGTACTCGTCTTCTCGGCTCGTACTGTGGCATGGTGCCATGGGATACATAATAGTAGAACAGCTGTTGCATTGAGGACACAAAACGTCGTTGTTCCACTGTGTGTGGTTCATAGCGGCCCAATATTGCTTGAACATCGGCATCAACAGTCGCCAATTGTTCTTCACCTTCACCCTGGGTGACAACATAGAAGGGTACTGAGGGCTGGAGTCGGGCGTTTGTCAACAGGGGACATATGGTACGTATGTCAGTGATCATAGAGATGAGAGCTCGATAGTTGGTGGCATTATAACGCTTTATAGCCTCATCTGTAAGATTTAGAGCACCGATTTTGGAATTTTCTAGAAAACTGCGTATTTCGGCGGCAGTCCAGTTGTAACGTTTGTGCAATTTATCGGTGTGTGACTCATGAGCTGTTGTGCCCATGACAAGCTTCGGTTTGCCGGTGTGTTCCTTCTTCCAGGATTCGGCAGGATGTTCTTGCAGAATGTCACCATCGATGACAAGCCATTCGTGGTGGGCAGTGGAGTTTTCTTCTAGTTTTGGTATATCAAGAGGGAAATGCAACCAAGTGTCGGGGGTAGCATCCCACAATTTGTCGGTGGATATATTACGCAGGCACGCAACATCTGAGCAATCAATTTCCTTCATAATATCTTGGTTTCGCTTTTCATATTCTGCCAATGGCTTGCCAGGCAAAATGGCCGAGGCTGAGGAGACCCAAGCTCTGGTGTATAAATCTTGTGCTTTTGTAGAAGTTACCAATGCCGATATCAAAGTTGCACCAGCACGATGGCCTAACAAGGTGATCGATTTCGGGTCTCCGCCAAAGTGTGCGATATTCAATTTGATCCACTTAAGGGCGGCTAAGACATCCGACAAAGCGTAATTTCCTGAGGAATGAGGATAAGTGTCCTTGGTAAGAGCGTCCAAAGCCAGGAAACCAAACACTCCCAAACGGAAATTGGGTCGCACAAAGATGACATCATGGGAACGAGAATATCTGGCAGATGGTCTTAACACACCTGGCGAGGGACCAGTTAGACTTTCAGCCCCGATCATTACAATAACTGGCAGGGGATTGTCGTAGCGTACGTGCGGTGTTATCACATCCAAGTACAAGCAATCCTCACTTCCTATTACCGTACCATTGCCCAGTCTCTGTGTACAAAGTTCACTGCTGTTGTGAGCTTTCAAAGTGCCATTCCAGCAATCATCGATTCCCTCAATTACCTGGGCTGAACGCCAACGTCTATCGCCAACGGGTGGCAAAGCAAAGGGAATTCCTCGAAAAGCAAAAGCACCATCTTCCTTTAAGCCTTCTACCATTCCACAACCAGTAACAGCGTCCATATAACGACCCTCCCTGATGGGCGGCGAAGTGAGCGTCTCATGCGACAGAACATATCCAATCACTGCAATAAGCAAGACAAACAATAGAATGCCCAGGGCTATTAAGGCATCATCAACAGAGCATTTGTATGAACGCAAACGCTGGCAAAATGAAAGCGGTTGCACTTCAGCTTCCTCTGGAGCCTTTTCGTCCGCAGCTTGTTTGATTTCTCCACTGGGAGTTTTCTTCAGCTTTGCGATTTCATCTACGCCATTATTCTTGGTTGATGCCTTGTCGACACAGTCTTGATCTTTAAGCGAATCATCCAAAGTCTCCATGGAGGCCAAACCCGCTTTTCCCATGCCCAGTTCCGCATCGTCTTCGGCTTTCTTTTTGGGAACTATATTAGCGATAGGCAGTTTGATGGCATTCAAAAGTCCTCGTTTCTTGGGCGGGCCTTCTGAGATTTGCTGTTCGGTGGGCTCAGCTTCAGCTGCCTCTGCCGTAGCTTCTAAAAAAAAACACAGCCAAAGTTAAAAGAGAAAAGATTCATATTGACTTCTCTTCAGGGCGCACTTACCACTTTTATTATCAGTTTCTGGAACAGAAGAAGCCTGTTGTTTGGCCTGCTTTTCAGCTGGTTTGCGCACGAAAAAATTTCTTAAACGTTGACCAAAGTTTTTAGCTGGTTTCTCGTCTTTTTTAGCGGCCTTGTTTTCGCCATCCTCCCCTTCTTTGTTTTCCTTTTCGAGCAATTCACCTTCAGCACCATCACTATCTGCTTTTGGTTTACTTTTCATAAAGAAACCAGGCAGTTTCAAGCCGCCAATAGGTATTTTCTTCGGTTTTACCTCACGTTCCTCTGCCGATAGCTTTCTTTCATCCGCTCCTTCAGGAGCTTCCGACTTATCGCCCTCCCCATCACCAGCACCTTCTGGTATATCAATTATCTCCTCTCCCTTGTCATTGGACTTTGTTTGGTCAGTCTCAACTTGCTCTTTGTCTTTCCTTTCCGAAGTTGGAGTGGTAGGCTTTGAAGAGGATTTCTTTTTATCTTCCACCAATTTCTCAGTACTTTTTTTCGTCTCATCGTCCTTCTTCTCAAGCATTTTATCGGTTTCCTTGGGCTCATCGGCAACCTCCTGTTGTGCTGTATTTTCACTTTGTGGTGTTTCCTTTTCTTCCTGTTCTCCCATTTTGTTGGCTTCTCTGACTTGTATTTGTTTTTGTTTTATTTATTTTATCTCAGACTTTTCTGAAGTTTTAAATAATTTATTTTGTTCAAATCTGCAAAGAAAAAATATTTTTCTATTATTTGTGATATCTTAAGAGCGTTTGCATAAAAGGAAAAAGACCGTGGCGGAAGATCGGCACTGCGACATATTTACATAATTATTTTTGGAGATTAAAAATAGAAATGGAACATGTTATTTTTTGAAAAAGATATTCAACACCACTTTTGCTAGAGCCGGCATTTCACGCATAAAAATGTGAATTGCCGTGACTTTTTTATTGCAACCGAGAACGCCTTGAAATTGAAAACATGTGTAAACCGACGAAATTTAAAAATCCTTTGCTAACAACAACAACACTGCGGTGCACAGTTTTCCTTAATGAGAAAAACATTAAGTGGATGTCAAACGTAGCAGAAGTGTATGTGTAGTGTAACGTTTTTCCCAGTAGGAAAATGCACACTTTTTAAAATCTCTGTGCACATATTTGAAGGGCATGTGCGACGACAGTTACAATTCGGAATAAAATATTTTACCTGGGATTTCCTTTGAAAATCCAGGTATTAAATTTCACATTAACCCAACTAAGAAAATAAAGAATTTGTGCAAGAAAACTAAAATCAAAAAAGGGAAATGGGCACGTAGTAAAATTTGGAAAAAAGGTAAATCTGCCATTTGCTTTATGAGAAAACTTATTGTACAGGCGCGCAAACACACACACACACACACACACACTCACTTATATATCCTGCACTACTTGTGGTCTTCTTACCGGCACATACAGAATATTAATAAAATATGAGGCGTTATTGGCATCCAGTTATAAAAGTAAACACGTCCTTCGTGCATGATAATGCATCCTACATCCTTTGAAATTTAATGCAAAAAGTAACGCATGAGACTCTGCGGTTTGGCTCAATATTGCCTCGCCGCTTACATGTGAAAACGTTGGCCTTTCCCTAGATTCGAGCCGGAAAAAAGCAAAAGCAATTGAAGAGCAGTTAAATGGATCCAATATGAAATTAATTATGTCGATGGAAAAACGACTCGAGGTCGTCCAGGCGCAGATTCAGTTAATCAACGCAGGAGCTCTCCCAAACCTGCGGAAAGGCAGGTGCTATTTAGGCCCACTATTACAAACTTGTCGTCAGTTAGACCCCTTATTACAACTTCTTTATAGTTAGAAGTAGGAATTTATCACACTGATAAACACTGTTCCATTATTATAAATTTGCTTTAATCTAAAGCGTACGACAAGTCAGAGGTGGGACTTCTTTCTTTATGATTTAGGTGTGAGGATTGTTTGATTGAAGTTGCCAGAGCTCAGAAACAAAAACAAAAAAGATATAATGAAATTTATGAATTTATTTTTTTAATAGTAGAGATAAAAATTATTCTTCACAAGAATGATAAATTTAGAAAGAACTTAAGAAGTATCCCAGCGACTTAAGGAAGTCCTACAGGATAAAATGTGACGGGGTCAAATCGCCAGTTTACATCACGTTCACGTGAGATGACCATGCCCTCCAATCGTTCGTGCAGCAAATCAAATATCGCATGAGTTGTGTGGCTTGTAGCGCAGTCCTATTGAAACCACATTTTGCTGACCATTCAATTTAAGTCAATAGAAGTTGGTGATCAGCTAGCAAAGGCGAAGCGCCAATGTCGAGTTATAATGAGCGACATGAAATTGGCTGCCCCATATATCCCCCTGTACACTCTGCACAAGTAAGTTCTCACATTGAACTGAACCACTTAATAATTAGTGATGTGCCAAACAGTGAGTGTGTGGCAGCTTTCGAAAACAGCTGTTCTGCTCTGCACGCTAAATAATTGAATAGGTAATGACTTTTTGTTGTATTGAAATATGTATTTTCTATGCGACAGATTTTTTAATGAACTCAATTCACTTATTTAAATTTTTTCCCCTAAAGATGTTACACAAAGTGTAACAAAATATTGAGTTTCAAATATTAAAAAAAAACCGAATTCAATATTTTAGTGTTTTCACACTGAAAGTTAAAACCTGGTTTTACCTTTAAAACCGTAATCATGTGGTTTTGCGTTCACACTCCAGATTTATTACATTCACGTTTTCACATGCAGGTTGTCCAATAATTTTAATTAAAATAAATTTAATTTCTCAAAAAAAAAATTTAATGCATTTGTTGTTGTTCTTTTATTTTCTTTTTATAACACTTCGTTCACAAACTGTACTGCAGCTGTTTTTATTTTGTATACAAAAATAAGAAATTTTTTACTGCATTCTAAAACATTAATTCTATTATATTTTGCAAATAATTATTTTGAAATTCGCAGTATTTTATATAAAAATTGTGAAAACTGTGAAAGAAAAATGCAGATGTGGTAAATTTTTCTGGGCATTCTTCCCATATTTTCAGATGTTTCCAATATATAACTTGGCAGCACTCAACTTTTGGTACATACAAAAACAGGGTTGCATTTCATAAAATGTTCTTAAAACCAATTCGAAAATGGGTTTAAGTTGGTTTTTAGCAAAATCTGGCTTTAAGTTGGTTTTAACAAAAACATTTTGTATGTTAATAGCAGGTTTTAACAGATGGTTTTAATGTTAAAACCAGAATTTATTAAAGCCAGGTCAGTGTGAAACCACTAATTAATCAATTATAAAATAAAAATACAATTACAATTAATTAATTTACCCCATTTATTTTTTGTAAATAAAAGAAAAATGATGCGTTTCAATAGACTTTAATGCGTTAAGAAATTTTCATTCCAATAAAAAGCCAAACACGCAACATTAATTTGTACAGGGACTTCTGAAGTCTACAGCGTATTGACAGTAAAGTTTTCCAGTCGTTTTAATTTCCTAATGTTGCAACATGCGACATATTTCTTAGTTCATTTAAGATTGCAACACACAAACACAATATAAAAAAGAGTGCAGCGAGAGATAAGATGGTTTTCTAATGATTTTCTACTTGATCTTTAAGCTCAAAATCTAAAAATAGGAATTAAATAAACTTTAATTTGAAAATGTTTAAGTGTGAATTAAAGCGCGGTTACTGCCTACTTTGTAATATTCCATACCAGGCGTATTCTTAAATAGCGTGACTTGTTGTCGTATCAATTATAATGACATACTTGCAACAATTAATAATATGACAAAATTTTTTTTATGCATAAAATAAATAATATGTTGCCTTTTCATTGTTCATTCGTGTTAGTCATTTGCAAGAATGTGTGTGTGTGTGTGTTAGTCGTATGTAAATTTCAAATTCTAAAAGGAAAATTTTTTATCGCGAATTTAATTTCAAAAAAGAAATGCTACAAAATTGTTTAACTGGTGCAATTGCATTTCTACGTCTTCGCACACGATTATTATTGCTCAACATTGTGGAAGGGTTTTGAAAACCTTTTATTTTAGATACAATTCGGCCACTCGGCATAAGTTAAGGGCAACTTTCTTTTACGCATAAAATATCTTCTAAATTTGACAGTTGCTAAGAACCATCTGTTTGAGGCTGTAACTGTCAAATTAGTTGTCATTTATTCAGGTTGCTTTGGCAGTCACCATGAATGGATAGAGCATCCAACGATGTGTGCAAATTATAAAATTGTTTTAACAAAATGGGTAACGTCCCAGCCCAAAATCATTTTCAGCCATAAGGCCCATTTTTTGCAGAATTGCTACGTGCACAAACAAAACCACACCACGCAAAATCTAAGAGCGTTCAATGCATCCCGAAAATTTCAGTATTTGGATAACGTTATCGATTCATATTTCTTTTCAGAACGATGTTGGCCAGACCGTCAGTGTCAATGGCGGGTGCTACAGGTCGATGACCTATTTTGAACTGAATCGAATGATCTGAACGCCAACGAAATGAGGATGGATTTGCGTGCCATACGGAGCATGTCACATTCGATATTCTGCTCGAGCGATTTGTGGGGTTTCACACACAATCCCTTCAATTGCTTTTTCAAACGAATGAAAAAATTTCAATGATGTCACACACACACTGAATTTTATTTAAATTTCAAGATAGAAAGCGCTTAATGAAATACCCTTTACATGCATGTGAATACTGCTTTTAAAGGACTTTTGTGTTCCTGCTTCGTGTGGCGCCTCTAGTCTATTTCATTAAAAGGGTTGTACACGAGTTTTTTTTTTCTAATAAATTATAAGGCAGCATTACCTTTTTGTCTGCACAAAGTCCTTCGTCTCAAAGGGTAATTAAGTATTTCAGGGCTCAGACAGCAAAATATATCATGTTATTTTTTAATTGTTCAGCTTAAAATATTTAGAAAAAATTTTTATGTTGAGTTGCATTTCACGTCAATTAGACGTGATAGTCAATAATTATTGGCGGCAAAAGTTAGTCTGTAGTTGCAATTATTATAAAAATTTTCACGTTATTACAGAATATTTAAACAGATTTTTAATGTAATTCGCTTGCGATATTAGGGGTATTCATACGGTAGGCTATTTAGTCATTCTATTTTCATAATTTTGGAACAGTTTGAAAGAGTCATCAGTTCATTTAACTGTTACAACAGCGCAACAATAAAAAAAAAACAACAGGCATTTTGTTTATGGAAATTTTTTTATTTTGTCAAAGACAACTGACTACAGCGTTAAAAACACGTTTGTGTTGTTGCAACAATACTTTTTACAATAACAAAAAGCTGAATAATAAAGGAACATCGCGAAAGATGTAAAGAAAACTATTCAGCCATCAAAAATCTTTTCTTGACGAAAATTCATTATTTACAATAATTTGGGATCATCTGTCAAAGAATTAAAAGTCGTGCTGACACCAGCTGTTCTCGTTGACACAAACAAATTTATTTCGCGAATCTTGTGCGGCAAAATAAAAAATTTTATTGATTTAAATAGAAATGTAATTGTATATAAAAATTTTATAAATGTCTTAATTTCAAATACACTATTTTCTGAAGATCTGTTCGATTTTTATATACTACTTTGTGACAAGACTTTGTGACGACTATTTGAATACCCCAATTGTCTCTGAAGGAAAAACTGCAGTTGAGCATTTTTCCACATTATGACGGGTTTCCAATATAAACTTGGTAGCACTCAACTTTTGGTACAGACAAACACTGACAAAAACAAGTTTGCCTTTCTTAAAACCTCCTCAAAGCCTATTCAAAAATGGTTTTAAGTTGGTTTTAACAAAATCATTTTGTATGATAAAACCAGACTTTAACAGTTAAAACCAGAATTTATTAAAACGATGTCAGTGCGAAAACACTATTAAAGACTTTTTATGTAAAATGAAACTTTAATGTTTTTCTCAATCGAATCGACAGACCGACCATTTGGGTGTGGAAACGGCATAGAAGCACTTGTCCTAAACAAAGCACTGGGGCCAAATTACCACATTCAATATCGATCAAAATCTCAATACAATTTGTATACAAATTTCGATCGATAACGTGTGCCATAATTTTTCTCCTGATTTTTATTTATATTTCCGAAAAAAAAGATTAGATACAAATCGCTGTACACATAGAATTACAATTTATAAATTAGATAACTTTTACAATCGAAAAAAAAAAAATCAATTAATTCCAACTTTTATTTTAACACTTTAAAAATCTTAATTATTTGATTAATGGAGGAATTGTAAAATCTATTAAAATGGAACAACTCAACGAAAGATCTCTAGCACACGGCTATAACGTGTTAGAAATTAAAACGATACATATCACTTGAGAACTATTTCTCACTTATTTGCTGTAAACAAATTAAAAAAAGAAATTCCTCAATAACATTGAAAAAAATAATGCCGGAAATGAAAGATCGAAAACATTTGAAAGATCAAAACCTCACGATGTTTTTTATCATCAACACAATAGTTTTCAAATAAAATCTTATCACACGCGTTCCTTTTGTAACATAATTTAAATATTTACAAATTTTACAAAGACACGCGCCCCATAATTCTTCATTTCGAAATTTCCAATTACTTTCGTTTCCGTTGAAAAAGATCACAACGAATGGAAAACACCTTGAAACGGTTGGTTGGTTCGTTGGTTGGTTGGTTTGTTTATTTTCGTAGGATAAATGCAGGAGAGCAAACAGACTCACGCACACAACTTTTTGTTTGTTTCATAAATTATTGAAAATAGCTTCGAATATTTACACTCACCATGTAGCCAGTGAATTTCTTATATAAACAATTGGTTTATGTTAAAAAATTAAATGAATCAAGCCGAGACACATTTTTTTTTGTGAACCGGAGTGATACTCAAATTGTATGTCCATCAATACGCATTTATTTTGTTTAAAGTAAATAAATATGAAAAAATGCAAAACTGTGGTTGAAGTCTACTGACGATTTGGTAAAGAGCGCCAATGAAATGCATATAGACATTGCTTAACCACCCAACAAATAAATTTCATATTATAATAGTACAATGACAATATGTCAAAAAAAAAAAAAATTAGTTTATTAATAAAGTAAATAAATATTTTTCGTCCTAACGAACAAGGAGTCAACTAACTATTGAATTACAGTTTACAAAGTAGTTTGTCCTTTCTAAGTGTCCTTTGAAGTGTGACTTTTTAAATGAGCACTTCAAAAATTTGACGAAAAACTAATTTTTTAAAATTGCGCTTGGGAGACTGTAAAAGTGTTTTTTAAAATAATAAATTCTAAAAAAATTATTATAATATATTTCGTTAAAAAAGGTATCTTTTAAGATACTTTTACAAAAATACCATTTAAATAAATTATATTTTGAAATATATAAAAACAAAATGTAGCCTCTTGCAGGAATTGCTTTTGCAAAAGTACCACAAATTGAATATTTCAAAAATCGAAAAGTTATTGGTTTTACTCCGTTTTGAAAAAATTGAGTTCTCATCAGATCGCCACGTTTTGAGGTCCTGAGAAGCTTCTCTGACTAATTCTGACTAACCTCGCGCTCTGAACAGTGTTCCTGAATATAGATTCCCTGTGAATTTCCACCGTTTCGAACCGGTAGACTTCAAGATATCGGAAAAAAGCATTTTAAAAATACTTCTTAACGGGTTCTCCGATCGATTTCACAAATCAAGCAGCTCTTAATTTACAAACCACGTCAATCACGATTCGTAAACGAAAAAGGTGATTTTTCCAAAATTATATATCTGATCGATTAGAGTTCTCGTTCCTTTTATAATAATCGGAAACAATATCAATCACCATATATTCCGTAGGAATCGGTTGGTTTCAATATGAAAATAATAGTGTTTTAGCTCGAGGGGCTCAAAAGCATAAAATAGCACTAAAACCAGCGCCTCGTTTCTGTAACTGAAGTGAGAACTTCTCGCATCGAAAAAATTGTCGTCACTCTGTGAAACGCAGGTTGAGTCAGAATATATTTCTTAAAGCATTTATAATTCTGTTAGGTTTTTATAATAATCAACATAATATTTTATGGATAACCCTACCATGAAGAGCATGACAACCATAATTATGAAGTTTTTCGATGCGAGAATTTCCCACTTCAGTTACAGAAACGAGGCACAGGTTTCAACAGTTTTGCAATCAAAATCACTTGGAAGTTACGAGATGAAGTTTGAGGTCAAACGTTTTCCATATGTTTTTAAAAGTACTTTTTTAAAATAGTTCCTTTTCTTCAGAGTACCTTTTTAAAAAGTTCGTTTCCCTAAAAGTAAATTTTTTTAAAAATTTCGTTCTTTTCAAAATACTTTTTTCAAAGAAAGTATCTTATTTAAAAAGTACCTTTTAAAAAATGTATATTTAAGTAGAAATAACTTTTAAAAGAAATACTTAAAAAATGTCACTTTAAAAAAGTTCCTTTATGAAAAAGTACCTTCTTAACAAAGGTATCTTAATAAAAACAAAAAGTTCCTTTTAGACAATGTACCTTTAAGGAAAAGTATCTTTTGAAAAAAGTACTTCAAAAATAGCTATTTAAGAAACTCAATTTCTTAAAAAGTACCTCAAATAAAAATTATCTCTTAGAAATGTACCTCTAAAGAAAAGTACCTTTTAAAAATGTATATATCAGTAAAAATAAGTTTTAAGAGAAGTACTTAAAAAATGTCACTTTAAAAAAGTTCCTTTATGAAAAAGTACCGTTTTAAAAAAGGTGTCTTAATAAAAAAAGTTCCTTTCAGACAATGTAGCTTTGAGGAAAAGTATCTTTTGCAAAAAGCACTTCAAAAATAGCCCTTTAAAAAAGTAAATTTTTTAAAAACTACCCCATATAAAAATTATCTCTTAGAAATGTACCTCTTAAGAAAAGAACCTTTTAGAAAATGTACCTTCAAGAAAACCACCTTAAAACATTAACTTTTAAAAAAGTACTTTTTAAGTTATTTTAAAAAAAGTGCTTTTACAAAAAATAACTTTTAAAAATATAAGTAACGGCTTCCGTATGAACTCTGCTGTTACAAAGATTTGTGCGGGAGCCATGGCAGGAGGGGACAGATAAAGAAAGATAAGAAGATGAAGATGTTACTGAAGACGCTGCCCAAAGGCGTGGCGCAATATCAAAAATTTATATTTTATTAACAAGTTTTTATATGAAAAGGGCTCAAACTTGAAAAAAATATTCTTAAAATAATTTTAAAATGTGGCTCGTATCTTTAGTAAATGATACGAGTCAATCGCTGTCGGCGCTCGCCCTTGAAATAGGTCAAAAACTACCAACACAACTAAGCGGTAATTCACATTAGACCAGGGGTCCGGCCCGGAATGTTGATTCTAATGAAAAACTATTATTTTCATTTAATTGCTCGTTTTTGAAAATGCTGTTGGGCAAACGCAACATTGAAGATACAAAGAAATACATAGAAATACTTTACAAATTATTTTGTGGTACACTTTTGAGTATGTTGTCGTCCTTCAATATTTTCAGAAAGTATATGGTTTGAGAGACATTTTTGTGTAGATGTGCATAATATATGCTTGGCACAAGACATGTTTTTGAATGAGGCTTAAACAACAAGAAAATTTCTATATATCGATTCTAACCTTAAAATGTCCGCACAACGAACAAAAGGTGGAAAAAGAGCATATTTTTAAATTTTATTAGCCCTAATTTGAACAAAGAGTCCCATATAAATATATAACACGATTTATTTTATGTGTAAGTAATTTTAAAGTCTTGAATAGGGACTCCCAAATGGACCATGGCCATTGAAATTAGCTGAGTACTGCCGTGTAATTCAAAGTGTTAGAGAATTTTGGAAAATTTGTAAGAACAATTTTTTTTTTTAATTTTAATTTTAAATAGGAGTTATTTATGTCAAGGCCATCCAAATAATATCTAACGCTCAAGATAAGTTAACAGTTTCGCACAAATATTTAACTCTAGTAAAATTTAATTTTGTGGTAAAAAAATAATCGCTGTTGCCATGCTGCCCTATAAGATAAAAGTTCAAATGTAAATAAACTTTTTAGGACTGCAAATAACACCCGTATCCTTGTATCGCAGCAACAACAAAAAAAGGAAATTATGGAGAAAAAAAAGGAAATAATAAGACGGCTGATGACAAGGTGTTTTCGCACAAAAGAAAACAGATAAAACTTTTTTAAGCTCATTTGATTTAACGACACATATACACACAAACACACATACACACATACACACCTACACACATATATCCAAACAGACATGCAATGAAAATTTCTACTCGCAAAATTCAGCATACAGACAAATTTGCTAAGGCTCAGATATGCATGTATCTAAAGTTCATAGATACATCTTTTTCAAAGGAGTACCTCATGGATATACCAACACAAGTATCTTCTTCTGCTTCTTCACTTTTGCGAACACACACTGGCTTTTGAATATGTACATAAAAATATTTTCTTTTTTTTCAATAAATTTTCATAAAAATTGAATTTAAAAATTTTCAATTCCACTCACTTTTTTATTGAACTAAACTTCTTTTTAAAAGTATAAAAATATTATTCATTAATTTTATTTATATTTTCTTTATTAAGAAACTAATCGGTTTCAACGCTCCTTTAACAAAATGTTACTGTAAAAGTACTGTACTGCTGCTGATGGCACAAAACAATCTTATTTTTTTTTTTCTCACACACAGTGAATGAACAGATCTATTCTGCTGTTTTATATTCAATCACAAATAAAATTTTAAAAAAAATTGCCTTTATTTTACATCCGCTGTACTTTCTTCGACGTGTACGTACCGTTCCAGAGCGTTATTCAAACTATTCGCCGGCGCACGAAAGCCATGATAAAAGTAAAACCAAAAGAGACAAGTTTTATTTTGTTTGTCTTCTGCGTGTTGTTGTTGTTGTTTTTTTTCTTATTTTATACATACATAAACCCACACATACACACGCACACATACGTTCACAGGCATACACATACATGACTGCTTGTACATACATTCATACATAATTAATGCAATAGTTCCAGTACATACAATTTTATTTATGCTCACTCCAGTCGTCTATCCAATTTTCCACACTCCACCAAACATGAGAGTTGTAGAAATAAAACAAAAAACAAAAAAAAAAAACAAAAAAAGGAACAATTATTGTGAAAAGAACAAAACAAACAACATAAAAACGCCACTTTGAAAAATCCGTTGCATCAAAAAGTGCAGGCACACAGAAACAAATCTATGCTCACAAGCACTACACACACACACACACACACACACACACACACACACATTCATTGAAAACGACAGCCTTTCACAGTCATGCACTCAAGCATACACACTCGTCTTTATGTAGGCATAAATTTCGGACCCTCCATTCTCTCGTCTGCCTTAGTTGAGCAACATAAATAGGGGATGTTTCGGATTATGTACTCGCATGCATGTGTACGTGTCTCTCATGTGTCTCTCATGTTTTCAAACTTCCAGTAAATCATGTCAATAGTATGTGTTACACCCAAATACACATTTTAATTCCAATACCACAACTAATACATAAGCAAAAGTTGTAAGTACACTCTTTCAGTTGAGATAAACATTCTGGCTAATAATAATAAGTAGATTCAAAGGATTATTTACTGGGTTTGTTGGATTTATTTAACGTAACGGAGTTAGGAAACCAAATTTACTGAAAAAAAAAATAAAAAAAAATCAATGGTGTCGTTTAAGCAGGAATAACGCTGTTTAAAACTACGTTAAGACGTATTAATCAAATTGTAGCGAAAATTTTCTTTACTTTATTGTTTATTAAATAATAAAATTAACTTGTAATTCGTATTGAGGTAAAATAGCAAAAAATATTTTTAATTATTCTAATTTTTTTATCCAACAACAGCTGCAATAAAATGAATGCTGACGTTTTCGTCCAGAATGATTTCCCAGGAACTTTTTTTTAGTTTTTGGCAGCTCAGCTGTTTTTGTGTCACATGTTATTGTTAAACATGTTCAGTTTGGTCCGCAATTTAACGAATTTCGTTAACAAAATTCATGATCGGCTAAGAAAGTGCGCTGCGCGGAAAATTGTGTTCTGCGTTGGAGGCCCTTTCTGGTTGAATATTTACGTGAACAAGCCAATTTGCCGTAGTTGGTGTGAAGAGCAGCCAGACGCACTGGAAGAACTGCCAATGCTTCCCGAGAACTCTACTGTTTGCTGTGGCAGGTGGCATCATGGGACCGTACTTATTCAAAGACGACGAAGGCAGGAATGTTATTGTGAATGGCGGTGAATGAAATTGCTTTTTTGTGTAAAATGGAAGAGCTGAAGCTGGCTGAATTATGGATTCAACAAGACGGTGCCACGTGCCACACAGCAAGCGAAACAATGGTCCAATTGAGAACCGATTTAGATAAACAGTGTATTTCACGTTTGAAGACGGTCAATTGGCCGCCTAGGCCGAGCGATTTAACGCCTTTACAAATATTTTTTTGTGGGATTATGTTAAGCCTCATGTCTATAGAGACAGACGTACTGCACTTCAATATAGAAGAATTTATTCGCGACATACCGGCCGATATGTTGGAGAGAGTATGGTAAAGGATTGGACCCAACGTATGACCCATTTGAGGCATATTCGCAGTCAATATATACATGAAGACATCTTTAAAAATTGATTTACGAAGATTAAGGATTCGATACGTTTCTTTTTTTAGGTTTTAATCAAATCCGAAAATGGCTCATTATGTAATTTCAGGTAGGGCCTTTTAATAATTACGTTCTTAGAACTAAATATGACTGATTGTGTTGAAAGATGTGATAAATATTGCAAAGCACAAGGAAAATTCAACATCAGTTTTATATATTCAACTAACACATGAAAGCAAAAGAGCTGTTTTCGAAAGCCGCCACACTTTCATCACCAGCACTCACGTATATTTTTATTTATTACCAATTGTTAAGAGCCTTAAATGAATGTGATAACAGTTTCCATTTGTAGCAATTTTATTATGCAAAAGGATGCGAGAAGTGTATCAAGTGGTAACAGACTTTGTTAACTCTCAGAGTTGTAGTTTGACAATTTTTTTCTATTTGTATTTTTGTCCCGTTTTTGTGAATATTTTGTTCCATGTTTTTTAGGAAACATTTATTTTTTCTGGTTTGTTTAAGTTTCAGCGTTTGTGGAAACATTTTTTTAGGGTTCTAGGGTTAATAGATATATCATGCAATACATATTAAAAATAAATTTCAAAATTCTGCAGTCTTAAACGGCCTAAGGAAAAATAATCAAAACATAAAACCATTTTTTTCACAATTAAGAGCCGATAGATTTTGAAAACTTTCAAAAGCACACATTTAAAGTACTGCAATTTTCAAAACTGTTTTTTAATAAAACAAGAATCTATGAAATGATACGGGAACATAGTTTTGGTGGTGTATGATAAGAATGACAGTATAAAAAAAGAATCTTAAATAAGATGGAAAGAAGATTGTAGAACTGAAATTATGGCAGGCATGTATTCGTTTAGCAAACAGCAGAAAAAGAAATCAGAAACATTTTTAATTAAAAAGGTGGATGAAATCCGGCAAATAAGGGGAGAGTGTGATTGTGTTGGGTAAACAAGGAATAGCAGAATTTAAAAAGGAAAAATAAAATAATAAGTAGATGAGCATTTATATTTTGGTTATAAGGATTGCATGCATGTGTGTGTGTGTGCTTTTATATACACACATATGAATGGGTGTATGTGTGTGTGTGTGTATTAATGGCATAAATATTATGCAGGACTTTGTAAAAACTGAAAAATCATTTTCCTTTGTTTACAACATCTATTGATCTGTCTTTTTAACGATTCGCTTTTCTTGCCAGGGTTGAAGCGATCTTTTTAACATCTGTCAGCGAAACTTTATTAAGTACATGAGTGTGTGGGATGAGCACATTTTTGTGGCATGAATAGGCTCGTATGTGCGAAGTACCGTGTATAATAAAAGTGTTTAAATGAAAAATTTAATTAAAAAATTTGCATGCAATTAAGTTTAAATTAAAATTGAATTTCTGAAAATTTATTTAAAATAACCCATCAAAATATGTAAGTGTTTTTGGTGAGGCATTCTGATCGGTCTGGTATTTCGTTACACTTGTATTGTTGTCTTTGTTCCTCTCATACGAAGTATAGCTAAAAGCGAGATTTAAAATTTTTTAGCATGTACGTTGTGTATGATGCGTTCCAATCGGAATCGCTATAATTCCGTAATCACAAATTCTGACCAGTTCAATTTTATGTTTATGAAATACTTTATAAAAAGTTAGGTTAACTTCTTGTCTAAAAACTTCGGCCATTAAAATTATTGAGACCAAAAAGAGAACCAAAATCTTGATAGGTAAGACGACATTTTATTTCTAATCAAACTTCCAATTTAGCAACGTTTTGTTCTTCATTTTTTATTTTTAACTTCCCGCTAGGAAAATTGACAATTTAAAATAATCGGGTAATTATTGGCTCCACCCCGTTTTGCAAAAATCGAGTTCTCATCAGATCTCGATGTTTAAAGGCCCAAAGAAGCTTCTCTGACTAATTCTGAGAACCCTTCACTATGTCTGTATGTATGTTTGTGTGCGTGTGTGTGTGATTATTTGACCCGCTTATAAATTTCAAACGACTTCACTGATTTCAACCATAAAAATTCATAAAAAGTTTTTACAAAGAAGGTCGGGAAGATATGAACCACGACGCATCAGGTCAGAAACAACAAATAAAAATGTTGAGGGGAATTTCATAACGAAATCGCTGGATTTCAGCAAAACAGAAAAACATTGCATTTAGCCAACAACAACATCAATTATGTCGCAGTCAGCGTATTCACCAGATTTGGCCCCAACACTGAGCGCCTACTTTTTTTACATAAATCCGATTGATTTTAAAATTTTTCTTCACTTTGCATAGAAGCTTATTTGATTTTAAAATCTTCTTTTACGAAATATAAAATAATTTTTAAATTAATAAAAAAATCGTAGTGTTTCTTACAAATAAAAACAGCTGTTGTGCAAAAACAGCTGTTGTCAAATAAGTCTGATTATAAGCGGTAAAAATTCTGCAAATAAAATATATATTTTATTTTGACGAATTTATTTTGTTTAAAAATTACTTCATTTTGTAGAGTTCACACAAAATCAGTTGAAGCTAAATCTTATATATCCGTCTGAAAACACTATAAGTTTTCGCTATTTTGTAAAATCCATTAAAATATTATAATTTTTCCCACACGAGCTTCGCTTTACCAATAAATCGCTTTGTTGCGTAAATTCGTGCGTTGTTTCAAATGTGTAAACGAAACGAATTATTTTAGCCATCACTGTAAAATTGTCATGCGTCGTTTATAATTTTTTTTTTGTGAAGATGTTTTTGTTTGAAATTTGCTTTTATTTTTCTGGCAGAGATAAACAAAAATTCAGAAGTAGGACATTCTGCAACAGCTACGCAAGAATGTACGATTACGTATTTGTACCATCAGCTGAAAATTTGATTGCGTCTGCACCACCACATCATGCGTTTGTTTGAATCTGTAGCTTAAACTTTGCGCTCCTTACGAATGGAGTAGTACTCGTAAAAAAGATTGCTACTGAAGAGTTCAATGATAATGATGATGATGATGATGATGATGATTAACTACGTATAAAGTTTACAGCACACGTGTTACGCATATTGCAGATCGTTTCAATAAATAAATATTTTTAAAGATAAAAGAAAAAAATTAAAAAACGAATTATAGTGCTGCTGGCGTTTGTGCTCAATTTTACACGGCCACTATTTCGACATCATTATAAATTTCACAAACAATGAAAAAAAGTCGATTTAAGAAAATATATTTATTGCGGCCTCCCTAGAAGAAACTCTGCGGGAAACGTTTTAGCCAATCTTTCGACGAAAAGAAAACGATAACTGCTAAATATTTCCAACAGGGTGGAGATGGAAGAATAGTTTTATTAAAAAAATATTAAATGAACTTAAGAAAATTCAAAGCAAAATTAATTTGGCTTCAGAAATATGGAATAAAAAAATTCAGAAAAATAAAACATGAAGAAAAATAAGCAAACGGCAACTCAGGGGCTCAACAAAAGTTTGTTTGAAACAGTTCTCGTATCCCTTTACGAATAGACATATTAAATAAAAAATATGCTTTTTAAGATTAAAAAATCGATCTGGGTGTGGCCAAAATAAAATAACAGCGAAAATGGGGAAATACCCCGACTTTAGGGGATTTCGAAAACTTCATATTGGAATTGTGGGAACCTGAAAAACAAATCTCATGCGTCCATATGGCGAAGACTTGATGTCTTTTTGTTGAATATGAAGATAAAAATTAAGCTCTTCTTCTATAGAAAATTCAGTGAAAAAAATGTTTGACAGACATTAAAAGGGTCTGAAAATGTTTGACTGACTTTAAAAGGCTTTTGAAGTTAACAACTTCAAAAATATATAATTACTCATATCGATTTCTTTTCTAGAAAATAATTTTTCACACTCTTTAACAGCAACATTTTGCCATTTCAAATAAAGTAATTTATTAAAAATGAATCCAATATCGCCCACGAAAAATAATTTCTGTTTTAAATTTTTTCCAAATCGCCACTTTTTAGAAAATAAATGAAAAAATGTTACATGTTTTCTAGACAAGAGAAAACATCACCAGTCTAAAATACTATTTTAAATTTTTATAAAAAGTGTTTAATAAATAATTATTCGAATATTCGCTAAAAACTGTTGGAACTTTTTTGTTCTAAATGGCAACTTTCTTTCCTTTGAAAAAGAATTAACAAAAAGATTCCAATACATAATTCCTATATTGTATAATTATACAATTACACAACACATACAACATTAATGCGAGCTTATGAATTATATGATTATGCGAATACGTCTGATACAGAATCATTTAAATAATGAAAAACTCTCGAAACCACTGTGAGCCGGGCCAATAAAATAATTACTTTTTTCATTGGCAACACGCAAATTTTTTCTTTAATTTATTCATTTAAGTTTTTTTTTACGTAACAAAATTTCCTTTATGAGTCATACACTGAAAATATGTTTCCATATTCTGCTTTAACTTTTATGCTGACTCACTGTTGCTGTGGGTGTGATAACCGAATTCTTTTTGTTTGTATTCGTTGTGTAACAACAGATGATTTAAATTTAAAAACTTAAACTTGCCATTCTGTGGTTTAATTATATTATTAAGTTTCACGTTGGGGATTTAATAACATCGTCAGTAATTATTTTCTTAGTGACTTTTCAAGTCAGAATTTTGATAAAGAAAATATGTATTCATCTTTACTTTTTTATTTTGATAAGTTTGCCAGAGGACTTAATATGTATATTAACTCTTATTATGTGTTAATTAAAACTACAAAAATATTTATAGTGCACCCCACTTAAATAATTGCAGGTACACAATATGTATATATGAATACTAGAATCGCCCGGAGGTCAAAACGCGACTGCAAGACATTTACAATGAAAATTAATATTTTTGCTCTTATTTTATTATTCGAACTTTTGGGATTAATAATTAAAAATGATTTTTCTGGCTTAAGTACTGATCCGTGTGTCTATAAGAAGTTCAGTTGAATATTTGGATCATTAATAGTTTTTATTGCCTGGGTTCGTGTTGCGATTTTTTGTTTATTTTCTTTTTTTGTAAATCACAAGTTGAGCTGACAAATTCTTGGCATAGAATTAATTTAAATTAAACAAACTTATGGTTCTGAAGTAATTATTCTTATTTAGCAAAATACTTTCCCAAATCAAATTTCAAATCCATCGGAGTGCCTGCCCGCCCCTTTCACTTAATCGCTAAAATGTGAAATAGACTTGCAGAGATATCTGCTTAAATGCTTAAGTGTTGGGTAGCAGCGATAAATTAAATCAAATTTCAACTGTAAAATAAGAGGTACAAATAACTAAATTGGAGAAAATAATAAAGTGCATGAAAAATAAGAAGAAGAAGAATAAATCGTTAACGTCCACAACAAAACAAAACAAAAAAAAAACAAAAAAAAAACAGACCAGCAACCGCTCGTACAATATTGCACCAACCAGCCAACAATGAGGGGCCATCATTTGCTTCACTTTGAATGAACCCGGAGCAATGAACCCATAAAACACTGCTAAACCATTAAATAGTACAACTACGAGTACAACTGCGAGCACAAAGTGTACAGGGAATGTTGCTTCAAGTAGCGCTAGGGACGAGTACGTGGAGCATTAATGCTGAGCAAGTGCATTATTATTATTATTGTTGTTGTTGTTGTTGTTGCTGTTAATGTTGTGCTAACGAAGACTATTATATTGTATTGTATTGTTGTAAGTATGTTTGCATGCATGTGTGCTTGTATGTGTTTAAGTTTGTATACACTAGAATTTATTGTAAGAAGAAATACGAGTTCGAAATTGAAAATAATTATTCTATTCAGAAAACTCAATAATAAGAACAAAACTAAATGCCAACTGCACTAAATAATAATAAGTATGAGTTTATAAGATTTTCTTTTATTACATATCGTCATATGAGTGCCAAAAAGCTTTAAGTTACATTGAAGAAGAAAACTCGCAAATAAAAAAAAATACTAAAAACTTTCCAAACGTTTTGCAGTTAATAACGTTTTTTTTAATTGTAGGAATGAAATATTTTTTAGCAAAATTGATTTCAATACGGGGCATCATATTAAAAAAAAAAAAAAAACTTTAAGAAAGCGATTTGAAATCATATAACGATATGTTTTGTTTTTCGGTTGCCCGCTCTCTTTCTCGCTAATCCTCAAATGCGATCCACAGTATTTCTATACAAATTTAACACACACAGACACACACTTACATACATACATGGATATGAAAATACCCACTTTATATTGATCTTTAAAAAACCACCAGATAATTATGAAATGAATAGTTTTTAATACGATTTCAATGAAGAAACAATGAAAGCAAAATGTTCCCTTAGAATTCACAAGTTTATACAGGATGTCCTGTAAATGAAAAACTGCTGTTCACGTTGAGGTTAATGTTCTTCCATTCAAATTAGTTGGCAATAGAATCTGCTGCATCAGTATTGAAGATAATTTATCTAAATCTTGTTTGCAAACTTGGCACACTAGAGCTATAAAAGTTTATTTCATGCATTAATTAAAAAACTTTCAAATATTCGCTTAAAATGCATAAAATTTCACATCATTAAAAAAAAAAGAAAAATAAAAAACTTTTTACAGACGAATTGAAATTAAAAATGTTTCAAAGAAACTGAAAAAAATCGGCAGAGTAATTAAATAGTATTTTCCTGAAGTAATTCTGAAATTAACTGGCCATAAAAATTATTTGTGGGAATGATTTTGTTTTAATAAACTTCCCCAAAAATGTTACAGGTTTGTCAATCCACGTGTAATTCTTCAATATGAATATGCGACCCCCCATGAAATATATTCTGGGTCCATATGAATAGGGAAGTCGAACAAGTGATGTCCGTCCGTCTGTACGACTTAGGAAGCCCGCAAAAGAGCTCTGCGCTTCATCCTGATGTATAGGAAATGGTATAGAAAATTAGCAAGTTTCAAGATATGCTTCCATAGCTGGGCAACTTGCTGCCTGTTTCACGATGGCGAAAGATTTATTTCTTTTGCATAATTTTATAAATTGTTTTTGTTTTAAACTACGTCGTGAAACAGGCAGTTAAACTAATTTTTGATATATAAAGGCAATAACTTGTTTTTAAAACTATTCGATTTTTAAGGAAAAAGATAAATTTCTATTCAAAATGAAAGAAAATCAAAAATTCGATTCCAGGGCTGGGCAATGGAAATTTTTATTTGCTACGTACATAATCTTTATAAATTAAATGTTTTATATTTTTCAAAGAAATTGGAACTAAAAAGAAGAATATTCAAAATGACAGCACCAGAGCTGGAAAATTCAAAATTTTTTCAAAATAAATATATTTTAAAAACATTTTATATATTCGAAAGACAATTAGATGGATATTATAAATCAAGCAGCTGAAAATCAGCACGATAATTATTAGAGCAGCATATTGCGGGTGTTACTAATGCACCATTAAAAATAGGTACTTTTGTAAAAAGTACCTCCTCCGAAAATCACTTTTGAAATAAATAACTTTCGTTAGAAGTATTTTTTTGAAAAGTATTTTATTTTATTTATAAGTACTTTCTTTCTTTCCAATTAAGTGTTTAGTTAAAAAAAATGTACCGAAGAGGGTTACGATTTTGTCCAATATAACTGCGAATTTTGAAAAGTGCTGGAACATATTCGAGATTTTTTTTCAGAAGAATAAAAGGCGCTAAAAAGCTATGTACTTTAGTAGATGTATGGATTAGGAAGAAAAAGTACCAAACTAATTTTTTAACCCCTGTAAGTGTTTATATAAAAAAGTGTTAAAAGCAAGTCGGAGCTTTATTTGAATGATTTTAAAATTTTTAGTTTATCTATCGTAGTTTAAGAGATATAAAGTTAACGATTTTACCCTTATTTGCCCTCTTTTACCGACTACGCAATCAAGTTTCCGAAAATTCCCTCTTAGTGCTACAGAGCGGTAGAGTGTCAAAACATTTTTAGATGTGCGTACTTATGTACTTTATTATTAAAAAAAAATGTACCGACAAGTGTTAGGATTTTGCAAAAAGTACCAAAATTTATTTTCAGAACAATAAAACGTACTAAAA
Source organism: Linnaemya vulpina (assembly GCA_963675445.1). NCBI lineage: Eukaryota > Metazoa > Arthropoda > Insecta > Diptera > Tachinidae > Linnaemya > Linnaemya vulpina. The sequence continues at coordinate 5,309,773 of OY776278.1, read as the reverse complement.
AACTTTCTGTTGTGTACTATAGTTTTGAAGATGTATTGAGTGCAACAAAGTACCGAATTAATTTTTTTACCCCCTAAAAGTGTACGTGCATATCAAAAAGGGTCCAAACATGGTCACACTGTTTTTAAGCAACAATTCCTAAAAGAAATAATAAAATTTCAACATTTAAGTCCCCTTGAAACACTTTTTTTGAAATCAACTACTTTTGAAAACCCTATGCTCTTGAATATGGCAGCACTGGCGAGAGATCTTTTCAATTTTTTAAATAATTGATTGAAAATTATCATCAAGTGTCTACCAAAATAAATGTCATTGAAAACCGACTTGCCTGTCGCCTTAATAGAACAGCAGCGAATGAATCAGAATCTAAAAACAACTTATTTAATTATTTCTTTGATAAAAATGTGTGGAAATCAATTAATTAAAGATACGAGTACTTCTGCCTTTTGATTGAATATCAAATTGCGTTGGAATAATAATTTCAAAGCTTCAACTCTAATCTGAAATTGAATCCGCATCACAATAATAACTTGTGGCTGCATTTATAATCGTAAAATAATAGAAGGAAAAAACAAATGCAATGAAATATAAACTGAGGCAAGAAGTGTAATAAATGCATGAAATAATTATTAAAGACGCAAGTGAGTTTTTAGTAATTGAGTCGAACGAAAACCGCAAATATAAACAGAAAAATGTGTTACGTGGTTAATTAATTTGTTAAGTTTTTGCCTTCTTCAGGGTTAAATAGTATCAGCAACTGTAGGAAAAAATTATTTATTCACTTTTTAATATTTATGCATTAAACACATTCACGGCAGCAGGCTACCGACCACCAACTGACTTGTGGGTATATGAGAATGATTATTTTCACTACTGGTTGCTGTCCATGCTGTTTTTGTGGTTTTAATTAAATTAAACTAATATCCAATTTTATTGAACGACAATGCAGAATTCCAATGTTGCCAGTGTAATATAAATAAAATAAATTTTTGTGAACTTGAAAATATGTTATTGCATTCAAAGCGGCAACGCTGGCGATTGTATACTTTTCTACTTCATAGAATAGCATTCATCATGACTAATTTGATGGTGTCGTTTTGAAAATAATTTAGTAACAGGCTACACAGCGACAATTGTCGCTAGCGGCATATGCACTTGTTGTAGTCAGTAGCCTGCTGTGGTGAATGTTTTTAATGCATAACATTTCAAAAGTGCCTTAAACGAACAAAAACTTTATAATTGATGTACAGAAATTAATGCGTTTAGGAAAAAGTGGTTCTTTTTAATAATAAATACGTACACATTTTTTGGTGGTACTTTTTTAAGCATCTTACTGTTTACCAATATGTCAAAGTATATATTTTTTAAAAGGTATTCCTAAATAGATGAGCACAATATAAATATTTTTCCTATAATCGTAGCATGCAAGTTGAAAATATGCGTGAAAAACAACAACAAATCTCTCCACCTCGTTTTAGTATGTATGAATCTAGCGGTCAAACTTTTCCCACTGGGCGATTTTAGTTAAAGTTAATACTGCCAAGAGTGAGTTCCGTTTATATTTTATTATGAGTAAGTAAATAGACTGTTTTGATTCCAAATTTTTTTTATAAAAAATGTTAATATGCACGTCCAATCTGTAGGTTGTTTGTCACCAAGTTCATGATAAAGTTCAGCGCGATACTTAATTAAAAATTAAAATTACACCCCTCATAATATTCGTAATGCATTCGCAGTCTTTTTCATGCATTTTACTTTCTGTATTTTTATTTTTATGAAATTTTTCTTTTGCATAAAACTCACTTTGTTGGTGGTCTTAATTATAAAAATACAAGATTCGACAATTTGCAGGATTGTAAATATGAGTGGGAGGCGAAAAGACGAATACAATTGAATAGCTGCCACAGAATTAAAACAGTGATTTCTGTCATGCATCCATTTGCATGGTGTATTGAAACAGAGGAACGGACACGAGATACAATTTTTAAAGATATAAAACAGATCAATTGTTTGGCATTTGTGTCTTGCATTAAAGCAGGGGTTCTCATTAGAGTAAAGCAGGGGTTCTCATTAGAGTACTCAGTTGCATAATCTTTAAGTGTTTGCGATTAATCAAATTATGAAAATTGAGTTATTGAGGATAAGAAAATAACATGGTTACACGAGTGGAATTTTCGTTATAATTTCAGAAGTCGTTAAAAGACACAACAACAACAAAATTAATTTTATAGAGAACTATCGTGCACCTACACAACAATATCAAATTAATTAGTTAAATCTCTTTAGTTTTGAATAAATAAATTTGAAAAAAGTAAAATTGAAAAACACATCAGGATCGCTTCGGGTTCAGGTTCAGCTGAAATTAATTGGATTGGTCTGCGGCATGAAAAGTACTTTCTGTAGGATACTAATTCTTTGGCATTTAAATTAAAAATTCCCAATTTCTAACCTTAAATGTTGCATGAAATTTTACTACAATCGGAATAGCCACCTAGAAATTGCAAAATTATTTCCAGTTGTGTTTGCCAAATACCCCACTGTGCATTATAGCTTTTCGCTTTAAATAGTACCAAGAAATTATAAACATTTTGCCAGCCCTGATTGAAATAATATTTCATATTTCTTTCTCATTACAGTGTATGCTTGATGGAAGTGCTGCCAAATTCACATGTAAGTTCAGCATCAAATTTTATTTTGTTGTGCAAATAATTATTATTGTAATAACTGTTATTATTTTATTTACTAAAAAAAAACTAGTTCTTAGATAAAAAATATCTAAATTAGTTTCAGCCACAAAAGCTGTCAGCTAAATATGTTGATGATTGAAAACATTAACAACTTCAAATTAAAATGTTGCCACTGCAAAATTTATTTGATTTTTTGATGAACAATTATCCGGAAATATCTTTGGAAAATAATTTTTTACCAAAAAATTTTTCTCGATTCTTTGATTTAGTGAATCAGATTAATAAAATTTTCTTTATATGACATAAAGATTAATCGATTAAACATTGTTCGAGTGAATAATCTTGTTCTCAATTGTTTTTTTTTTCAAATTAGTGAATTATTTTAATAAAATTATCATTTGACATAAATTAATCGAATAATCGGTTAAACATTGTTCGAGTGTAAAATCTTGTTCTCAACATTTTTCTGATAAGTTAGTGAATTATTTTTATAAAATTTGTATTATATGATCCAAAATTATTTGACATCATTCAATCGATTAATCGGTTAACCGATTACACATTGTACGAATAATTAATATTGTTCTCAATAGTTTTTTGACGAATTAGTGAATTGTTTTCATAACATTTGAATTGTATGATCAACATTATTTCACATAAATTAATCGATTAAACATTGTTCGAGTAAATAATCTTGTAATAGTTTTTGAATAAGTTAGTGAATTATTTTAATAAAATTTGTATTTTATGTTACCATATAATATGACATCAGTTAATCGATTAAATATTGTTCGAATGAATAATTTTGTTCTCAATAGTTTTTTAATAAATTAGTTAATTATTTTAATAAAATTTTTATTTCATGTTACAACATCATGTGCTATCAGTTAATCGATTAAACATTGTTCGAGTGAATAATTTAGTTCTCAACAGTTTTTTTTTTTTTTGATAAATTCGTTTCCTCAATAACCCTTTCAAAACCACCAGTAGCAAAGAGTAGCGTCCTACTCCTTCTCTACTGAATGCGGAACACTCTAATATTTTATGTTTCATGCAACTTTTACCAGACCACCCTGGCATGTTATAACGAGTATGATCGCCCATACGGGAACCAATTACATCTGCACAGAGCTGCTTGCTGGTGTGCACAGCGCCGCACATCATCAACCAATTAACAGAACAGAACATGTACGACCACAACACATAAACAAATATAAAAAAGAAATAAATAAATGAAATAAAATATAAATAACATTAACATAACAATTGCCTTAAGCATTAACACCTGACGTTGCTGTTGTTGCGTTTATGTTTATGTTTATCTATGAGTCGAGTCGCAACCCCCTCCAGTTGCGAGTGCTTTGCGGTGGAACTGAATTGTTTGGTTTTGTAGTGTTTGATCGTTTGTTTGCTTGTTTGTTTGTGTGTTTGTTTTATGTGCCCGCTATGGTTTTAACATTAATAACTTGAATGCTGGCTATTTTTGGAAAGGAAGCGATACATCACGTGCCCATTGATGACATATTTGTGTTGGATTCCGTCGTTTATGTTGTTAATCAGGTGGTCGGTCGTTTATAGGCAAATTGCTCTTTCGATTTGTTTCATAAACAGCTTAAATGCATATTGGAGAATTATATTTTTATTAATTAAAGTTAGTACACTCTCACAATTTCCCTGTAGTGGAGCAGATTGTGATTTAAAATGCACTTAAGTGCCACATTTTTGTCCAATACGGTCTAATATTTTCCGGTTTTAATAAACGGAATTACACTGATGAGTACTGATGACGAAAGTGTAGCGGCTTTTAAAAACAGCTGTTCTGCTCTGCTGTGTAAGTTGAGTAGTTAAATCTAATTTTGACTTTCTTTTGTGCTTTGGAGTATTTATGTCATGTCTTTTTAAATTAAAGAGCAGTTTTCGAACTATTCGTCTATCAAAACATAATTTAATATAATATTTTTATTAAAATGAATGAAAGGGTATTTTAACCCTGATTGGGTACTCTTCATTTTGGTACATTAACAGTTTTTGAAGTTTATAACAAGCAAAAATTACTCTAAAATAAAACTCCTCAGATGAGTGTGAAATAAAACTCCTCAAATGGATTTAAGAAAACTCTTCACATTATTTTGAAATAAAAGGGGATATATAAGAGATCTTTTATGACGAAAAAAGAACTGTTTCAAATGGTTTCGAAGTGACAAAATAACTGTTAAAATATTATTTTTCATATCAATTATAACCGCTACACTCCCAGCTTTTTAGACTACTTTAATGTTCTTTTAAACTACTTTTCTTCTACTGAGATTTCATTAAAAAAAAGTTTTTTACAAAAACGAATTACAAAATTTCTTGTATTATTAAACAGTAACAAGAGCGAAAATTCGTTTCCCTACTTCTCTCCTTTCTCCTCTGCATGGTTCCGGGACAAGGCGTTACATGAGCAGAGTTATCACCTAAATGATGGTTTTAGTTAAAGTAATAGATCCGTCGTTATATTAAAACGTTTCATGTCATTTGAGTTGAAATATTTTTCTGTTTTCAACTTAAAAAAATAATTTAAAAAAAAATACTCACATAAATTTTTATGCGATAGAAATACTGAATAACTGCTTCCTTTCAAAATATCTGTCCACTGTTCCACTTCAACAGTTGAAAGATAAATTTTATTGGGCTGCAGTTAAATTTTTACTTTGTTTTCTATCAATTTTAAATAGTCATTTACCTGCAATTTGCATAAATTACCAATTCATTTGGGGCACTCCCTAAAATTGTATTGCATGAGCAGTTGGCTGCAACACACTTGCAAATAAATTAAAATAAATGAATTACTGGAGATAATTCAGGCCGGGAAACAAAGAAAGTAAGTGTGTGTGTGTGTGTGTTTGTGTGAGTGTTTGTGTGTGTCACATCCATCCATTCGTGTGCTTTGATTTCAAGTTCATACCTTCAACTTCATTTTGAGGCAACATGTAATTGTTGCTGACATGTTGCAAGAGGCGAGCAAAAAAATTAAATAAAAGAAATTTTAAATGAAAAAAATTGATTTGAGTTCAGCAAAAATATATATATTTTTTAAACAATTTTCAAAAGCAATATCATGAGCACACACACACACTCGCTGCAGTGTTTCCTTGAGTTTATGCAGCTGCAAAAGTGCAACACGTGTGCTTCTTGCGTGCAATGCATGAGCTCCTTCTGGTGTGTCATTGTGCCATAAATGGATGCGCAACAACGGATAACACACGCAATATTCGGTTAAGCGACAACAATTTGTATCAGCGAGCGTTTTGCCATACACAAGCGTTCATTCATTCGTCCATATGTGAGAATTAGGGTGTAACTTTTTATTATAGTTATTAAATATTAATATATTACGGTTATAGACTGCTTTTATATTCACACACAAGCAAAAAAGAAAGAGGCTCCTCCATTCTGAAACAAATTACAGTAGTTCCGAAGATATTTTTTATATGTGCCATAACCTCAAAAAGCTAATTTTTTTTGTTACCGCTGCTTACGAATCTTAGTATGAGTTTGTATCAGGAATCTTTTCCGAAATATTCGGAGGAAGCTTGTTTTTATTATATCTCAAAGTGTGGGGAACCATTTAACCCTGTCCTACACAAAATGGCCAATTTATCCCACTCCAAAACAAGTACGAGTATTTATTGTGTTAAAGCAGAGCTTCTATTAAATTCACACGCAAAGTCGTCTGATCAAATCTCAATTAAAGGGTGTTCTATTTTCTTCTGACAAACGATTTGATATGACAAATCTATGCCATGACTTCTAAAATGGCAACTCATAATTATCGATATCGATAGTTCTCATCCATATAAAAATTAACATTGTGTTTACGTGTACTTTCGAATGTTATTTTCAACATAATTTAGCCATAAATCGGTTTGGAAACACTTAAAACTTGCATAATAATAATTTTTGTTAATTAAATTCGTGCTCAGTTAACCCTGGATGGTTACTCTTTAGTTTTCTTCATTCTTCGTTGAATCGACGAACAATTTTTAAAAATCATTCTAGCGGAACAATTTTTAAATTAAAAATAAACAATCCATATTTAGTTAAGTATTTTATTAAAAAAAAAAAACGTAACGATAGCGAATATCCCATGAAGGGATTTTCGCTATTGTGAATTTCATGGGAACGTATTTCTCTTGCTGTCATCAACATCCAGTGAATGTGTAAAATAGGGAAGAATTATATATCAGAGAAGGGAACACATTCGTAAGGAACAAATCATTCACAAGGGAAAAATCTTTCACAGTTTTGGGAAAAGGGAAAAGATTTCCAGAGAAAAAGTGATAAATTTTATAAAAATTCAATTGATTTTCGTAGATTTTGTAAAATAATTTATGTTTTTCATGCAGTTTTCATGGTAAAAAATTGGGAATTGCTGGGAGTAGCATAAAAATCGGTAAATAGGCTAAATTAAATATTTTAAATCAAATTAAAATAGATTAAATTATATAACCAATTTTTGTTAAATCGAGTATTGAGATTCAACGGCTTTCTGCTCTTAAACGGCTTATTTGAAATTTATTATTCCAATGGGCGAAGAAGGCGCTTTTAGTTTATTAAAATTTATCTCTTGCAAATCTTTTTTTTTTATACCAGTTCTACGATCATTTATGTACGTACGAGTTGAGTTATTGGCTTTCATTTTGCTTTCCTTTTTTTTGGGGAGATTTTTCATAAGTTTGTCTGTGTCTGTTAATAATAATTTTGATGTTGATGACAATGACAAAAACTCAAAATGAACAACCTACAGACAGACATAAAAATATTACAAGCGTATTTACCAGGGCGTGGCATTTGTCTTCTAAGCAACCAACCCCACCTTAGCAAAGGACTGCGACTTAGATGATTACAGATCTCAGGCCAGGAGATGTTTAGCCAAGCAGAAATTATGTAGCAGTTGTTTGCGTGCCCCATTGTAAAATACTTATTTACTCGTATTTACCTTCGCCATATGCCCGCATTTAAACTTGTTTGTGCTTGCAGATAAGATACATATTGAAAGCCGGTACGTTTTTTGCTCGTGCACATGAATTTATAGTAGGAGTGAAATAATAAACAATCACATCTATCGCAAGTTTTTTCTTACATGCTAAAGATCGTATGCTAACATTAAATGAAATGATCGCACTAGACTGGCACGGCTTGAGCCGTTCTATGCAATTTCATGATCTATTGTGACAAGAGATGTTAGAAATTAATTAACAATAGAGGCGTACTGAGTTGAAAGTTCAAATTAGCTGAATGTATCTACGCGTACATGTCACTTATTTTGCTTTCAGCTCAAGGCTTTAGCAGAAAATGTTTTCTATTGTTAATAAGAATAATGAATACGTTTTTATAAATACGTGTTTGAATTTAAAAATAGTTTCTTATCATTTCCACAATAATTTTTCTCTTTTCTTGTGCTTCAATTATATTTATTGAGACGTTATTATCATCTTAAACCCAAGACTTTAAACAAAATAACTTCTCACATCCACTATCGTGCTGTCCCAGCAAACATATCAACTTGAATTCAAAATTCAATATCGAAATTAAGAACTAATAAAAAAATTCTTAAGTATTGTAAGAAACATTTTCGTGGAAAATTGCCCCTGACCGGATTTCATGCAAATCGAAATGTGTCGCGTCTAACTCTGTCGATTTGGCATGGAACCACCCATATAAATTTTTCAATTGGTGGTAACAAAATATTAAAAAATTAAAAAAAAAAATAAGTCGAAATGAAAATTGTTAAAAAATAGGCTGGTTCATTATACACATTCTCACCTAAATCAATCAATATATTCAGTATAAGTTTCGCGTTAAAAATATTTTGTTTTCTGGTCTACGCATTATTCCTCATTTGGCCATCAACAATGCTGCCGCCGCCTTAAATGGAAAATATATTTTTTCGTATTTCTTCCAATTTAATTTTTTTTTCTGCTTCACAAAAACTAATTGAAAAAAGTTTCGTTTTTCTTCTTCAACACAAATAAATGACTTTTAAAGCAAATAAAAAAAAAGTATGGAATACTGTCGCTGGGAATCGCGATGTTTCTTTCTCTTGAACGCACAACAAAGAACTTAATCACTTTGAAACAATTGAATGCCAAAAGAGGAAGTAAACTCTGGGCTGAAATTGTACAGCATTCCAGTATTTTAGCTACAAATAACATAATTGTCGCTGAATATAAAAGGACATGTGACATACATACTCGTACATAGACACATTTCTGTGTGTGTGTGTGTGTGTAATTTTAGTATTTGTTTTGTGCATGAAGACGTGCTTCACTCGATTGCGTTCTTAGAATTTATTGATTCCACAGTATTCAAGGAGGATGAGATATGGAAACTGAAGGCCAAGTGACTGACTAATTGAGGATAAATATAACTTTTAAAAACGATTATTAATTGTACACAACTCTTTGCTGGAGATAGTCAATAATAGGTCTGTTCCAGATGCACAACGCAACAAATAAGTAGAAAAATAAACGCCAGTAGTTTTATTTTTATATTAGAGAAAGGAAGAAATATGCATAAATTAGGGTATTAAATTCATAAAGATTTTGTATTAATCGATTAATAACGCGAATAATTATTGAAGTTCAAAATTTAATCGAATAATTTAAGTTATTCGGTTAGTGTAATAATTTTTATATTATATAATATAATAGTTTCAAAATAACTAGATTTTTTGTAGAGTAATCGCTGGAACAATTAATCGAATAATCGCACGAATAAATATTCGAGTTATAAATATAATAGACTACAATTTTATATTATTCGGTTAATTCGAATTTTGTCTAATTTAGTAGTTTTAAAATAAGATTTATTTGCTCGAACAATTAATCGATTCATCGCAGGCATAAAAATCGATCATTATATAATATTATTCAGTTAAACCAATAACTTCTATATTGTCTAGTTAAACTAGTTTTTTTATGGAACAATTAATCGTTGAATAGCTCGTATAATTATTCGGGTTGAAAATTCAATCAAATAAAATTTTATATTCTTCGGTTATTCCAATAACTTTTATTTTGTTTAGTTTAAATAGATATTTTATTGAAAACTTAGTCGATTAATAGCAAGAATAATTAGTCGAGTTGAAAATTCAATCGATTACAATTTTTTATTCTTCGGTTTTTCGATTAACTTTTATTTTGTCTAGTTTAAATAAATTTTATATTGGAAGAATTAAATCGATTCATACACGAATAATTATTCGAGTTAAAAATTCTATCGAATTTAATTTAATGTTAATCGAATAATTTTTAATTTTGATTAGGTTAGTAGTTTCAAAATAAGATCAATAACTAGATTTTTATGGAACAATTAATCGATTAATTCCACGAATAATTATTCGATATAAAAATTCAAAAGTTTAATACCATTCGGGTAATGAATGAAATGATTTTTATTTTATCTAGTTTAATAGTTTCAAAATATGATCAATAACTAGATTTTTTGTAGATTAATCGCTCGAACAATTAATCGCAGAAATAATTGTTCGAGACAAGAAATAATCGAATACAATTTAATATAATTCGGTTATTCCAATAACTATTATTTTGTCTAGTTTAGTCGTTTCAAAATCAAGAACTAGATTTCTTATGCAACAATTAATCGATTAGTCGCACGTAATAAAAATTCAATAACTTCAATTTTTAATGGAACAGTTAATCGATTAGTTGTTCCAGGCAAAAATTCAATCGAATACAGTTTAATATGAGTAATTTTAGTGCAAGCTCAGATTTTTTTTGCTATACATATGGAACAGACCTAATAATGAATTACATTGTGTGTGTGTGTGTGTGTGTGTGTGGGCGTGTGTTGGTGTGCCTTTGGATGGCATTATTTCAATGCAAACACAAAACTTGAAAAATTTGCAAATGAGTGGAGATTGAAATTGTGTCGAAATTGTTGCAATTCCATTATCCCTGGTTAAGGATATTCGTGGCAATAAATTTTACATCTCTGCAAACTATGAAAAAGATCCGCTTCAAATCTTTTTAAATTCATAAGCTGTCAAGTTATTTCCATAATAAGAACCTCTTAAAACGTTGTGCAGCATCTAAGAAAATGACTGATCCGGCAGTCAGACAAAAGTGCATTGACTGTCATGAAGAATATTTTGAATTAAATTCATAATTTACAATTTTTATTCCTGCTTATTTTGTATTGTTAGTTTTTTTCCCCCTAAAAGAGCTGGATTTGTTGTCTGTTTCTGTTTATTATTATTTTCTTTTTTTTTGCTATGAAAAGAAATTGCAATGATTAGAACGTTCTTGCTGGCAAAAGAATAAGAAAGAAAGAAAAAAAAAGAGGAGCCACTAGGAAGCTGGTAAACAAGTTATAGAAATGCATTTCATCTTCAGGCAGTACACAAAAAATAAACTCTATAACTTTTTTTTTTTGTAAAACTTGTAGATAATGAAGATATGGCGGATGTTATAAGAAAAAAGAAAAATATATTTAAGAAAAAAAAAAGAAGAAACTATCAAATTCTAAAGCAGCATTGAATGAATGCTGGTTTCATACTCGCACTTGAAAAGACAGGACAGGACGAGTTATGGCCAAAGTAATCATTAAATATGTTTTGCTCAGACACTCTAGTATTTCCGCTTGCATACGATCACTCCTCTTAATGTGTTTGAGATGGAAAGAAAAAGTTTATGAAAATAAATTATTCACTTCCAGTTGGTTTTCAACCAGGTTGGTCGAAATTCGGGCAACATTTCAGTTTTCAATAGAGTTTTTAAACAATTTATTTGCTTGGAATGTCCGGACTTAAGATGTTTCGACCTGCAATTAACTGTTATTTAATGTTTTTCTGAAAGAATGTTGAGCCTTAAATTCGCCGTATTTAGTGTGAAGAGGTGCCAGAAGCATTGCAAGAACTACATCCCCGAAAAATGCACTGTTTGGTATGGATTACGGGGTAGGTGGCATCACTGAACCGTGCTTTTTCAATGACAACAAAGACACGAACGTTATTGTGAATGGCGACTCCTACCGTGAGTTGATTACAATTCGAATCGAAAAATATCCCCATTTGGGGCGGTTTGTTCAAAGAACAGTTTATTTCCTGTTTGCGGAAGGGTAATTTGGTGCATATTTTTTATTTTATTTAATTTTTTTTATATTATTATATCTGCTTTTTGCTGCAAGAAGAAATATATGAAAAAATTAATTTATTGTGAGGAATTAATAAAAAAGTGACTGAGAAAAATCGACAACAGGGAAATTTACAGCAGGCGAACTGGTTGATACAACTACAAAGATATTTGGAAAGGAAAAATAGATTTAAAATAAACCCGAAAAGCACCAAAATAACAACACTGGTGAGCGACAGCAGTCCACTAAAATGTAGTAAAAACCGTTAAAATAACGGTCTATAAAAGCTTTAGCTCTCGAATGCACCTATTGAAATAGTTGGAATACTTTTCAATGTCATATCGTTACTTGGCATCAACGAGATGGACAGTCATAAGAGCCCAATTTTATTAATTTCAATAATTCAAAAATGATAAGAGAATGCGTGAAAACTGGCTGCTCATAAATAAATTTTCAATTTAACAACAAAAAAAACACTTGAAGTACTTGAGTTGCTTTTGTATCCTTCAAATACAACAAAGATTTTCTAATCATTTAGAAATCATTTAATTTAAAAAAAAAACAAAAATTTTGAATACTGCGCTGGTATGTTAACTGAGAAGACCAATTCAAAATCGAATAAACAATCCATAAACAAAAACAACAAAACAATTACTGTCACAGTGACGAATAATGACGGACAGCAGATAAAAAAAACGTTACTTGATGATAAAAAAAGAGAACAATAGAAGAGAATATTTTATTTGATTTTCTTTTACATTTTTATCTTTTACATAAAAATAATAATAATAACAAAGTAACTATAAACAATAAAATTTCCAAAAAGAAAAATATAAAAAACATTTAAATGCACTGATACAACTAAACGAAAAATAATAATAAAATAAAAAAAAAACTGCAACGTTTTGTAAGACATGCCTGAGCGCATTTGATATACGAGCTGAAGTGAAAAGAACATGCATTTTCAAACTATAACGGATGTCTGTCTGTATGTTTGTATGCATGTCTGTCCGTACACATACAAAAGTATTGCACTTTTCGACACACTTCCCTAAATGCATTCATACTGCACATGTAGTTGAATAAAACTTCCATAATAATATTTTACTTACAGTGAAGTTCACTTACAAATATTTTTATCAGATTTTATTCGTTTTATATTTTATTGTTATAGTTTTGTTTTGGTTTTACTCTGCCGTTACTCGCAGTTGATATAGTCAAGACGGAATTTTATTCCCACTGTTCATTTCATCTTAAATTGTTATTTTGAAAGCTTGTGGTTTTACACGACGAAAGACACTGTATTCAGAGTTGCCGTTTTGATAATTTTTTTTTTTTGCCTTCGCTAGGAAAATTAAACATTTTTAAAATCAAGAACCTGTTGGTTTTACCTCGTTTTGAAAAAACGTATTGCTTATAATATCTCCGTTTTGAGGTCCAAGGAATCTTCCCTCAGTAATTCTGAGAGCCCGTCACTTTGTCTGCATGTAAGTGACTAACTTTTGCATGACTGAATCAAACCAAAATGGTGGCGGTCTTAAGAGTTTTCCTGCACTTAGATGAAAATTTGATGACGTTTTCATATTCTCGTAAAAAATTTAAGCCTGAAATCGATTGTTGTTAAACTTCAGAAATTATCAAAATTTGAAATTTAAACTTATAAATACAGTGCATCAACAAAGTGTTGACATTGCAAAATATTTTTACAAATTTTAAAAATTCGGAAAATGCACTATAAAATTTTTTTTAAAACTTTGTATAGCAGAAGTATAGAAAAATTCTTCCGTTACTGTTAATTGTACATTTCCGAAATGGATATAATTAAATAAAAATTTTTAATTAGAATTCCAATTAGAGGCTTAACTTCAAAGATAATAATAAAATCTTTCCGTTTCGTTATTTTTTCTTCTTCTTTCGTTTGATTTTTATTGATTTTGTTCACCAAAATTTTTTCATTGTGGCAACACTGGCAGTATTATTAATTGCATGCATTTGCAATTAGTTTGAAATTAAACGACTACGAATATTGAAAAATAAAATGATTTTTCAGTAATCGCTTTGCAAAAAAATAAATATTTATTTCTGCTAATAATGAGTTGCCCAGTGTTGCCAGTAGTGAGAAAATCACAAAACATTTATTAATTTGTAATTGAAAGCCGCACTTAGCGGAAATTTCTTGGATATTGTATAACTTTGTCGAAACATATTTTATGACTATATTTTATTTGGTTTCATAAAAGTAGGAAAATGAAATATCGTACATAAAACAACATCATAAATTGTTTTCTAGTACACTTTTTAGTGCCTCATAACGCACCCCTATTAATCAAATATATATCGTTTAAAAGGCATTTTGGCGTAGAAATGCACAACATAAATATTGTGTATGAATTACGCCTTTCTCGATAATGGTTTGACGAATTTGTTTAATCTTAATATTTTCAAAACATAATACTTTCGAAAACTTTTTCTTCTATCTTATATTCACTCATCAAAAGATTCTTTTAGGTGCTGTAATAGAAATAAAAGGAATGCCCTCAAAAACAATGATTGATAACTGAGTATATACTCGTTCACATAACATTCGTCATAGTTGAATACACTAGTACACATATCTCTTGAGATGTTTTGGCCAACACTGTAGGCATTGCTTTTGGCTGATCTCACAACAACAATTACATTTGAAGGCGAAACAAAAAAATAACAATAAAATGGTAACAACAAACAAACTTTAAAACAATTTTCCTGCCACAAAAAGGGGTCATTGGACGTAATTCTAACAACTAAAAACATGCATTAAAAAAACTAAATAAAATAATACAAACAATCAACAAGACACACAACAGCTAAATAAAATAAAAATAAATTTCAACTTTAACATTAATTAAAATGACCATTGTAATTTCGAAAGAATTTTAAACAATTAAATTTTCAAATAGACCAACAACAAAAGTGAAGTAAAGAAATTGTATTCTTCAAGTCTTTTTTAATTTTCTGTTGTTCTCTGTCTGCCTGCCTGCCAATTGTGTGGTTGTTGTTGCTGCCTTTTCATTAGAATTAGAATGAATTTTTTTAATGTTGAGTTTTTTTTTAACGAATGCGTGCGTTTGCGTGTGTGTGGGGATGACACAGTTTTTAATTTCTTATCTTGTAAATGTTGCAATTAATAGAACATGTTTGTTTGTTTTAATTGTTGTCCATCTGATCTTGTTTTTTTTATATATATAATTTTTACTCAGCTGCATTAACAGGCTGTTTTAAAATAAATCTTGTAAATTTAATTTTTTATATTTGGGAAGGAGTTCATATACTGACTGACTGACTGACTGGGTTAGTTGGCTTCAATAAATACATAAAAATTGAATTATTTAAGGAGGGCTTGTTCAACGTTTAGTAACTTTTCAATTAACCAGTTTGGTAACTTTTGAAAAAATATTGCAGAGTACAGTTGACACAAATGCTGAAAGTACTGTCACACGACTGTCTCACTTAATCCTAGAATCCCTCAATGCAGCAACAAATTCATAAATAGGAAAATTATGCAAGCGTACAGCTTAACCCATTTAACTGAACTCGTTTATTTACTCCGTTTCCTGAATTTTTTTTATTATTTTGGAATTCGCAGGATCTCTTGTAAGAACCAATAAAATGTAGGAATATGGACATACTTAAATTAAATATTTACTTATTAACAGCCTAATTAATAATTGGGGGATTCACACTGTAGTCGTGAAGTCATAAGTCATAAAATAATAGCACAAATAATATGACTAGTGTGAACAACTCTTCATAACTTAGTCTGCTAAATGAACAGCTGCTGAGCTAAATACAGCTCTTTGGCGCTGGCAATTGAAGAAATGTTCAGTTTCTGCCAGTTGCATAAGTTAAACGAGAGAATTTTTTGTCTTGTTTATATATAGATTTTGCGATATTTTTATTTAATAAAAATGTGCTTTAATGTATAAAAAAATAAGTATGAAAATATTTTTAGCCGTTTCTTAGTCGTGAATCATATATAGGGCGTTTCTTATAGAGTGATACAACTTTGAGTTGGCATCACTGCTTTATTTGACCACCCATTTAACAGCAGATAGTGGGTTTTTCTTTAGTTTGCTTTGCTATTTTATTATGGATCGACTTACACCAGAGCAACGCGTACAAATTGTGGAAATTTTTAAACAAAATAATGGTTCTGTTCGTCAAACTTATCGTGCACTTCGTCCATTCAAAAGTTTCTTTTCCGATGAAGCCAATTTTTTGTTGAATGGGTACGTAAATAAACAGAATTGTCACATTTGGAGTGAGGAGAATGCACAAGCTTTTGTCGCAACACCACGATATCCACAGAAAATTACTATTTGGTGCGCTTTATGGGCTGGCGGAGTCATTGGCCCATATGTCTCCAAAAACGATGGTGGTCAGAATGTTACTACATATTTGTGAAAATTGGTGTTCCAGATTGCGCCTTGTACGCGCCAGCCATGGCGGCCACATGACCGAAATCATATTTAAACATTAATGTCATTAAATTTTCTATCCAATAAAGACCGTTTCATTGATATCAAAAATATATTACTATATGTTATTATGATTTAAACTTGTATCACTCTACAAAAAACATCCTATATAAGTAACGGCGGCAAATATATGTTATCGCCGGCTCGCCTAAAGACTTTCAGCCGTTCGACTCAGATCTCTAGAGCTATTTTACGACAAAACAAAAATATCCCGAAAGAGTGCTATTATTTTGTGATTTTTATACTTAAGAGAATAGTACCAAATAGCACACAGTGTGACTACCCCCAAATATTAATATCAATAATATTAATAGCAAGAATATTAATCAATAATATTAATTAATTATATTAATTGCAATAGTTGTAGGAAAATTTATGTTGTTAACTTGTTATAAGCCGGATTTTTTTATGAATTAGTCCTTAACCCTGGATGGTTACTGCTAGTCGAATCGACAACGCTCATTTACTCTTTTATTTTGCTCAAATGGGCGTCGAGTATTAAGAGAGCAGAGAAGTTTTCATGCTATATTTTATTTTTTTGTTATTTTTTTAATAAAATACTTAGCTAAAAATGTTCTTTGTTTAGTTTTAACTTGAAAAATTTTTCTGCTAGAATTATTTTTAAAAATTGCTCCTCAATTCAACGAAGATAAATAATAGTTTCCATGTGATCAGAAAAGTATCAGATGTTTTCACATCATTGTTTTATAGTGCCAATTTGCATCGAGCAGTTGTGAAGGATAGTGGATCAAAGCCTTTAGTAAATATGGGCCAATGGTGGTGCTACGGGAAGCCAGAGCTATGGTCTTGGGGTTGGTCAGCAAAACGTATTAAAAATTTTTTGATATATTGTCATTATTCCAACTTTAAAACCAGGGCTGAATAGGTACCGATTGGGGTCTGTTACGTGCCTCCCTAGTTGATTGCTCGGTCCATCAATAAGTAGACCCACCAACCATGAGGACTTTTGCCAATTCCATTATTTACTCTGGCCTGTAAGAGTGATATCCAGAAGTCTGGGACTTCCATTCTCATCAGTGTCTTTAAAAATTTATAGGATTTCAGTTAAACCTGAATTCACAAAAGTTGCAGTGCGAATTAGCAAAATCACATGTTTATGGCTTCAACTTTTGGTTTCTAAACACTATTAAGTTGCCAATGTTTTGGCAATCAACTGAACGGAAACATGTATGTGTGCATTTGTATATAAGTATGTGTGTGTGCGTGAGTGAAGACATCGATTGTACCAATCATGCGCCTGCAGTTGACAAAGTTGACACACGGTACGTACAACTGAAATTTGTTAAAATTTAAATGCTCAACTCGTCAATTGTTTCACTCTGATAGAATTAAATTAAAAGATTTTCTTGTTGCAATTTTCCATTCTCTGCTGATGGTGCACTACAGTCAGTGGCTTTTTCTATGATACGCGGAGTCCCACAAGTATAAAATAACATCTTTTTACTGAAAACAATTGCACTCGAAAACTGTAACAATAAATGATGTTAAGGAACAAAAAAAAATAATAAAGAAATAAAAAAATCAAATCATTTATAGCAAATGTGGTTGTCTTTCTTTGCTTTTGATATTCAAAAACAGGGAGTCATCCTCAGTTTTATCCAGCAAAAGTTTCAACATTCAGAAACGAATAAAGGAACGAGCTGGCGAATGAATACATACTAAATAATTGCAAAGTACATACAATAAATGAGAAAAAAAAACATATAAAAGAAATAAGCACCCGTACATAATATACAGAAAATCTACATAAAAAAGTACGTGCAAGTGTATGTTTGTTTGTACGTAATTGGACCAGGGGGATGATCTCTTCCATGGTGTTATTGAATGCTTTTTATTGAGTTAGTGACAGTTTTTTTATTAATGCATTCTTTATTAAGAAAGAAACTTAAATCATATGGGTTCATTCTGCTTTTGTGTATCAGGTTTTTTAATTGAAAAAAAATACACTAAATTAATTGTCTAATTTGGGGGTGCTTTAATGACAACAGGAAAATTTGAAAAGATTTTTATAGGTTCTCTTAAACGCGTTACTATTTCTAACCCACTGTGTGGTGGATTAAATTTTAAATCCATACAGAGGAAAATATGAAAAAGATATATCTAAATTGTATGTGTAGTTAAAAGATTGATTTAAATTAAACCAACCAACCACACCCGTTTTGTTGTTATAAAAACGGCATAAACACAAAATTTTGTCAGTACTTACACTCCTTTTTGTTGGCACTAAAAATCGGTATTCACATAAAACAGTCGTATCCAGGTTTAGTTTTTCTTTTTCTTGCAGTTTAATTAACGGTACTTTAATAACTTTTCTCTAACACAAACAAACATTCACACACGCACTTTGAATTACTTAATTGAAAACTACTTCACTTGAAATTTTGTTTAAGAATTTGTTTGAATTTTTATTTTTCTTTGTTTTGATTTAAAACCAAATTTAATTGTTGTAGTTTTTCATCATAATTAATGTGTTTTAGATTGATTTGTTGTATATATTTAACACATAAAGAGAGAACTTTATTTTATGCGAAATACAAAACATATGCCGGTCACGACTATGCAACGAATGGAGTCGCATAAAATTTTTGCGAAAAAAGAGAGTAAAACCAGTACCCGCAAAACACTCACTCACTCATACAAATCGATGCATACAAATAAACTCTTGCATGTTATGTTCCAACTTGTATCCAATAGATTTGGCGAGTGTTGTCAAAACGTTGGAAGTGTCATTCGTGCTGCACGAGTATTTTTAGCACCAAGAAAGTTGGGCAGGCTTTAATGAAAACCGACAGCTAAATGTGGGGCATTCGGAATTAATTGTTATTCTAAAATATTTAAGAAAACTTTAATATTTTGCTATTTTACCTTTTATTGTGTTCTTTTCTGGAAAACAATGCAAAATTTTTTGCACTTTTTAATAAAAGAAGGCAATATTATGTGAATATTAAAAAAATACTGAATTGATTGGAAATTATTCTAACATCAGATTCAAAAATAAATAATTTTTATTTCAAAACTCTTACAAGCTGCAAATTTCTAGAAAAGTAGTGCAAAAATGCTACAGAAAAGAAAACTCCAATAGTGTTTATAATGTTTTCGCACCCAAAGTTTAAGCCTTGTCTTAATATTGAAATAATTGCGCAGGATAAATCAACTACCAAAAACCTGTTTTAAAAGAGTTTTTGTGTTAAATAAAAAAATAAATAAATAAAAATTCTAAAAAGGATTAATTTCCTTCACAGTTAAAGGGTTAATGTTGCTTGTAATATTCCCAATACCAACAATCTAAACACACGTTCGTATTTATGAAATATTTGACCGAAAAAGCGTAACCACTAAATTCTTACAAAAACCCCTTTTAATGCAGACCAGTATTTATTGAGTTAAAAGTTTTTAATAATATTAGATTCCATCATACAATCTATTAATTTTGTATCAAACTGTTTTAGTTAATAAACCCGTATCTGCAACAATATATTTTTCTTTAGTCTTAGGGGTTACGCTTTTTTGATGAATTATTTCACAAGTGCGAACGCACCTAAAGTATCACATTATTTTAGACATATTTTTTTATTATACAACAATGCAACTTTTTATATAGATCGTACGAAAGTAACACAAGATTTTCGACTTTTTTATTACACAATGATGCAACTCTAAATAGGCCGTAAAATAAGTTTCAGATGTAAACTTTTTGTATATCTTTTCTGTACACAATTTAGCAGAAAATCGTTATTTTGAAAGAAAAAAAAAATCATTTTGTTGTACAGTGTAGTTATACTTAGACATACAGTGTAATTAGAATTTTAGTCCTTAGGCTTAATTAGTAAAAAACATTTTATGCTTCTAATCTTCCTGCGGAGAAAGTCGTACCCATTGTCCTGAAGGTACCTGTCCTGTGACTGGTGAAAATGGGAATGGTACAAAAAGTTCCCTGAGGCGTGAGTGGTGAAAAGAGGTCTTACCACAATACTAAAACAAAAGTCGTTAGAAAATTCCCTCACCCAACGTTACATCGGAAAATATATTATATTTGACAGGCTCCTCTAGGATAGTTCGGCTACCGGTTTTTATGAAGCCACCACGGGAGTGGTACTAAAGACACCACACAACAGGACAAGTACACAAACTTTAGGTCTACAACTTTTCATCGAGTATTTTAATTAGGGCAATTAACCCTCTCTGATAACAACGCCATGTTCAATTTAAAGTTTCAGAACCCCAAGTGGTGTCTAGTTTCTGAGAACCATTCACATGACGTGTCCTGAGAAAAGTCCTTTTCTCTGTAGGTATTTCTATTTAACATATTTCCATATAAAATTCGTCAAATCAAGAGTTTATAAAAATTTTTTATGTTTGGGTGTATGTCTGCTGCATGCGTGTTTGCGTAAACTGCTTTAATTTGCTGCTGCTTTTTACACAAATTCAAATGATTTTTAGTTTGATGCGCTAAGAATTTAGATAAAATATTTATATTGTGCTTATCTCCACAAAAATACCTTTCCAACTGTATAAGTTTTACTAAGATCAGAGTAGGATAAGTCACTTAAAAGTTGACCACAAAAAGTCTACAACAAAATTCACTTCATGTGAAAAAGTTGCCCTCAAATTAACCTTCAAACTTTTTCAAATAAATCCGTTGTATTTTTCCATGCGAAGTTAATTCGAAAAATGTTGTCGTTTACCGGAACTAACCTTCAAAGCGAATATACTTACGTTTAAAAACGCCAAAACAGCAAGAAATCATTTTGCCGCAAATGCTTAGCAGCACTTATTAAACTGGAAACCAAATGAGAGTAACACTGCAACATAAGAGAGAGCCTGGAATAATATTGCAACAACTATCCATCCAGTGACGGGTTGATAAAAAGGGATTGATTAATTATTGTAGTTTTAATTAAAAGCAAATTGTTGGGCTGCAAAAAAAACGTTTCAGTACTTAAACACACACATTGACATTTAATTATTTTACACGATTTGAAAAAATATCTCGGTGTTGGTGAGCGATTTCAAACGTATTAAAATACTTAATCGTTTATTCACAAAAATAATTTGATGCTTATAAACTGCTTATAAGGCAAACTTCTTATAGAATGTCTGTGTTATAAACAGCTTATAAACATAAAATATTCTTTTTGTGGATAAGACTTAGAAAATTTGTGTGCAATTATCTCCCCTTCATCCCATCACTGTTTGGAGTTCAACTGCAAACGCAAACAAAAGAGAGTTTCTAGGAGTTCGCTTCTGTCCTAATACATACAGAAGCAGTTTGGGAACTGGCAACAAACAGATCCATTTCTTTATGTGCGATTCATATCATTGATGTCTGTGGGTGATAATCGATAATGTGTGCTCGTAACGAGTTTGTGTACGTGCCTGCAACATATTCGGCTAAAACACATAAAAATATATTTAAAGCCACGCTAGAGGTAAGTGCATGCATTTATAAAGATAGACACACACACACCCACACAGAGACATACTGCTATAAAAAGAAGTGTGCGAGATTTACGTCAGTAGTCGGTCTATAATTTTTCAATGCTTTTGCATATTCAGCGTAACAGATGTTGCGCTTTCAAAAGGACAATCAAATTAACATCGACAGCCAGCATTTACAAACACATAAACGTCGCTAGTAAAATAGTTGCCACAGATTTAAGCGAAAATTAATGTGTTTATAAAACGTACTTTAAGAAAATTTTTAATAGAAATTTTGCTTAAAGCAACACTTTTCTTTATGAATAGGATCAGCACTCAAGGGACGACCCCCTACATATACAGTGCATTGCGCTGGTACTGGGAAAGGAGGGGATAGTGTTAAGAGGACAGATGAAGACAGACTAGAAGATAGAAAATTTGTTGTATTTATTTTTACTTGGCTGTTGAATATTTTTGCGACAGGTACCGACGAAGGAGGGTGCTGTATTTTGCCTTTTTGTACATGCCGATGTTAATCGCTGTCGATAATATTCAGCGACCAGTGGCCATGCCTTCGTCATTGAAACAAGCCGACCACAATTAACACTATCCAGCACAAATACAGATCAGAAAAATCCGATACCCATATTCATGACTAAGTGCGGAGTCGAAGTCGCAAGCCAGTCTTGTATTTTACTATATTTTTATAAATAAGGCAGTTAAAATATATAATTTTGTAGAGAAGAGTTATTCCATTATATTAAGAAAACGTACTCGAATCTGGGGACGCTGTCACTATCCACAATTTTAGGTGGGCAAAAATAAAAACGATCACTTCGCTGTAGCTATTGAAGGGTGCAGTGCCTTTATATAAGTGTAGAAAAAAGGCGTGGTCCGCCTACCTGTAAAGAAACCTGTCACGCACTGTAGAAATAAATTGTTCTTAAAATTTCACCACATCCAAACAATGACATAGAAATGACCCTGTTGGAAAAATATATGCAAAGCGGTTGATCCTAAAGGCCATCCCTAAAACTTTCCGCTAATTTGTATCGTAAAGCGTCCATAATCTGGTGTTTCTCTCGCTATTCTATTCTCTTGGCCTCTGCCAGGTAAAACACTATTATATTAATTTTCAAGCGTGATAAGCGATCGAGAACATTAACTGGTCAGATATATAATTTCGGAGTTTAAAAAAAAAATCACTTTTTTTAGAATTTTTTTTTCACGATATCTAACAAACTGATTAACAAATTTTGACCTGGCTTTCATATGTCAGGATCTGATTTATATAATCGATTGGTGAAACCGTTTAATAGTTATTTTAAAAAAGCGCTTGGAAAATTCCTTTTTTATAAGTTTTTTAAGATGTCTTGAAGTCTACCGGTTTGAACCGATTTAAATTCCCAGAAAATTTAAGTTCAAGAACGCTCTCGAGAACGCTACCGGTTTGATTTTATTCGGTACAGCTGTTAAAAAGTTATAAGCGGTTCACTTACTTACACACACACACACACACACACACACAATTATAAAGTCATACTGGCAGACATATTTGTGGGCTCTCAGAATTAGCCAGGGAAGTTTCTCAAGACCTCAAAGCGTAAAGATCTGATGAAAACTCGATTTTTTTTCCAGACCGAGAACTTATCGATTTTTAAAATTTTTTTTTATAATAATTTACAAACGACTTTACTGATCGATTCATCATGATTCCATTGATAAACCATTCCGATCATCTCTAACCGGGCTAAAATCGGTTGACAATTTACAAACGGCTTTACTGATCGATTCATCATCTTTCCATTGATAAACCATTTCGATCGCCTCTAACCGGGCTAAAATCGGTTGATTTGTTCATGAGATATTTGAAAGGAAAATATTGGAAAAGACATTTTTCTAACTCCGAAATTTTATGTCTGATCAATTAGTGTTCTCGATTCTATTATAGGACTTGTAAAACTACTTCAATTGCCGCTGATCACTTAAGAAGTTGCTGATTCATTAAAAAGTTGTAGCAGTTTCAAAATTAACTACCTTGTCCAGGATGCCACTCGATATAATTTTGTCGTGGGGGAAACGGTGAAAAAATTCCCAGTTTTGATCGAAAGCATAGACCAGCGCAAAAAACGCCCTGCGGTTGAAATCAGCAGTAATTTGTAGGGGTGGTCTATTTTTTGTTAATTTATATCGTAGTCCATTAAAAAATGTATGCTAAAGTTTTTGTCAGTTACGGTCTTTTGGATTTCAGCGGACGATATGGGAAGAGTTACTGATTTCTAAAGTTTTATTGTTATGCACAATGACTTGCATATATAAAATTGATCACCCGATTAAAGTGAACCTTTTTTTAAAGAATTTCAACTATTTCCTTGGCAACGGAAGTTTTCGCTGAGTCGCTGGCAAGTTTTCTGAGAACTTTCTCCTGCCCTTAAAATCGCTGTCGATTTGTTGCCCATCGTTTTTATATCAGAATATATTCATACACACTTCTGTTGGGCATATCATTTGCTTGTGTTTTACGAAAAGTAATTAAAAGTAAAAGCAGAATAGCACACTAATTCTAATTATAGCTTCCAGTATCCATGGAGTTGGCCAAAGTCACGTGCTGCGTTTTCAAGTTCTTTTTTTCAAGGGGTTAAAATAACTTTATTTTGTGTTTGTTTATTTTCGGGGAATACACTCTTGTCTGCAGGCGTTTTAGACTAGACGTCTCCAATGATCAGAATCAAAAAAAAAAAAACAAAAAAACAAATAAGCAGCTGCCAATAATCTGCCGTGCGCCTTGTTTGTCGCACTTTGTGGTGGTGGTGGTGCTGCAACATCATCGTTTTAATCAGTAGTTAAAATCGATTATTCATTTTGTGCAATTCTCAGGGATGTTTTCGTTTATTTTATTTCATTTTTTTATTACGTATTATAAAGCAAATAAATGATGCATGAGATAAGTACGTCTGCATGTGTGCACGTGACACAGTGGGACGATATTAACAAATTTTTTTACATAAAAAATATATCAGTCGTTTCTAAACGGGTGACTGTTTTATTGCGCTCATATCAGAATAATTTTTAAATAGCAACAACGGATCTGGTGAAAGAGAAAGTAAGAAACAAAATGTCTATTGCACAGCCCTGCAATTGCTGAGAAAGTTTTATAATATTGGGTGCTTTCATGAGTCTGGTTTCATACAGTTCAACTTAGCCTGCTCCTCTTTTGAGTTTATAGGAGAGAGAGGGAAAAGAGCTGCTTGTTCTGGAATGCCTGCCCTCTTGTGCGATTTTAATTATAAACCTGAAGTTGGCTGCAGATTATTATTTGATATTTCCTTTCATTCCTTATTGCGCTGTGATAAATTGATTTTTAAAATCGAAATTTAATTAATTTATTTTTTTGAAAACCTGCTCAACAAGACCGAGTCATTGTGGTACAATTATCAGGTAACCCCAATAGCTCAGCTACCTAATGTTAACCACACGTAAAATTTTGCTCCATTTTGTTTTTAAAGTTTATTTTTGGAAAATAAAAGAGATATAATTTTGACAATCTTTCTTATTTGTGTAGCAACAAAATACGTGTGTTACACTGCATTCGATCTGGATCGAAATGTCCATACAATTTAATTAGAAATTTTGATCGATAGCGAATGACGTAATTTGCCCCCTGGTGTTATCTGATAAATACACTATGGACCGAATCATGTAACAAATTACAGGGCAGGGTTAGCGAATTGTTTACAATTTATAAAAATATAATATATACCCAATATCGGTCGAAATTTGTATATAAATTGTATGGATGTAATTTGGTCTCAGATTTTACTTTTTATCTGCTTTTTATTTAGTTTTACATTTTATCACACGAATATATTTTTCAGTTTAAATTAACAATAAACTCGTTTGCAAAAACTTTATAAAATTAATAGTAAAAAATTTAAGAATTTTAAGACAAAAGAAAACGAAAATGTTTCATTTCGCCCCACTGTTCGTACTTTTGCACCCGTATGATATAAAGCACCTTGACAAATCTCAATAAATAATTTACGCTTGTTTGGCATTTGAAATGCCTCGCAAATAGTGCTAATAATGAATGTAACATTTTGGGTCGGCAGCGCGATGAGTGAAGCGACACTGTAAATTAATACAAATTTTGGATAACAACTATTTGCTTTGTGGGAAATTTATATGGGCTTTAATGTGTGTTTCATAATTTGAAGACAAATTCAGAAAATTGAAAATTTTCAAAAATCGGAAAATGATTGATCTTACACCGTGTTACAAAATCTACTTTTCATCAGATCTCTTAAGAAGCGTGCATGATCAATTCTGAGTGCCCATCACTATGTCTGCATTTATGTGTATGTGTATGTTTAAGTACCAGCTTATAACCTGTGAACGAATTAAATCAAAGAAGAACATTTCTGAACTTAGATTTTCTGGGAATTCGAACCGGTAAATTTCAAGACCGAAAAAAAGTTAGAAAAAAACATTTTCGAAGGTGTTTTTGTTTCGGATAACTTTCCAACGGCTTAACTAATCGATTCCACAAACTAATCAGCTCCTGGCATTAAAAAATCATGCCGAATAGAGCAAAACAGGGTTAATCCATTCGTCGGTTAGTTATTCCGAAATTATATACCTGATCAGTTCTTTTATAGTAACCGAAAACGACATCAATCACCACTTATCACAGGGAATCAGTTGATTTGAAAATTAAAATAATAGTATTTTAGGTTAAAGAGCTGAAAATCAAAAATCAGGGTTCGAAATCTTTGCGGTTAATATCACCAGGAAGTTAAAGTCAATCGTTTCACTTGGAAATTAAAAGTTTTCTTTTTTTTACTCCACGGAAAATGAGTTCATCTTAAAACTGAAATAATTTCAAAAAAGTAGTTTAAATTTGGAAAATAATCGTTGGTTGCTGTCTTTCGCACTTTGGATCACTTATTTTAACAATTTGCTTTCATTCGGCATGGATTTATTTGTTTGTATATTTAAATTTATAGAATTAATGTTTCGTTTTTTGTTCCATCGTCTGCATTAAAACATGAAACATTGAAAGAAACTCATGTTACCACTTCTGTTCCCTCGTGTGTAGCCAGCATTGCAAGTGAAGGGCCACACACCAGCATCAACAAAGTTTGTACGTGTTTTTGGTTACTCAGAATAATAGAAGAGTTACCATCAATTTGGTTAATTTAGTCAAAGTAAAACTGGAAATGGCGAAAAGAGCCAAATATGAAAATATCATGGAGGCCAAAAGTCTAAAATAACAATATTTTTATTTCTTTTAATATTTATTTCCTAATCTTCTAACAGCTGCAAGAAACTCAACTACTTCCGGTTAATTATTTGTTTCTTAACCAAAAGCTTTATGACTTTTTCTGTCCATATGCCCACAAAGTCTTACCCCAAATAATTGCGGCTGTTTGTGTGTGTGTGTGTTTGCCTGTGTGTAACACCTTGTACAACACATGAAGCGGAATGAACCAAACGGGCTCAAAAATGAATTAAATTACAACATATTGATTTTCTCTAATAGCCAGACAGACAGACGGACAAACTCGTGTCTTAACTAACAGGCCAACAGTTAGAACTCGTCAAAGAAGTGTTACAAAAATTGCAAGGCAGCAATAACAACATACAAAAGGGAGAACAGTAATTCCAAACACTATAAATATTTATAGTCTTTGCCTGACTGAGAGTGTGTGTGTGTTTGTGTGTGCATGCATTTAAGTTTCTTCGGCTCTGTTGTAAAACTCACTTGTAGCGATAAAAATGCATTTAAAAATTAAATAAAATGTGACTTTTGAAAGCGAACGCGTGAACACTTTTATAAATATCTTGCTCACCATCTCGCACCCACCTCCGGAGACGAACGCCAACTGAACACGCACTTTCAAACAACAACAACAACGAAAACTTAATCGATAATTACACCGACAAAAAGTAAATAAACACACAATAAAAACAACTATCAAGAAAGAAAAAAAATCATGCAGTAAACAAAACCAAACGCAGCACAGTGACACACTGAAATTATGTCGAATAAGCGGAGTGTAGTAAAAAAGAAATATTCTTTAAACACATTCTCGCCATTAAATAAATTTTGGCTATTAAAAAGTTCTTTGTTTACGCGTATGGCAGTGCTGCCAAGGTGATACTTTTTTAAAATCGTTGTTGCATATTAAAGACTTGAGTTGTAAGTGGTCTGTTTCATTTGCTTTTGCTTCTTCTTCTTCTCTGGGCATCAAAAATTAAATGGCTACAATCGTGTAGTTTTGAAAGTGTTATTAAGACTGGTTTTTAACATTTAAAAAAATGTTGGGCTTTGGAAATACGCTAAAGTTGAATTGAAAATATGTCCATACGAATTTCTTTGCGTCATTTCGTCAGATTTTAATATACATATAAGGCGCGTTCGCGGTGTAAGAAGAAAATTACTATCTTGCATCAGGGTTGGGGAATTTCGCACTAACCAAAAGCAAGTTAATTTGTTTAATTAACCCTGGATGGTTACTGTTTGTCGAATCAACTAAACTCATTTACTCTTTATAATATAAAACTCTTTTATGTTTGCTCAAATTCATATCGAATTTTAGGAGAGAAAATTGTTATACTTTGTTTTTTTTTTTTAAACAATATATTTTGATTTTTTGTTAATTTTTTTATTTTGTTGAAACGCGTTTGCTTTTAGAGATTTTAACGGCAACACCTCCCTCCTGAAAGTGCCCGTTTGTACGCCGCTTTGTTGGCCGGTATGCATGCAAGCGTGTCTGATTGTCTGCCTCCTTTTGAATAAGTGTTGGCAATTATGACCAATGACATGCAAACAAGTTAAGGCAGGAGTTCCAAACTAAACATTTTTGGTAACAATTATGCTGCTTAACGATGTGAGACCGGCCATCGATGATAAAAATAAACCAAAACTTAAATGTTTATTTTTACGAAATAATAATAATAATAAAAAAATTAATGTTGACAACTGTCGAAATATTTGGTGGATGACAACATTTCGCGTTACATAATTTTCAGCTGGAAAAATTTAATTTTATTTTTGTAATTGTTAAGGCAAACAATCTTTCAAAGAAGTTTAATTATTTTCCAACAGACTGTAGGAAATGAAAGGGTTTTGAAATATTTATAATTCAATTAATAAAATGAATCAAATAAAGTAAAAGTGCTGGCAGTGTGTGCCTGCATTGGCCACGGTTGCTGTCTCATGCTGGTGTTAATACAAAAGAGAGCAGAATACTGAGCTTTTGGGTTGCATTGAGAGATCACAAGATCACTTAAATTGATAACTGATCGCCACTTGTAACAATAAATTATCCGATTTGTAGTTGATTTTTATACATAAAAAAATATGTTTTTTTCATTTTGTGTAGTTGTTCGTTAGAGTTTTTAACGAACGAAATTTAATGAAAATGTTAATGTTTAATGAACACATACTCGTACATCGCACACACACACACTCAAACCGAACTGTAGGGGCCACATAATTTTATTGTTATTTGAAAAAAAGAATCAGTGTTCAATGATGTTATAAAAATGAAATTATTATTTTGACACAATTTATTTATTAGAAATAAAAAAATCTAATAAATTTAGAGGCAGTGAAAGATTATAAAAATGATAAAGAAGAGAAATTCAGTTTCAACATGAGGAAATGAACCAATTTATATCACTGGACCTCCACTCTACAGCGTTTTATTTTGGGCAAATTAATCATTAGGGTGGCGCATTGTTTTATAAACGGCTGCCACTAGATGGCATGTGGTGCAGATTGAATTATATCAAAGACCCTGCGGATTGGCTTGTCACCCTCTAAAAAAGAGCGTTTCCATGTTGGGTACCATAATCCACATTTTCTAAAAAAGTATTAACAAAAATTATTCGAATATTCGTTAAAAACTGTTCGAACAATTTTATATTATAAACTGAAAAATGTTGATCGTTGAAACGAAAACGAAAATTTTTATTCGAGTATTTTTATTCGACTAAGAGCATCCGCAAATCCCATTTTTATAAAAAGTGGTGACAAAAAATTATTCGAGTATTCGTCAAGAACTACTTGAACAATTTTTCATTCTAAATTGAAAAATTTTGATCGTTCGAACAAACACGAAAAATTTTTTCGAATATTCGAATTAAAAATTTAATCCCATTTTTATACAAAATTTGAAATATTTCTCATTCTAAATTGAAAAACTTTGAGCGTTCGAATAAAATTTAAAAATTTTTTTCGAATATTTGAATTAAAAATTTAATCCCATTTTTATACAAAAACTTAAATATTTCTCATTCTGAATTAAAAAACTTTGATCGTTCGAACAAAAATAAAAATTCTTTTTCAATTTAATCCCATTTTTAAACAAAATTTTAAATATTTTTCATTCTAAATTGATAAACTCGGATCGTTCGAACAAAAATTAAAAATTTTTTTCGAATATTCGAATTAAAAATTTAATCCCATTTTTATACAAAATTTGAAATATTTCTCATTCTAAATTGCGAAACTTGGATCGTTCCAAGTTTCGTTCGAAAAAACGTTTTTCGAATATTCGAATAATTTTTATTCGAAAACACTATTTTTCATTCGGAAATATTATTCAATTTTTATAAAAAGTTTCAACAAAAAATTATTCGAATATTCGTCAAAAATTATTTAAATTATTTTTCATTCTAAATCTTTGATCGTTGAGGATGGTCGTTTTTAAAAAATTGTGACAAAAAATAATTTTTTATTTTAAATTGAAGCACTTTGAACGTTCGAACAAAAACGAAATCATCGCAAATATAATCCAATTTTCATAACAAGTGATTATCAAAAAATTATTCGAATATAATAAATTGAAAAACTTTCTACGATGGCATATAGTTAAAAGAATTGTTTCTTCAATACTCGAATCGAATAATATTTATTCGAATGACAGCACTAGTTTGTACGGATGCTTTCAAATCAGACTTTATGGCAGAAATCTAAAAAAAAAACTTTGCTCAATTAAATCGTATTTTTCTCAAATAATTTTAAAGAAGTGAGAAAACTAGCCAGGCAACTGTCAACGTCAGTCTTTTATTCAAAACTTTTTCTTAAATTTGCATGGAAAAATATTTCTTAAATCGCTGCTGTTGTTATTGTTTATTTTTGCAACTGCAAAATTAATGGATTTCTCAGTTTAAGTGGACATAAAATTATTAATTATGCTGAATTAGGCACAGATTTGTATTTCATTTCAAAGGTTGAACAACAACTGGGCGTTTGCTTACAACAAAAATTATGTTGCGCATCGATGCGTGTCAAAAGTTATGTACGAATTCATAATAGTCTCACGCGTTGAGTTTAGCAACAAAAAACGCTTCGGGACATCCGCCAACACTTTGTTATTGTTGCTATTGTCATTGTTTCATGTGCTCTTTTATTGGAGATGTGCCAATCCCGTGTTGTGTTATGCGCTAGTCACGCGTGACTGATTTGAAAATATATTGTCGGTGTGATTTTATAGCTTTAATTCTCAGATATAGTGCTTGTTTTTTAATTTTGTTTTATAGATCTATTTTTACATGAATCGTAAGGGAAGTCATTTAATGACCGGGCTTCACTATATGACACCTAGACTTGTATCGAACTGATTCTGTTTTCGGCTGCGATCACAAGTTTTATCTAAAACTGCTTGAAGTTACAAAAGAAGCTTTCAAGGAAAGTAGGGAAATATTTTTATTACCGATAATTCGGCCATTTTGGGTATTGAAGAGCTCTCCAAAATATATTCCAATGGCCACTGTGTACCGTATTTTATAGGTCGCTGCCCCTAATTAAATTTTTCCTTTTCTTTTGAACTTCGCTGTTGGCAATTCTTGATCGCCAACTCTAATTCGTCGCTCTCCCTGTTAAGAACTTAAATACGAAATCCAATAAATTCATGGGCCGCCCTAATTTTATGCACACTTGAGCCACTGAAATGCATAATTCAGTGTAAACGACGATACAGATTCTTTTATTAAATGCCATAATAAAAAACTTCTTATCTCGCACAGAAGCTTCAATAAACTTTTTGACTTAAATTTTATTTTATTTTTATTTTTACTCCCATATTGTGGTCGTATCAATTCAAACCAAATTTAATTCATGATAATCCTAATCGTTACACAATGAATATGGTGCGAGCACAACATTCATGTACTCCCATTCAAATCCGAAATGATTTTATGCGTTTTCAGATCGCCATCATACGGAATAATGACAAGAATAACGAATTGAACAAATTCTTTTCCATTTATTCGAATCTGATTTACTTATGCAATAATTAGTTATTGTTGTCTGAGAACGTTTTCAATTTAAAATGTGGGAATAAAATGATACGAACACAATGAACGCAATAAACGCATAATGAACTTATTCTGCTGGTTCATTCGGCGGCAATTAATATTATGAATACATCAAGACTTAAATTGGATATCAATACAGAAATTAAAGATTGACCTGTAAATGAGTGTTTAATAAAAATAATTGTATTTTCTATTAATTGTAGTTTTGAATAGGGGAAAATTCCTTGTTAAATTTAATATTCGAATATAAACCAAAAATCACGGCGTGTTAAATTTGTAAAACATGAAACAATTCATTTTCATTTGGCACACAAAATATTCACCAAACAAACGCTTAAAAAGCAAAGATTTTAAAAACTATTCTTTCACTGTTTTCACTCTAAAATTAAAAACCTTTTCTTAGAATTAAAACCATAAAAATGAACTGGAGATTTAATAAATCCGGGTTGCCCAATAAATTCAATCACAATAAACTAAATCTGTTATAGAAATAGAAGAATTTGTTGTTGTTCTTTTCTTCTCTCTATCTCTCTAACTTGGCAGCACTCAACTTTTAGTACAGACAAAAACTGATAAAAACAAGGTTGCATTTCATAAAACCTAGAAGAAAATTACATTTCTGCAAAAAAGGTGGGAAATTTCCGGTGCTTGTTCTCAAACAAAACAAATTTATCAAAATGTTCAATTTCCTTCGTATCTTTGACTATTAAAAAGTACTCGATATTTTAATCTGAGTCATCTAACGAAATTTGCTGATATCCATTGAGCCTTCACATTTATAATAATCTGTAATAAGAAGCAGATGAATACACATATTTTCAGCAAAATATGCTTTTAACCCTGGATGATTACTCTTCATATTTGTACATTAAAGTTACTCCTCATGCAATCGACGAACAGTTTGTTTTCTCTCCGATACGAATTTAAGTTACGTAGACTCGGCGAACAGTAACCATCCAGGGTTAAGATAACGTCACATGTATTATCTGATATGAATTTACTTGTTTAATTTTTTTCTTTCCAAAATTTCTAATAAATGTATTTACGCTATTTTAATGACTGCAAGGCATGAAATGCTTAACTTACAAAGACTTATTTCGTGTCATTTGTAACGAATTAAAAAACGACGACGCAGTGCTACGCGTCGCGTAAATACAAAAGCAATTTAAAAATCTTTGCCACATGCAACATGTTCATGTTATTGGATAACAATAACGCAATAGAAGCGATTAAAGAAATGAATTAAAAAATGTTGCACATAAAACAATTACACATGGGCCAAACGACGGTGTGGTTGTGTAACAATTATTTAGTGGTTTATATTGAAATAGTATAAATTACGCATTCAAGTAAAATATAAATAAAAGCGCAAAATATATATGTTCAAATACGACAAAAATACTCAACACTATGCTCGTAGTCTAAAAGAAAATCGAAACTGTCAAATAAAATTTTGCTGGGATATGTAAAACAAATACTTAAGTGTGTATGTATGTATGTGTACGTGCAAACATTCATACACACTCCCATCCAAATGTATGAACGTGGAACTTGTCGCCAACGTTTCGATTACAAAAGCAACCCTTCATCGTAAATATTTTTATAATTCTTCTTACATGTTTTGTTTTTGTTCCTCGTTTTATAAGAAGTTCTTTCAAAAAGCCATTAGAAACAAAAAAAAAACTGTACCTTCTAATGCCGGTAGTTGGGTTGGTATCATCAAACAATCTTGTTAGCGGCAGATCCAAAATACGCAATTAAAATTAAAAACAAAACTAAAGCGAAATAGTAATATTTTGTTTGTTTGTTGAGCACACACACACACACGCATACGCAGATCACATACTTATGCGGCAGCTGTTTGTGACACGTACTCATTGTGAACTTTAGTTTAATGATGACAGGATGAAAATGTTATTTCAAACAGTTTTAGCGCCGCACAGTGTGCCTTGAAATGAATATATAATTTGTAATAAGGAAAATATGTATTTCTAAACTAAATACGTTGTACACATAAGCAAGAGTTTGTGTGTGTTTGTATGCACACATACATACATATCATTTGTATGTGTATTCTTCACAGCATGACATCTACATATTCTTTACCGTTATTGCAATTGTATACTATTGATACTATTCTTTTCCAATGCTGCCAATGTTGCGCTTGAAGGGGACACACAGAAAACAAATACAAAATCTCATTTCAATTTTATTTATTATAAATTTGTTTTATTGAAAACTTTCAACGAAAAAACATGGTAGAAGAATACTAACAGATCTAACGTTTAACCCTGGATGGTTACTGTTCGTCCAATCGACGAACCTCATTTACTCTCATTATTTTATGTTGGCTCAAATTCTTATCGAATTTTAAGAGAGAAAAAAAGTTTTTAAGTTTTATTTTATTATCTTGCCGCTACGAAAATTGTAAATAATCAAAAATCCCGTACCCCGTTTTGAAAAAATCGGGATCTCAACAGATATCGGCGTTTTGAGGTCCTGGGAAGCTTCCCTGACTAATTCTAAAAACCCGTTACTATGTCTGTATGTATGTGTGTGTTGTTCTGGGTGTGTGTGTGTCTGTGTGTGTGTAAGTTGTGACCCGCTTATAACTTTGGAACGGCTCGACCGATTTCAGCCAAACTGATGGCGTTCTAAAGGGTTCTACTGAACTTAGATTTTC
This sequence comes from Linnaemya vulpina, assembly GCA_963675445.1. Taxonomy (NCBI): domain Eukaryota; kingdom Metazoa; phylum Arthropoda; class Insecta; order Diptera; family Tachinidae; genus Linnaemya; species Linnaemya vulpina. The sequence continues at coordinate 5,274,983 of OY776278.1, read as the reverse complement.
AAGAAATAAAAAAAATATATATTGAAAAAACAAACATTTTTAAAGGGTTTTTTTAAATAACGTAAGAATTTCTGTGCGTTGGTTCAATGAAAAAATTATACCCAAGAAAAAAGAACTTTTAAAATTTACTTTTGCTTTTATATAAATTCCGTTAAAGCAAACCGATTTACAAAATTGGGACTATATCTTTTATATATGTAATTGCAATAACAGACACGTTAAAATCTAAAGTTTATAAAAAAAACTTATATTGATTTCCTGATATATTAAATCGTTATTATAAAATAAAAGTTCTGTTCCCAAGACCGGTCAATATAATTATATTTGTGCCGTTGCAGTAAACCTCAACGCCACTTTCCATATTTTGGCACGACAACACGCAACCCTCTAATCCTGTCGCTTTATAATTTTGGCGCCAAAGGGTCGGTCGTTAGAATAAATAAATTTCTTTCTGCTTTTAAACTTAATACGAATTTCCCTTTTATGTTAGTGGAATAAAAAAAAACAAGTTGAATTTTTGGCTTACATGTATGTATGTATATACGAGTATGTGTGTGTGTGTGTGTGTGTGTGTGTGTGTTGTGCATATTAGCAAAGTTTTATTTTCCAATTCAGCCAGTAATCAATAATAATTACATATATTTCGGATTGTTCTGTTTTTGTTTTGCATTTTTTATTTTTTTCATTTTATTTTGTCTGTTTCTGTAACGTTATACGCGGTATCCTTTCGGGGGTAGTTGCTTTGCCTTCCCAGTTGCCGGTTAGTGGTTGTTGCAAAAGAGGGTTGCATTGATTAAAAGCGTTTGTTAAGTTCTTTTCCCATCGTTGACGAAGTGCACATTTGCATTTGGGCTGCTTTCTTTTTGTGTATTTTAGTATTGCATTAGTGCAATACACTCCTTCTTCTTCTTATTCCTCTTTTCGTAGAGGGTGATTTTGTAAAAGCATTCATTCACTTTCACTTGAATATTTCAATGTCACCCTTAATTTAAGTTTCGTTGTTTTCTTCTTTTTCGTTTGTTTGTTAGTGGATATACTTTCCAGCACACACACACACATGCACACACATATGCATGTACATGCACACGGAATGTATTTTAGAAATGCATTAATAAAAATGCACCATCGATGGAATAGACTTTTATATTCTCAGGCTACATGTGAGATTGTGTGTGTGTGTGTGTTTCGAATCTGCCAAAAAGCCGTTAGAAAAAATAAAATCGACATCCATGTATTTATTTGCTTCTCAAATTTTGTATGCAACCCTGCAGACAAAAAATATTTATATCAGTGAAACTTGTCTACAAATAGTATGAGGAGATAATGGATGGGGTAGTGCTTTACTGATATAACCTGCACCAACTTTTCGAGAATAATTATTACATTAATTATTATTTTTAATATTCCGCTAGGAAAATTTAAAATTAAAAAAAATCGGGAAATTATTGTTTTTACCCCGTTTTGGAAAAATCGAGTTCTCATCAGTTGTCGACGAGGTCTTAAGAAGCTTCCCTGACTAATTCTGAGAACCCGTCACTATGTTAATATGTGTGTGTATGTGTCTGTGTGTGTGTGTTTTTGTGGCTGTGTGTATGTATGTGTCTGCATGTGTATTTGGCTGTGTGTATGTATCTTTGTGTGTATATGTCTGTGTGTATGTGTCTTTGTGTGTATGTCGCTGTGTGTGTATGAGTCGGTGTGTGTGTGTGTAAGCATATGACCTCATGTGTGCTCATAACCTTGGAACGGCTTATGGCGTTTTAAAGGGTTCTACTGAACTTAAAATTCCTGTGAATTTAAACCGATTCGAACCGTTAAAAATTTAAAAGATACTGAGATAAATTAAAATTTTTAAACGGGTTTCTTAATTACTTTCAAACGCCTTTACGGATCGATTTCAGAAACTAATCAGCTCTCAAGGTTAAAAACCCATGTCGGTTCAAAATCGGTTAATCCGTAGGTGAGATATCGTGAGCGAAAATAAATTTGAAAAAATTTATTATATTTTTAGACTCCAAAATTCTATATCGAATTAGTTAGTGTTCCCGATTCTTTTATAGTAACCGAATACTACATCAGTCATCGCTTATCACGTGGGAATCGGTTGATTTGAGAATTAAAACAATATAATTTTATATAGTAAAACAATTAACTTCCCGGTATTTTTAAATTTTCAATTTTCGTAGCGTGAAATTAAAAAAAATTATATGGTAACATTTGCGACATTCGTTTTAGCTTGCCTTGCCTGTACATCACACATCATATAATGTATGTGTGCATATTCATTTCTCCCCCCCGTGAATATTTCTTTCAGTGGTGGTAAATAGAAACACTACAACTATCGGATGTATTCAGAAGTGTATGGATTTCTTTATGATATCATTTCGTAAACAATAAAATCAATGCTTGCGTGTGCAATTTAATAGTTCCGCTTTGTGAATTGTATTGGTTCGTGCCCAAAATATAAAAAAATGTGTGTGTGTGTGTGTGTGTGTGTATGTGTGTATGTGTTTCATACTGTTTGACGTTTATGTTATTTAATCCTGTTATTTGTATTTCGATCATTCAAAATTACAATGATGACAATGATTTGTCTTTAATGGAGCAGATGTTTTGTGTTTGTCATGGATTCTGCATGAAAAATATTTTTTTATTACACACAAGGATGTAAACAGTACATTTTGATAAGGAGTCATTAAAACAAACTTTTAGGTTTGTCCTGATTAAAAAATAATCTCTCAAAGGGTTAAAAAAAAGCCCTAAGCGGTCCATCTACTTGCAATATAATTATTTAGTTTTTCGTATTGTACAACAACATCTCAGTATTGGGAGAACTAAAAGGAGTTTTGACTTTTATTGTACAACTAAAAGAAGTGCAACATATTGTGAGATGTATTGGCAATATTGCACAATATTGTTTAACTTGTTCTTCTAGGTTATGTTTGCTCTTCATTGCAAAAAATATTCTGCCATATTTTATTGTGCCATTTCCAAATGAAAATAGTACAACGATAATGCTTTCACACTGAAAGAAAACGTGGTTTTAGCATTAAAATCAAAACATGTGATTTTGCGTTCACACTGCGTATTTAAAAGGTTATTTCATAAATTTAATCACAATAAATAAAATAATAGTTCGTTACTATTGTGAATGATATATAACAGCCCATTATGACGAGCGAATTCTTTATTTCGTGCAATTAAATATAAACCAACAACAAAATTTTTCTTGCGATATTGTGAAGCAAATATCACTTCTTAATAATATTAAAATTATATATTTAAATTTTGATATATATTTTTTGGAAATTATTTAATTAATGTTTCATCTATTATTAGAAGAAAGTAGAAATTTTATCCACTTCGAAAAGCAAATAATAGAAGTTTCATACAACTGCTTTTATTTAAATAAGTCGTGGTGTATTTCAATAGCCAACAACAAGCAATATATATTTGATTATTTTTAATTTGTGTGAGCCACTGTGAGTGGCATCACAAGCTTCGTTTACTTTGTATCTGCGTTTTGTAACGCCTAAGGACTAAACATGCGCAATCAATATTTTTCAAATCGTTCTGCAATAAACTTGATGCAATTCTAAGCAACTTTCAATAAGTGCACGTATTAAATACTGCAGCCAAAGTGTATACAAACTTTTTATCATAAAAGTCAGGGTGCATTTGTATGACAAAAAAAATCAACCCCATAAAATATGCAATAGAATATTATATGAAAACCGCGCATAAAAGTTAAAGAAAATGGTCCCTGGGTATTGAAGAAAACTTATATATCTTTATTCATTATTATTATTATCATATATTGAGACTTATTTTATTTTAGTTACTGGAGTTTGGAAAAAACTTGAAAAAAAGAAACAACTAAGCGAATTTTACATAGAGACATAGATTTATCAGATGACATTGTTAAGCACAAAGTAAATCTAAAAACTGTTATACAGCAGCATAACATAAAACGAAATTTCACCTCACCAGCCGTGCATACAATACTCAACAACGTTTTCTATACTTCTCCCTAAAGTATGCAATAGATTTTTTATTAACGAGATTATAATAGAAATGTAAACTCTTAGCACAGTGTATAACACGTGTCTCAAGGATGCCAGATTTGGCAATCTGATGTAATTACACGATTTTTGCTAACGAAATTACATTTCAACGATTTTGTTCATTAAAAATTACGATTTTATAATCTGCTGAATTTTGTTTGAGCGATAATTGTGTCAAACACTTTCATGAAATTAATACAAACTTCTATTTAATATTGAAGTTATACTTCAGAGCAGAGCTCTATGAAATTAGCAAACAGATTTAATAATTTTTTTATTCACTGTAAATTTTTATAATTTGGAATTGAATTAATTGAAAAAAGTATTTAATGAGTTAAACAGTTTTCAATAATACACCACTGGCTATTGTGAATGAAACTCGTTTGCTTAAGAAACGCGCTTGCAATTCAAAATATTTTTCTTTTGTGTTTAACGGTGGCTCTATTTTGGGCAAATGTTTGCCTAGTGTGACCGTACCTTTACTGAACAGAAAAGTCAACACAATTTGTCTTAATCTGTTTTCGTTATCAATAGTTCTCATGTAGCTTAAAAAAAAAGACCCGATTGAATCTGTCGCTAAAACTGCGCTTCCATTCCGTATGCCCACTTTTAGTGTTACCCGGAATATCTATTTACTTTTTCACACTTTCACACAATTTCGTACTCACATAAATCAGTTTCATGTGACACCTCAACAAACAGCAAAATTTTGCCGGATTTTACATGTCTTTTCAGAAAATACAACTGCAGTCAGACCCGCATGCATTTTGTCTGTCTGCTAAAACACTTTCATACACACAAGAAAATAATTGAAATGTTACAACTTTTTTCTATTCAAAACGAGTAATTAATTAGTAGCCAATAATATTCTTTTTTATCTATAAAAAATTAGATACACTCAATTTTGTAGAAAATTGCATCATATTTGATTAAAATTACTACAACAATTGATTAAATTAATGGCTTTTTAGTTTTAGACTAAATCACGATAATTATTTTAATAATAATTAGCAAATGGCAAACATCCAAATAATTTATTCCATGAAGTTTTAAAAAAATTATTTTCTTTTAGATTTCAAAATTTTTTTTTTAAATCTTTATATTCCTGAATCATGACAAATCAGGGCTAATTAATATGCTAATGAAATGAAATCGTGTTGTGGTTAATGTAATAAGAAAATGTACAGTGGGGCAGGAGTGTGAAAGTAGTCATGCTTTCTTTTCTATTCGGTACCACTTAAACTGTTCATTTTCCTGTACATAAAATGGACAGTTCTGCAAACGATGTCCAGAATGCTGAACTTTTTTTTTATATCCTTCATCACGAATGTTAAACATGTGCGTTTGTCCCACCGTGTGTAATTTCCACAATTAATAAATAATAATTTTTCGTCTGCCTGTAAGTGAAATCGGTTTTCTGAAACTAAAGATTTCGGCCTTTGTTTGATGTATTGGAAATATTCCTAAATAGATTTTTATTGAAAATCAGAAAAATCCAAAATACCGTCCCAGAGCTGGGAAATTTAAACGTATTTTTGGTATATAAAAGTAACTAATTAAATGGTTTTTTTTTGTTATCTGAAACTAATTTATGCTTCGGAACGACTTAAATCGGTGTTTAAAATCAAACAAAATCACACAGACGATGGCAGGATTGGATAATTAAAACTTTTTTTTGATACATAAAAGTGACAAGCGTACGTCTGTGAAGGATAAATAAGATTCGGAACAGCCGAACATATCACTTTTACTAGATTTTTGTTTTTCCTAAATTTCGATAAATGTAGTTTGTGATCTGGAAACTGCTAACGTCTTATACAGAGAAAATCTTTACAGGAGAAGCAAAAATCTCTTATAGGAACAAAAATCCCCAACAATATTTAAAAATTGTTTTTATATCGACTTCTTTTTGTTATTCTTAATAGGACCAGCCCTCAGGAGGTTGTGCCGTAACTAGAAAGGAGAGTTGGATGTTGGTGGAACAGATGAGGAAAAAAAGAGAGTAGAGAATTTTTTGTAGCCATTTTTTTTACTTTTTGCCATGATAAAATTATACAAACGGTGGCATCGCTACGCCAGATGGCAGTGTTTTCCCTATATTGATGCGAAGTTCTTGTGTACAACAAGTTCTCGTTGTGAACGTTGTTTGCTATTGTGCAGCATCTCACTCTGTTTTAGAGGTGGATTATGACCAGTGCCGACAACATCTAACAACATAATTATGTGCTAATGCAGATCAGGAAAATTCGATTCCATATTGACATCAGGTGGCAAGTTACGGCTTTCGATATTGAATGCGGTAATTAGGACCCCGAATGTGGGGTCAAATGCACGAACCGCGGTTTCGTAGTCCAGCGTTACTTATATGAGCCCAAATTTTTAAAATCATTTGACTTTATATTTTCTTCTAGATCGATCCCACTGTAAACCAATGTAACGAATTTTTTAAGAAAAAGTACATCTGTTTGGTATTATGAATGAACTGAAATGCAAATTAATAATTACAAGCATTCATGTTGTTCTTTTAAGTTTCTAAAAAAGCCACAGATGTTCATTTGCAACAGCGTTGCCATATATTTTTTTTAACAACAGCGTTGCCTTTTATTTTATTTTTAAATCTGCAAAACAAAAAAATATCGCACATAAAAGCCAACGAATTTCTTTTAATATTTTACATGTGAAAACTTAGATGTTTGCTGAACAATTTCTGCTGCACTATGGCAGACTTATGCCATAAAACCAAATTCAAAGTGTAGGATATTTTGTATTAGAGATAAACAAGGGAAATAACTATTATTTCTAATATATTTTCACTTTGTAAAAGATTTGCTACATTAATGTAGAATGTAAAATGGAAACGGACCGGGGTGCCTCGGTTGTCGTCCTGCTTACGGCAGGCGGCGAATTTAATATAAATCAACTGAACCTCTTTTAGAGGAAAAGAAGGAATTGTTAAGGAAATTTTTCGAAAAAATTTGAGGTTAATTACTGCAATTATGAATGCTCTGCCAGCCCACAGTCTTTATACATTTTTTTAAAACTTCTGTCAAGCAGTTTCTAGAATTTTCAAAAATATTTGAAAAAAAATCTCTAATCAATTTCATGTCAATTCTGATCATTTAAGTGTATCAACTTGAATTTGCTAATGCCTGATCGAATATTAATTTTTTTAAAATATTTATTTACATAAACAATAAAATTCTAGTTATTTTTTTCAAATCTAATTTAACTAGTTTTATAAAAAAAAAACTTTTGACAGTGGCGAAGAAAAGAACATATTGAAACCATTTGATGTTTATAACAAATATAATTTCTTAATTTTATTATTATCTTCATTATTGAATGTTTTTGTTAATTTTTATTTATTAACATTTTATGTACATATTTTTGGATTTTCTATTAAGATAAATAACAATAATACAAAACAAGATATGGAGCAAATAAAGTCTTTTACATTATGGGACTTATTTAAACTAGAGAATGTTGTATGATTAGAAACAATAAGACAATGAGGCTGCGAGATCGTACGACTACGAACAATTGTCTCATTGTGTGTTATTTGAAATAACTTTTTGTTTTCATTTTAATTTCAATGTATTTGTCCGATTGTCGTTAGGCAAGTTAGAAAACACACTTAAATACACTCTTAAACAATTAAATAATAAATTTAGCTAAAACTATTGTTGTTAAGGAAACACACGTTAAAGCTTGATTGGCTATAAAAATTATTCCTGAGTTTGGTGGTGAGTCTGACAACCTGGACAAGGCGTATATTTGGTCAGTATCCAATTTGGGACGATAGTTCCAATCGATTGTACTCGTTTTACAAATTTGCGCATAAACTCGTGCCGACACTTTGGGGGTGCGTTTACGATCGGGATCGTTGAAATCCACATGATATAAACCGAACTTTTCGCTATAATAAAATCACAATAAATATAAATTTAATTGCTGCATAAAATCCGAATCTATAAGTGTGTCAGTGTGTTTGTTTGTACGCATGTGTTAACTTACGTAAAGCCAGCCTTCCATTCATAACTGTCCATCAGACTCCAGGCTACATAACCCTCAACATTGGCTCCATCTTCCATGGCATCCAACACGGCACTCAAATAACTGTTGTAGTAGTCGACACGGGCATAATCCTCCAAACCTCCCCTATCGCTGACACCGTTCTCAGTGACAATAATATTGGGGTTATTGTATTCACGTTTAATCCACATCAATAAGCTGTACATTCCCTTGGGATAAACCTTCAATTTCAAGTTCAATTAAATGTAAATAACATGTTTTCCAAAATCCCAACTCATTATTCGTAACAATAATAAATTTATAAACAAATAAGCAAATAAACAAATAATATCACAGGCAAGCAAATATTTAATGATTTCATATGAAACAAAAATAAATGCACAAAATATCAATTCACTTTGGACGTAAATCAAATAATAATAATAATAATTATCATTTTAATGCGAGTATATGTGGCACTCACACAGTGTGCTATTGCCTTTAAGGAAAACAAGTCATAAAATAATAATAAGACCTTCTGCGGCATGTTTCTCTTCTGTCATAAAATAGCGGCAGAGATCTGTGCCGAACGTTTGAAATTCTTCAGTCAAGACGGCGTTAGTACATGTTAGCCGCCGTTTCTTCTAGATAATACAGGAAAAAGAAACTATTCGCACTCTTATATCTGCATATTAAATTACAGTTTTATAATATAAAAATAAATATTTAAGCCGATAATATCCTTTAGTTTGGTTTTAATTACAACAAATTTAAAAGAATAAAAACATAGATACAACTTGTTGCACTGCACGTTTTTCCACTTGCCGCCGTTATAAAATTTGTCTCGACTCATTTTATAGGCCGCAGCTGTATTTGTCTTTACACACACAAATTTATTTCCATAAACAACAACATTATGGTTTCAGATAAAAATGGAACTGCTAAACGATTCTAAAAATGTTTTCATTTTGTTTTTCTTTGGCTGCAGTCAATTGCAAATCCCTTATTTTCTTATTACCTGACCGCGTTTTAAATTTGCACACTCAATTATGACAGGGTTTTCACACCAGTCAAATTCTGTTGGGCATGTTATATTATGCCTTATTAAGACAGTGTGAATCCCTTAATTGTTTATATGGGTAATTACAGGAAAAGATATTTCGCGACCGAAAAGTGAGAACTGCTTAATATTTATAGAAGGGAGGAGAAATGGTGTTGAGAAGACAAATGGGAAAGAGAAAGAATTTGTAAAAGTAATTTTATTTTCTATTGTTTTACTTCTCAATATTTTTTTATGAGTAGGACAGCATTCAAGGGACAACCTCTATATATGCCGTACATTGCGCTGGAAATGGGAAAGGAGGGGATAGTGTTAAGAGTAGCTATTTTTACTTCGTCGGTAAAATAACAGACAACGATTGACACCGTCATCATTTACTAAAGAGCAGAATACAGCATCCTCCTTCGTCGGCATTTATTACTCCACCATGTTACGGATTTTGCCAGCTGATCCCGACATACTTTTCACGCTTTTACTGACAACACTTTTACAACAGTTTGTCATCAAGCAAAAGTCCCTCCGAGGTCTACTAAATATTTTTCCACTTGAAACTCAAATGCTGTTCTGCTACAGGCATGCACGTGCATGTTCACGCCCAATTGCATATGGAGATGTAGGCAAATATAAAAACCAACTGGACTGTGATGTACTCGAAGTCCTTTTACTTCAATTCCAGTTTTGTTTGAATTTAAAAACATATAAAAACCATTGCGCAAGCAAATGTATTAATAATTTATTTAATAATTCCATATTTACTCAAGAATTCGCTAATTAATGCAAATTCATTTATTATTTGCATTTTGCCAATGGCACCCTTCCATCTGTTCTCTTTTTTTTAATATTTTTTTTTCTTTGTAGTGATTGAACGAGACAAAATCTCTTAAAGTGTGAATGATATTTAACAGCAGAACATGTGGCAATAAAAGATTAAGTTAATAAAAAGTATTTTAATGGTTACAATCCCCTGCTTTTGCATGTTAAATAATTTTTTTTCAACTTTAAAGTGACCAGATGATGGAATTTGTGTAGGTGACAGATATTGAATTGATAAGAATAAAAAAAAAACTTGTTACTTGTTTGTTTGCAATTTGTTTTCTTTTGTTACAATTATTTGCGGAGACATATAACGCCACTAGAAATGTGAAACGCTGTAATTCCTTCGAGAAAAATATTGTTTTTCGCTTTAAAAACATAATATTGAAAATACAAAAATAATTTCACATAAAATTATCTTAAGTTTCAAAACTTACTTAAATAATTTTGAAAAGTCAATAATAAATGGAGTTCAATAATTAAAAATTGTCTATTAAGCAAAAGAGGTTTGCTTTGTATGGCAATTCCCGGAGAAATTTTTCAAAATACCAAAAATGATAATTCTAAAAAGCAGAAAAAGCAAAAATGCCTTCACACGATTGGCTGAGAGTCAGCAGGTCCGAGCTATAAAAACGAGGTGCTAAAAGTACAGTTTTTCCCAGGGTTGCCACACAGGGAGCTCTCAAGAAATATTATTATTCCGATTTTCTGGAAATAATTCGAGAAAATTCTTGGAATAAAATAGGATTCTTATGAAATTCAAATACCCCCTTGACATCATTCCACAGTGATTGCCATTTAGAACTTCAAAGCATCAAAGTAAAGCATTTAGACATCGCAAAGTTGTTATTTTTACTAACTATAAAAAACCGATTGACACATGAAGTTATCAACTGATTCATTCATATTTTAAAATGGCATTTTCAGCAGAGTATTTATAAATGCGAAATGCATTGGAAACCCTAAAAATCCCAATTTGTGTAGAACCACGAATTTAGGGCCTTTCTGCATGACACCAACGATATACAATTCGAATAAAATACGCAGTTATGATTTATGTCATCAAATATTTCAAAACATGACATGCGAGGTTGTCATAAATAAAACTTACTGAGGCTCTACTTTATAAATCACTGCGCGCTAGTGAAAAGCCATTTTTTTTAATTTTAAATTTTAATTTAAAAAACTTGTAGAAAAAATCTCTTAAGCACATGTACAGTAACGATTTATATTAACTGTACGGATCAAGTGGTCGAATATCGACCACTGAGACCGCCTAATTGTTATATATTTTGTAAGTCTACTGATCGAGTGTATCCTTAATTAGGTGTCCTGAGCTGGCCTTCGGGCCAATGACTGTTGTTATATTTTTAATTAATACTAATTAAAAGCCTGCAAATTATTTGTATTCGCTATTTAAAAAAAAATCGATTTCATAATACCTTTAGCCATACTGAACCCGATCCCATCCATTCAGGGTCCTGGGTCTCGATCACACCCATATCGTGATTGAACGATGGCACTGGGAAACCACCCGTATTGTTGTGATCATTTTTCGTTGCCAAATTCGAAGTGTACGTGTTGATGCCAAAGAAATCGGAAGTGCCTTTAATACGTTTAATTTCGTCTTTGGTAAATTCGGGTAAACGGGACTGAGTAAAGCCCTGTTCTTTGCTTAGATTACGTATGCGATCAATCATTATGGGCGGATAATTCCCGTGTTGCGAGAATATGGGATGGGCAAACCAGCCCAGCTAAACCAAAGACGAAGAAAATAGGATGCACATTTTGCGGTTAAGCCTTGAAAAAAGAAAAACTTACATAAAAATGCATGGCTCGATCGGAAGCTTCACGATCGTCGTTTGAGTCTGTTTTAGGCTCGGGCCAGGATACATCCAGTGTTATGCCGATACGGCCTTGTTGGGATTTCTGGTATTCATCACGATACATGTGCACCACTTCCGCATGGGCCTTTAGCAAATTGTGGCCGCATAAGTAAGACGGTATGCCGGGATAATTATAGGATGGCGCCAAATAATCTACTCCATAGCCATGCTCGCACACATGCCACGGCTCATTAATGGTCGTCCATATCTTAACACGATCTCCGAACATCTCCAGCAATAAACGCGCATAGTCCTTGAACAGTGGTATGATTTCGGCATTGGTCCAACCGCCCAATTGCTGCAAACGATTCGGCAACTCCCAATGGTACATCGTCACCATGGGCGTGATGTTGTAGTGCAACAGTTCGTCTATCAAATTGCTGTAGTACTTAATGCCAGCCGTGCTAACATAATTCATATGACCACTGGGCAAAATGCGAGGCCATGCTATTGAGAATCGATACACTTTGACGTTTAGCTCTCGCAGCATTTCGACATCACAGCGCCACTGGAAGTGCACAAAAAGAAAAAGACGGCCGCCACTAGTAACACACTTATTATCGTATTATTTGCAATTAAGTCGGACACACCTCCCAGATTCTACAAATATGATTTAGAATAGAAACACTAGAACATGTGCCTGTTACCAACACACACAGACCCCTGTACGAGTGATAAATGCGAGCGACAAAAGCATTAAAATTTACATACTTACGCTGGTGTTTAACATGATTAATAAACATTTTCAAATTGGTAACAAATAGAAGCAGCATGTGAGCACATATTTCAGATATTTAAACTCGTTAGTTTGGGTCATTATAATTCCATTATTATTTAAGTAGAAAAAAAAACACAAAAAATAAGAAGTTGCTAATTGTTCCTCTCGTCAAGTGCTACAAAAAGTATTCAATTTTCATCAGCCGTCAATATAGAATATGGATCCGCCTCTAGTTTACAAAACCGGTACAGTACGTGCACTCGGTATGTTCTAACAAAGTTATCAACAACTGTCAACGATGTTGAATTGGACACTAATCATTTACATAATTTATTTAATTAACGTCATCAATTAATCGCATTAAAATGTCACTATTTCAATATCGACGAATACCAACTCAGTTGGAAAAATCCAATTGCGGCTGTTTTGTTTCAAATAAATCTTCTTCTAATACTTTTGTTGTCTTAATTCATTTTATTGCTTATTTTTTTATTTACTTTGTCTTGCCACAGACAGACAAGTTGTTCACATTGAGAACCCAAGAAGTCAGTGAGTGAGTGAGTGACTGAATGCCTGAATGCCTTTGAGGAGTTGCATTCCTAGTGGGAAGTGTGTTAATAGGTGCTTGTGTTTTTCAATTAATAAAGTCCACCTCTTTGCACAGATTAACTTGATTAATATGTAGTAAATAAACAATTTAAACAATTTTATGCTCGTCAACACAGTTTCCTAAGTCAGCAGATTTGGCACTTCTATGGTTTTCATAAATTGTAAATGATTTGGCTTTAAAATCACTTCTTGTTTTTACGTCAGAGTTAACAGATATTATTTTTTTTAAGTTGGAAATATTTATTTAAAAAATCGTTTTAAAGCTCAATTGTTAAAATTGAGCTTTAACAAAAACGTCTCACATGGCCAAAACCTGCATTGAAGAACGCTACTTTCGAAATCGATTTCGTATTAATATAAAAACATATTTCGTCTTCAACTTATAGATAAAATTTAGTGGTCTTTAAGTATAATTTGAAGTGATATAAGATAATCTCTAACAGGTATTTGTTACGAAAGAATTGTTCACATAGTAGTGTTACGCACGCTACAAAAAAAAATAAAAAATTGCGTAATAAAGCACATAAAATCATATTTCTAAAAGCAAAGAAATTTATAAAAAAAAGCGTGGCGGCTTTTTTTCAAAAAACCATCAACTCTGGGTAACTCTTACAATGTAACGCATGCTACAAATTCCCAATTCATTAATGAAATCAGCTAATGATACCTTCGTATGATCATATAATTTGTATGCCTATAAAATTAGTAAGTTCTTCAAAATAATTGAATCACATAGTTGCGTTACGCACGCTACAAAAAAGAAAGCTTATAAATAAAGCACATAAAATCTAATTTATAAATCAAAGTTTTATGGTAAAAGAAAAGCGTGGCGGATTTTTTTCAAAAAACCATTAACCCTGCGTAACTCTTACGATGTAACGCATGCTACAAATTCCCAATTCATTAATGAAATCAGCTAATGATACCTTCGTATGATCATATAGTTTGTATGCCTATAAAATTAGTAAGTTCTTCAAAATAATTGAATCACATAGTTGCGTTACGCACGCTACAAAAAAAGAAAGCTTATAAATAAAGCACATAAAATCTAATTTATAAATCAAAGTTTTATGGTAAAAAAAGCGTGGCGGATTTTTTTCAAAAAATCATCAACCCTGTTTACCACGTTACGCACGTTACAAATTCCCCAATTCATTAATGAAATCAGCTAATGATACCTTCGTATGATCATATAATTTGTATGCCTATAAAATTAGTAAGTTCTTCGAAATAATTGAATCACATAGTTGCGTTACGCACGCTACAAAAAAGAGAAAGCTTGGAAATAAAGCACATAAAATCTAATTTCTAAACCAAAGTGAAAAACCCCTGCGGAATTTTACCCAAAAAAACACGAACCCTTTGCAGCTCTTACTATGTAACGCACGTTACATATTCCCCAATTCATTAATCAAAGCAGCTACTGGCATATACGTATAATTATGTTCTTTTCAAATAGATTGGCTTTTCGAAATAATTGATCACATAGTTGCGTTACGCACGCTACAAAATCGATTAATCCCTTCGTGAGACATCGTGCAGGAAAAATATTCTGATAAAGCGATTTTTTTTAAATATGATATGATATACACTTTTATAGTTCCCTTGAGATTTCAAATAGATTTTTATGCGAAGATATAATTCGATCCTATTCGCACAATACCTTTCATGCTGTTACGTCAACTATAATTCATACTGTTGCTAACTACAGGCGGTAGCATACAATTTCTAAAACTATTAAATTATAGACAAAACCTTTTCAATGGTTTTTATAAATAATTCGAATATATTCATATTCTCAATTTATTCGTTGCACTCAAATCGTTTGAAACGAAACCACATTTTTTTAAATTATACAATTTGTTATAATTAAAAATTAGCTTTTTTGTCATATCAATCGATAGAATGTCAATCAATTGTTACGAGTGAATAAGAAGTCTTGCCGAAATGTAAAAAAATAAAACGGGGAAGTGGCCACCCGCTGAGTTAATTGCAACCCATATGAAATGTCATACAATTTCCCCGCTGAGTTAATTGAAATCCATATGAAATGTCATGCAACTTTTAATTGCTTATAAAATATTTTCTTTCTAATATTTGACACGTAAAAGTATTTGCAAGTTGTTGTTGGTTTTTATTTAATTATTTCGAAAGTATTTCTTGTTAAATACGTAATTAATAATTATCCCTTAATTGTGTACAAAATAATTGCAGCAGTACAACTAACTGAAGTGGTTTTCTCTACTTATTTATTTTTCTTTATTTTTTTAGATAAAAATATAAATTTATTTAAGCCCAACCACCTGTTTGTGTTTTGTAAATCCGCTTTAATATCATTTACATAATAAATCTATAAAATATGTCATAATAGTATAATAAATCGGTGTCATTAAATTCAACGAGCACGAGTAAAAAAAATTAAAAATATACAAAAATAACTAACTCACCTTAACAGACACTATTTATTATTTTGCGCAAAGTAAACAAAACACAAAATGAATTAAAGTGCAAGTGATTTGATTGAAACTGAAATGAAATGGTGATAAATTGTTTTTATTTGTTCAACTTACATGATGATAACTATCGGCTGTTATATCTCCATTTGATTGATCTGCAATCTTTTCTGGATAATTGTGTGCCATAAAATCCCAGATGGATTCACCTTTGTCGTCGGCATTCCAGCCGCCTTCAATTTGATAGGACGAGGAGCCCACGCCCCATAAAAAGTCTTTGGGAAAACGGCGAATAAATTTTTCTGTTGTTCTGTGTTGACACAAAAAAGGGCAAGAACATAAAAATTTATTATTGCAATTAACTGCAGTAGTGTTCACAATCTTTTTTATTAAATCTTAATTAAGTTCAACTTGTGTTCGCATTTACTTTTACTTTGTTTTTAATTATTGAGTTATTTGATATTTCAGCAGTTCCGTAACGATTGTCGCAGTTACACAATAAAACTTAAAGGTCGATCTAATCACAACGTTAATAATTGCAATTGAAACATTTAGGAAAATGGAGTTGCTGTTTCAACTTAGTTAAGTTCGAATTTTTTTTGTTTTTGTTTTGTTTTATTTTTCGGTAACATAAAAAATTTATTAAAACAATGAAAACCTCTAAATAAAATGTCACATGAATTTAGTAACATTTCCTTTAATTGTACAACCTGTTCTGGTGACTTTTACTTCCTTGACAAAAAACGACTTTATTTCGCTTGACCCCGTCTAAACGTATTCGTTTAGGTGTCCGTTGCAAAACAATAGTGATGCAGTTTAAGGGAAGTAATCCGCTGAAAAATTGTCTAGTAAGAAAATACTATTCCCTCCACTTTTATATTTATTTAAATACAAAAAAGATGACACAAAATTAATGCCCTGGGGAAAGATATTTTAATATTGCCAAATGACGTTGTATGTCAATCATGTCTGACATTTGCGGACTCGGTAGCTACAGAGTCTAATAATAGTTCGTGTCTCAAATCTGCTCATATAATTACTTCTTCCTCTACCCCGCTATTTAAGAAGCCAACAATGTGGCATGACATGGTAGAGATTTCATCCACACGTGCCATTAACAATGACATCGAAATTCATATTCATGATCATGGCGAAGCCATTAAAATTTGTATAGATTCGTACAAACGTTTGCATGTATTTCTAGTTATATGCATATCAAAAGCGCTCGAAAAGCCAAATCGATTATTAATTGAAAAACTATTTGCCGAATTAATGTAAATCACAGGCTTTATGTTGTTTTAATTGATTCGTTATGTGGCCTTTGCTGGATTAATTCAAACAATAAAACAAATAACAAAGCGCAGCTACCAAACGTTCATAGACAAAATTTTATTACTTTTATTTCTTTTCATAATTCTGTCAATATCATATTTTTTTAATTTATTATTTGTTGTTTTAACTGACCCACTTAAAAAATTAACCTTTTTTTGGAAAACATATTATTAAATTTGAAATATATGACATGAAATTGTTCATTATAAATGCAGATCTCTTTAGACGTTTAACTGTTAAGGAAAGAAGTTTGCTAAAGAAGGTCATTTAAAGAATAAGTAAATAGAGAAAGGAAAAAAATTGTAATTAACCTTCAAATAGTTTTATCGGATACCACGTGTGACAGCAAGTGCGGTGCGTGATAAAGTTGCAGATAAAACGAGGGAAGTGATCTCGTACACAGAAACCAACATAAATAAAGTTCTATCCATTCATATTTTTTTGATATTTGGCACCATTTTTTCTATACCAGAGAGCTGCTCAAAATGTTTCAAAAGTTTTGTGTTCTACTGCTGCTACTTCCAAGCAGAATAACTTCGTTGTAAACGCCAATAACAAAATAAAAACAACAAAACATTTCTTGCACCAAAAGCATCATTCCAAACATTCTTCTCAACGAAATTAGAATTAAAGAATTTGTTTCTACATTTTTGTTGCTGCTTGCACAGTTGCCACTGTGGTACAATTGAACCAAAAATTGTTGCTTTTTTTTACGTTTGGTTTGCTGGTTCATTTTTTTCTTTAATGAAAAGTTAACGATTATAATATAAATAAATTTTGAAAGTTTTATCATGCCTGTAAAAATGTATTTACGAAAATTATTACTCTTCACATAAAGTAAAAGATTTGATTCTTTTACAACACTTGATAGTAATCGATTATTACCTACCCACAGTAGTAAATCAAAAAGCTACATTGGCAACACTGATCGAAAATTGGTTCTCTTTTTTATTTTGGTTCTTTTTTTTATGGATTTTGGTCCCGAAGAAAAATTTAGATTGGCAACCGTGGCTGCTTGTGTTTGCAAAACAAATAGAATTTCAACACAAAACCCCCGACAGTGAAATAAAGAAACTGCAAACCACAACAAAAACACCGAATACACCAAAACCTATTCACAATCATTTTTGTTGTTGTTTCGAACTTGTATGTTTATATTGAATATGGAAGTTTAACATGCCCGAAATAAGCTCGTCCCTTTTTAGCCCTGAATGGTAGCTGGTCATTTTTGAACATTGAGGTTAATCTCTGTTAAATCGACAAAAAATTTTCAATAATAATTCTATCGCAATAATTTTTGAAGTTAAAAATAAACAAAAATATTATTTGTTGAATGTTTTATGCAAAAAATTATTTTAAAAATATTTAAAATAAAATAAAAAAGTAAAAATTACAAAAAAGTAAAGAAAATTAAGAAGTAAAAAAATAAAAAAGTAAAAAAAAAATTTGACATAAAACTCGATACGAATTTAGGCGAACGGAAAAGAGTTGGTATATGAAAAAGAGTAAATAAGCTTCGTCCATTCGACGAATAGTAACCATCTAGGGTTAAACTTGTTGCACAAATAAAATGTGGTTTAATACTAATTGAAAACCAACCATGAAATAATATCATTCGCCTCTTAATTTGTATTTACAAAGTCACATTGAAATACTTGCAAATATAAACATTTAAAAGTCTCTGTATTATTTGCATATTGACTGGTAGAAAGAAAGCAAGTGTTTGTTTTTGTAGTACACTTTTTAGTACGTTGTAGTTCACAACTATTGATGTAAGTTACTCGTTTCAAAAGGAATTTTTATGCAGATATTCACAATATAAATAGTTTTTGAAAAGTCAAAATTAAAAAAAAAGAGATTAAAAAATATTTAAATATACTGACAACTTGGAAATCGAAAACTAAAAGTTGTTTACTTTGTCTCGGGAATTATATAAGATATATGAATAAAATTTTTATATATTGACAAGTGCAATATTTGGAAAGATTCTGCATTATTAACTCCAAAAATTAACTTGCTGAGTTATGACAGTATTGCAGTAAATGGGCGATATGAGCATAAAAAATGCAACGCCTTTATTTGTAATTGGTCTTTCAACGCCAAAATATGCAAACCAATAATATGTCTGTCCATCTACTGGCGTTTGTGAGTGATTATTTTTTTTTTCTATCTATTAAATTTATACGTAAGAAACACCTTGATTTAGTTGTCGAATTTCTTGTGTGTTATTATTTGTCTAAACTTTTGTATGATAATATTTGCTAAGCCGAGTGTCAGTATGTGTAAAACAACATAACTTTGACACTTGTTTGGCGCTTGTCTTTAAAAACTTTGAAATTCGTTTATGGCTCCTTCATTATTCTGATAACTTTTCATGTCTTTTGTCATTGACGCTGTAAAGCAAATTGCATTTTTTTTTTTTAATTTTTGCTAAAGACAAATCCAAGTACAATGATTTTACATTGAAATTAGTTGGAGGTTTCAAATATTTTAAATTTATATATTTTATTTAATTTTTTTTTCTTCAAATTTGTTTCACTAACAAGTACAATATCATGGAAACGTTTAGTAGCAAATACGATCGTAAAATTGCTATAACTTAAAATTTAATTAAACTAAAATGGCAAATAATTGAATACTTTATATGCTGCGATGGAAATAATATTGATTTGGAGGTAAGCAGTCATTGTTAGCACTTGAAAATGCATAAGAAATTATTAAAAAGATAATGCAGAAGTGCCAAAAAGAATATCAAGGCTAAGTGGCGCTGACCTCTCGGTTTAATGAAATTTGCAACGCCAACTTTTTTTACAAACAAATCAAGGGATTTTTGAATATTTTCTTAAGATAGAAAAGAGGTGAGACAAGGAGATGATAATATGAATACCATGAGATAAATCGTGCATCAATAAAGTAACTAATTGGCTGGTGTTCTGGACCACGACTACTATTTATTTGGTGTTAAAGCTACAATTCACTTTTGATCTTGGAATGATGGTTTCGTGTCCAATATATTTTGGCTAGTATTGAGGCTCATATTTTTCCACCACTAAACTTAAAAAATCGATTTATGTTTTCTTAAAAAATCTTATCATATTTAAAAAAAAAAAATTTTAATTCCTGGAAGGTTGCTTAGCAACAATTAATTACCCAACATATTCCGTGATCCATTTAAAAAGTAATTTCTGAGCAACGTTATCTTTGGCAGCACTGCCTTTGGCAGCTCAGCTGTTTTCTTGTAACATGTTGCACAGTCATACATGGTGGCATCTTCGCGTTGTCAAAATCGCAGTCTTTTATTATAGTTCTGACCTTTTAAGCGAAGAAATAAATTTGATTGCGTACATGAAAAAATGTAGACATTCAAACAATGAACTTTTACAAATGTGAAGGTTGTTATCGATATTGTAGAGTTTTTACTTTAAACTGGACTTCCCTAAATCACTTCAAGTGTTTGTGCTTATAAATATTAAGTGAAAATCTGTTTTTGTGCGTGTAATACACACCCACGTTCTATGATCCATAATCATATCAACTTGGTATATGTGACGTCAAGCACCCGTTACCGGGCAATGGACGAAATTGGCAACAAGATAATGTTGTTAATGATTCTTTAATTATATACTCGGGCCGTCATAATGAGACTATTTTGTTTCACAAGAAAATGATAGTCCATATTGTTAACAAATCGAATTTTCAAATTGGACCCGTTCATATTTAAATTTAAAAACTATCTGCGGTATTCATAAAAAACTAATATGTATGGTTGAGAACATAATTTCCATACAAAATTTCCCCCTCAAAAGTACCCTTCAAATCTGCATTATTTCTTATGAATACAGCACTAAATCTTTATTAATCGCGTATATCTGACTCTTTTTTTAATATGAAAATCCCGACATTTGATATCAATCGAAATTTCCATTCAAATTGTATTGGAGTCTCCGACCGAAAATGTAATACAACTCTCATGTATGAGCCCGGTGCCTAAAAGTCTATTTTGAAATTATTCGACAAATTCGGTCCCTGTTATCTTTTAGCCAGAATATTAATAATTATCTGATAAGACCTCTTTCTGCAGGAGACCAAACGATGTGCATTTTATTTATTATCTGTAGAAAAATAATTAAACCGATTAAATCGCGAACCGCACTCCAAATATTTAAAATGAAAATAATATTTACTCGTATATGCAGATACTCTTTGCGATATCTTCATAAGAAATGAATGCAAAAAAGTGTTGTTAAACAAAAATACAAGCCGTATCTTTGACGTTGACGCGTGAGTACACAATTATAATTGTGTCGTGTAAAGAGAGAACAAATTTACATAATCATTTGAACGACAGGTTGTGATATAAAAGGTAAAGAATATATAAAACTTTTCCATTCTTTGGAAGAAACAAAGAAAACACACCAACAAATACAAAAGGAAATTGTTATCACTTTTAGCAGCGAAATTCTAAGAATTACTGCCGCCTGTCAAACGATGTTGCATCGGAATGTTATGTGAAAGTAGTTAAGCAGATACCATTTGGATCTGAAAATTATAGGAAAAAAATTTGTAGGTTTTAAAAACAATTGGATGTTTTTGATTTCTTGTTAGGAAAATTTTAAATTTTCAAATATCGTTAAGTTAGTGGTTTTAACCCGTTATGAAAAGAATCGTTCTTCCCAAAAAAAATGTACTTTTTTGGGTTAATTTTTCAAATTTAAAAATTTGCAGATAAATTTTTCTAAAAAATAATTTTTTTCAATATATTTTGTAATATTCTTTTCAAAATGGCATAAAAATAATTTCGTCTCATGAGATGGTTTTTGAAATATAAAAAAATAAAGTGAACAAATTCGTTAAATTCATAGAAATTATGAACTTTAAAATAATCGTGTAAAATTTAAAAAAAATCGGGAAGTTTTGAAAAACTCGAGTTCTCATCAGATCTTCCTGACTAATTCTGAGACCCCGTCACAACGTCTGTATGTATGTGTGTGTAAAGTATGTGAGTCGCTGATAATTTTTAAAAGGCTGAAACTTAATCAAACTATTAGCCTTCTGAAGACCGTTTTTGAAATTCAATTTCTTGTGAATTGGAATCGGTTCAAACCGGTAGATTTTAAGATATTTTAAAAAACTTAGAAAAAATCATTTTTTAAACTGGTATTTTCTAGAATAGCTTCAACGCTCGATTTCGCAAACTAATTAGTTTTTGATATTTAAAAACCACATCGATCACCATAAACCGGATCAAAATCGGTTAAGATCTGAGTGAGTTATCGTGAACGAAAAATTTTGGAAAAATTGTTTTTGCCTTAAACTCCGAAACTATTTCTATGACTAGTGTTCTCCATTTGTTTAAATAGTAAACGAAAATTAGATTAACACCGTTTATCATGAGGAAATCGGTTAATTTGAAAGTTAAAATCAGAGAAGAGCAGTAAAACTATGTTGCGATAGTTTTGTGGTTGAAATTAGCGGGAAATTTAGGGACCTTTATGGTCACAAGTTTTTCATAATTTTTTTTAATCCGTAGAGGCTGGAAAAATTCAAAATACTTCCACTCTTTCGAACCCATTTCCGGTACCTACTGTCCAACTGCAACAGAATTTGTTTGGAAGAAATTTTTTTCCCGCATCGCAAGTAAATCAACAAACAGTGTGTCCATTTCAGCATTTTTGCAGCTCAGCTTTCCGTATAATTAATTAATTTAGTTGCACAATTTTCGAATTAGCAGTTGGAATTTTCTTTAGTATTTTCCATTATATATTTTAGCATATTCTGGTATTTTTCATAACATAATTATGTAACATTCGCTGCATTCGAATTTTCACGGGAAATTATTGCGACCCACATTAAAAAGTAAATATGAAAAATAATGCCAAGTTTCTATTCAAAAACCTTGGGCATTAAAAGTATTGAGATCAAGAAGAGCACCAATTTCTTAGTAATGAAAATAACATTTCAATTCTAGACAAATTTCCAACTTGGCGACCTATTGTTCTCCATAGTTTTTTTTTTCGATATTAAAAATCATAATTCTTTTTAATATTATTTCCATCACTTCCTGATTTATTGCGGTTTGATACACTGCCGATACTATAAATTAATTAGGCTAAAATATGCTAAACCAGACTATTATTTCAGATTATCGAAATAAAAGTGAAGAAAATAATATTCAATTTTCTTTGTCAAATTTTGTGGGCCTTAAATTTAATCTTTTTACATAAAAACAATAAAAATTATATAAAATACGAGTATTTGTTGTTATTACAAAAATATTAGCAAACATGTTTTGTTTGTTTTGTTGTTGTACGTTTTGTAAAACCACATTGGAATTTCCATTCGCACATTCAGCCGACTAACACGAAAAAAAGAAAACGGGGAATACTGAAATTATCTATAGAAATATTTAAGCTTAAGAAATCATTTACAATTCTACGGAAATTAAATAAAGCATTTTTTTATTATTTTATAGTTCATTGAAGATAAATTTGTAAATCTTTATAAAAATTTATAAAAAGATAAGCCTATTATTATCTCTCCGTAAAGCTGTAATAACCACAATATTTGTTCGTAATAAATAAATAAGGAAATACCGCCCTAAATTTGCCAGTAGCCAGAAGCTGTTTTAGACAGGGCTGCCAGATGATTTTCCTATAGAGGTCTTTCCTGCCACCTTGAACTTGGGGAAATTCATATAGAACGTATACAGACACTACTCTCTTTACCCGCCTTCCGTTTTTGATATAATTTACAAATATCATACTTGTACTTTTAAATGTTAATCATTAATTTTCTTAAAAACACAAGAATTAATTAAATACTGAATTTAGCAACTACAATTACCAGCTTTCAGCTGCCAGTTGCTATACGTCATATGCATTTGTCAACTGGCTGCGGCAGAGAAGTTGAGTTGATTTCGATTAAATTTGATTATTTATAAGAAATGTAAATATATATTAAAACTTTTTAGCATAAAAATTATTCAAAAGACATCAAATAAATAAAAATTTTCCTTTTCCAGATAATTTCGACCTGGCGTCGTATAAAACAAATTTTTATAGCATGCAGCCACTAAACGTAAAACTGTTATAAAAAAAAGCGGGGTAAGTACAGATATTTTTGAATCTTATAAATTGTATATAAATACGGAAGACATATTTGCCGTTGCCAGCTTCCTATACCTTTAAGAATTTCTAAAAATTTACAAATCGTTCTAAGAGTTCTATACCTTAAACTTCTTTAGTCCCACTATTATATAGCTAAGAAGATATGAATTGATTTGTAAAAAAAAAAAATCTCCTTGGCTCCACTGTGCAGTGCTAGAATTTTGTAAAATCAAATAAGTAATTAATTGAAAATAAAAATATGTTTTCTTGTTGTTTCATTTGTATCGGAAGTTTTCTCAGCTGCATGAGATCTATCGATATCGATAACTACGGCTTAAATGTCAAAATCTGCCGACATTTCCCTTCGTCTAACACAAGCACAGCGCTTTCCAGTAGTGAAAATTAAATTTAACAAAATATAAAATAATAATAATAATAATAATAACAATAATAATAATTATGATAAATAAATCTGTTCGCCAAGTTCAGAGCACACTTCATTCATTCTACATTAAATTAACACGATCGCCGTAGGGATTTGATCCTGAAGATCAGTTTAGTTTTTAAGCAGTTCTCGTATGCAATCCGCTAATAAAATGTTTATAAATGGAAACTGTTTTCACGGTTTCACAAATGTAAATGAGTACTAATGAGACAGTGTAGCGGCTTTCAAAAACAGTGCTGTTTTACTCTGCTGAGTGAGTTGGTAATGATCGAATAGGTCTTGTAACTCAGATCCCTGCTGGACATATGCCGCAAATCATATTCAAAAAAAGAAACGACATCTACCGGGGTATAATAAAAAAAACTTCAGTTAAACAATTCTTCAATTTACAAGCCTGTTGTATCGTTTTAGGTCGTGTAAATGCTTTCGTTTATACACGCACTATGTGCATTGGCCTAATTTTGGTCTTGGTGCTTATAGATTTAAGCCCTAATTAAAAAATTAATTTAAAAAAAAAAAAAAAAAAAAAATATATATATATATATATATATATATATATATATATATATATAACTAATTTCGTATAGAAACTTTGTCTTATAAGCGGCTTAGAATCATAAAATATTTTTTTATGAATAAGAGCTTTAATATGTAAAAGGATGATTTCAAATAAAGTCTCCCAAAAGAAAAATAAGTTCCACATAATTTGTTTTTGTTTTGAGGAATTTTATTTGAAATTGCCTTTTCAAATACAACGATAAACCATAAAACAAGACTTGTAAATTCAAGAACTACTTCAGTGTCGTATTATTATTTTGAACTCTCATGCAGTTAAAAAAACACCCGATACTTGATAAAGAGAATCAGTAAAATTTTTACTAAATTTATTAATTTATTTCACAAAAATATTTCCGCCTGTCTGCTACATTTGCAAAATTAAAATAAAAAAATATATTCGATTTGATAAAGAATCGATAAAGCGCCAATAAATTGTTTACAAATTAACACTATTTTTGATAATTGAATGAAGTTCAATTCCAATCTCCAGCTTCTTCTGTTGAAGTTGGAAAACGTTATGAAATGAAAAGATCATGTTTCGAATAATTTACCTTGTGTTTGTTGTAACTCATGGATTGTTGCTGTTTTTTTTTTTAATAGTGAAATGGCCTTGCAACACGCGCTACGTAATGCAATACACCGAAAGAATTCTTTTATTTTATTTCGCTAAACATTTTTAGGAAATTAGTTTTAACCATAAACTATTTTACTTCATTTCGCAATTAATTTAAGTGACGGTCTGGTCCAGGCATGTCACTCGATAACGTTTGATTGTGCAATTTCATTTAAACGAAAAACAAATTCTAAAACTTTGTTTTTCTTTTAAATGCATTTGTTCGATAGAACATTATCGAGTTACATTGTGGGCCAGGCCGTAAATATTTTTATGTGTGACAAAAACTAAATCTGTTAACGATTTCAAAAACTAACCGGGCCATAATCGGTTAATGCATTCGTAAGATATCGTGAACGAAAAAATTCGAAAAATGTGATTTTCTGTGAAAAACTCTGAAATTATATATCCAATCAGTTACTGTATTTCATTCATATATAGTAATCGAAATCTACATCAATCACCGCTTATCACGTGGGAATCGGTTGATTTGAAAATTAAAATCACAGTGTTTTTGCTCGAAGAGCTCCGAAGCATAGAACAGTATAGAAACCAGGTTACGATATACTTTCGAATAATATTCGCGGGAAGTAATAGCGATGGCCTTTGCGGTCCATATATTTTCTTTAAGTTTGACTCAATAAAATTTTTATAAAAAGATTCTTGAGTCTGATTTTTTTAATGTTCTTTTATATTAATATTTAATATTCGATATTTCGCTAACCATCGGTTATCTTCTCCAGGAAATTATTTAGTAAATAAAAATAAATATCGAATATTAAATATTAATATAAAAGAACCCCAAAACTCAAACAAATCTATTAATTATTATAAAAAGATTCTTTAACTTTTCCTAAAAAAATATACTTTAATTTTTTCTGTGTAATAATTCATTAACACAAAAATTCACTTTAAATAAAATGTGAAAAAAAAATTTTTTATTTCATGACATCACATCAATTTTAGTGATTAGAGTCATTCACATTCATAACAAAAACAAAAAGAGTTTAAAATATATTTTCAAATAAAATTTCCACAAAAATGTTTCCAACACGAATCAATTTCTTATGAATACTAAAACTAATTTAATTAATTTTCGTGTTTGAATTAGCACTTTTCCTTGGACAAATTTAAATATTCAACAAAAACCTCTGCAAAATGTTATTTCAAGAAAAACATTTTTGTTTTTTCAATTATTAGTCATTCAACATGAAAAATTTGTTGCATCAATTATCTGCTGCGTACTCGTGTACATCGTGTGCATATTTGACTAGCATGTTCAGGCTATTCTTATTATTGTTTTAATTTTTTTATTTATATTTTTTTTTATTTTTATTCTTTATTAGTTACATTAAAGCCAAAGAAGCAATTTGCACTTTACTGCTGCTTACAACTTCTTATTATAACTCCAATATGTTTTGTTTTTTCTATAATTATTCACTGGCATATTTGTTAATAGCAATTTCATAATTAAGAATCAAATCTTAGCTACACTTGAAACTATTTTAGTAATTTACAAATTGTTTTGTATTTGTAAAAAAAAAATTTATAAGAATATTTTATTAGTAAAAAACAAACAAACTCAAGTCTGATTTAATAAGTGCACTTACATCACCGTCGAAATTTGTAGAATTAAAATTAAATTGCATATTTTCACTGAACTTAACATATTTCTTTTCTTCGATCCTTTTTTTCAACACGCCAACTTGTTTTATTTAGAATAAAGAACACAAATCAAATGAAACTACTAAAATTCAAAGCTTTGCGTGTTAAAATTATGAGGGCAAAAAGATCGATCGTTAAATTTTATTTGAAAATAACGCGCCAGCAGTTGTGTTGAATTTCACTCTAGAACGGAGTGTTTGTGAATACTTAAGAATGCTTTTATATCCTCAGCTATAAATGACGGTTAAAAAATCACCCAAAAACAAGTTACTATACAAATCAATGTTGGCAACTAAACATCACACACACACACACGAACACACACAAACACTCTCAACAGAACTTGCTGGGGCTTTTTCTGTTGGTTGTTGTTGCTGTTGTATTGCTGGCGTACAAAGTTATAAGCAAAACAAAAAGATAAAAAATAACATATTAATAATTTAACAAGATTTACATATTTTCCAAGTGAAGATTTTAATCAAGAGAATAAATACAATTTTGATCGAGTTTCTCGCCTATCAGTGTTTGTTTAAAAAACACTTGTCAAAATCACTGTTGTTGTTGTTGTTGTTTGTTAAGAATTACGGCCAGGGCAAACAAAAATGTGCTCTGAGAAAAAAGGGTTTTGTGAGCAGGAAAAATTACATATTTTTATTTTAAATTAAAAAAATGCTCTTAACATAAGAATGATATACGAGCACTTAATTTATTTTAACGGAATATTAGACTGGCTCTATAATTTAATATCTACAACAACAAAAAATCTTAACGATGATCATAAATATGAAAATTATTACACCAGCTCTGATGTTTTAATTTTATGTAATAAAATTAAATAATATGTAATAATATGAACACCAGGTGTTCCTACGATTAGCATGTATTCTATAATTATGTTCAGCTTAACTCGAAATAGTGTCATAATATTGGCTTCATATGATTGCTAATAGTTTCAATAAATATTCTATGAGACATATTTTATTATGTTCTCGAAGAATCAGCTACTTTCCCACAATTTTTTATGAACTTATAATTATTGTTCTTAGCAAGCCTTTCATAATACCCCTGTAGTTTTGATCTACTTGAAAGCTCCGATCTTAGTTTAATCTTCACTTTGCAATTACGAAAAAATTTAAACTAATTAAAAATTTAAAGGAAAAATTCTTTTAAGCTAAAATTTATATTATTTATTTCTATTATATTTTATAAATTTAATTTATTTTAGCTAAAATGTGTTTCGCTGTATTTCCATAACGGTACTTATTACGACCTTGATTCTCTTACAGATGGCCTAAATTATCGTGAATAGTCGATTTTCGTAAAAAAAACGATTTTCGAAGAACACGTCACTTGTGCTTTTTTGTAGATGATCCGATTGAAGGCCATTTACTACACGATTGTTCAGAAAAATATTTATTTACAATTTTGCAAAGATTGAAATAGGGTATGACTCATGTCAGGTCCATGAGTTGTAGTGTGCGTACCTGAAAATAAGGCTATTTTTATATGAAATTAAAAAAATTTATTCAATAAACAAAAAGGCCAGCAAAATAGTGCACATTAATTTTTGTAACGTGCGTCACGATTGAACTAAAAATTATATACTTTTTTAAGCTATATTTTACATACCCCATCCAACTTTGGTAGCTTAAAGCCAAATTTGTTGCGACAAATACTCGGATGTCTTTAATATACTTCAATCTTCTAGAATATTTCACTCATGCGGCATTAAAGATTAGCTGATAAAGGCATGGTCCTAAGCCATTCGTTGATATAAATAACTAACTTGATTTATTGATTTTAAAAAATGTAACGTGCGTCACAGACCATTCGTGGCCTTTAATGAAAAGCCAAATCTTTTTTTGCTACAAATTAATTATATTAGATTAATCTTGTGTGAATTATTCATTTAAGATATGGTTACACTTGACAAAAATTTGTCAAAAAAATGGAAACCACTAAATACTAATAAAAAATATTTTTACTCACATTCATGTTTATTCAGTAGAACAGTTTCGTAGAAAACTAATAAAATTCAATGTTGTTAGGAGCAATTTAAACCAGTAAACAGTTGTCTGAATTGAACGGTTCTTAACAGGCAATTACTGGTTACACTTGTTTGGGCAAATATTTGCTAAGTGTGACCGTCCCTTTAGGAATTATATGGTGTGCAATTCGTTATGTAAAACTTTAATTATCGCAACAACTAACTGTCAAAAAATCATGTTTTGAACCATTCGAAATTATGCTTAAATAATATTAAACATTGAGTGCGATAACTTAAATGAGTTACATCATGATCATTCAAAATTATCATTTTGAACTTCTTTTCCAGTTACACTTTTATGAATTTCAGATAACGATATACAAAATTTATATGTATTGACAAATGCAAAGTAAGCAGAAATATTGCGCATCATTTTCTACAAGTCTCGAAACGTATACAACCGGAAGTTTTGGATTTTGGTTGCCCTGATTTTGATAAAAAGTAATAGATGTTGATATGCAATCAAACATGATGAGGTAATGAAAAGGCATTCCAGTCTATTAGACAAACATTAGCCAACAAGAGCAATTACCGATTACACCACCATTTTAGATGTACTCGTATGAGTGCCAAAACGCTGCATGATCCCTTATGATCCTATTTCGGAATTTCAAATTAATGCCTTATAAAATGCTGCAGCGATTCTCACAGTGTCACACTTTCACCATTTTTATTGCAAATATCATAATAATTACAACAGTAAGAATATTTTCAATGTATAAAAATCGATCGCAACGAAACCGATGCATAGAAGTAGATTGATATCAATCCCTGTTCTTTCTTGCATTCTTTCATAAAGTCAATAGCTGAATAGCATTTGCTACGCTAAGAGTTTCAACACTTTTTTATTTAGCTTCTTTGCATAATATTTTTACAAACAACTTTAGTTTTATATTATTTTGTTACACCGGGCGTCTGTTATTATTAAAAAATTTTAAATTATTTTCTAATACTATGTAAACAAATTTTAAATAGTTTTATTAATCATAAAAATTGTTGCAACGTTATGCATTCTTGTAACTTCATTTTCTTTGCAGTCTACATCAGTAAAGAATTTAATAATTATTTATACTTAATTGCTTAGAATAAGATTAAGAACAATAATAAGGCATAAAATAAGAGCATCTCTTTCTATTTTGTTTTCTCCCTAGCATTATCTTAATATTGTAAATAATCGAAGAAGAAAAATCTATATAAATGAATTATTCGCAACAACATAGTCAACTATTACTAATCATTAAGAACAATATCTCACATCTTTTCATTATGTCATATTGGAATTAAAAAATATGTGGTTTGTTTATAAATACCACTTTGAATGTGTGCCAGATTCGGCTCCATTGCGTGCAAATACATAAACAAACCTTGTCATAACCATATACCGCAATAGTATCAAAACTAACGGTTTTATAAACAATTGACACAAATACAGTGGGTATTATGTATATTACAGGCTTTATTGAGATAGTACTTCTCTACACATATTCTAAACAAATATGTACTTGATTGAACTAAATTGTGTATTTTGCTAATGCTGTCGAACAAGAAAATTCTGATAATAAAAAGCTCACAAAACATATTTATATTTATATTATATTTAGTTATTTTAAATCCTAATTTGTATATATATTCGGGTAACGGTATTTGAATACAAAAATATTTCCCAGAGTTGTAAATTTAAATGATACCATTTTGCAGCAACTGTTCATTAGTTGCTGTTTTGTTTTGATTTCTTCATTCTTATTATTGCTGTGTTGTGCACGTGTTGTTTTATTCTAATATGATGGAGCTGTTTTCAGTAAATCGGTAAAAAATAAAATATTTAGGAATACATTTTTGTATGTTGTAATTTTATTATCTCATAATAGATACGAAGACAAAGAATCTACTAGCGAAAAAGGAAATGAAGACGAAATTTTGCAGCATCTATTAAAAAAAGTGGAAAAACGTAAACGCAAGCAAATCAAATCTAAAAACGTTAAACATTTAGAAACCGAAACTGCAGAGGAGAAGAAAATAAAAGTAAATGAAATATTAGAACCTGTCGAAAGCCATCAGAATGATGAAATAGATCCCATATACGATGGCATAGAAATTAAAGATGAAATAGTAGAGAAAGACTTCGTGGAAGATGTTGACGGTACAACAGGCTTTGCCGTTTTGGGTGAAGACAATAATGCAGCGAACAGTCGAAGTGTTGACGTTGTTCTGCCCTCATGGTTGGCACATCCCACAGTTATTTCAACTAGTATTGTATCAACTAGTCAGGAAAATGACTGTAAAGTAGATGTATCCCAAATGGAATACTTAGCGCCTAACTTACGTGGTGCTCTAAAGGAAATGAATATATCAAAGCTATTTCCCGTACAATTAGCTGTAATACCTTGGATTTTGGAATCACATTCTAAACCACCCCCGTTTCGGCCAAGGGATATTTGTGTGTCTGCTCCAACCGGCAGTGGTAAAACACTGGCGTTTGCAATACCTGTGGTGCAATTACTGTCAAAGCGTGTTGAACGTAAGGTTCGTGCTTTGATAATTTTACCAGTTACCGAACTGGCCCATCAGGTTTTCAAGATATTTAAGAAACTTTGTGAAAAAACTGATCTTACAGTTTGTTTACTCTCCGCTCAAGTTCCATTCCATGTCGAACAAGAGAAATTGGTGGAACAATATAAAGGGAAATTCTTTTCAAAAGTAGATATTGTGGTAACAACGCCGGGTCGTTTAGTGGACCATTTGCATTCCACTAAAGGTTTTTGCTTAAAGGAATTAAAATTTCTTGTTATCGATGAAGCCGATCGAGTTATGGATGCTGTATTTCAAAACTGGCTATATCATTTAGACACCCATGTTCGGAAAACCTCAGATCAATTGTTGTCAGGCACAGCAGCTCCTTTGTGTTACAATGAACTGGAACTGCAGTACGGTTCACAACCCCACAAACTTCTGTTTTCCGCTACCCTTTCTCAAGACCCAGAAAAATTACAAACTTTACGACTATTCCAACCAAAGCTTTTCACTTCAGTTTTGGACAATTTACAAGAGATGCGCAAAAAATTCGCAGATGCTCATATCAAAAGCGACATTAATAACAAAGCAAGCGGAGAATTTGTAGGCAAATACACAACTCCAGCCGAATTAACAGAAAAATTCTGTATTACGGAGGGCAGACTTAAGCCTTTAACGCTATTTTCTCTTATAAAGGGATATCAGTGGACAAAATTCTTATGTTTCACAAACAGTGTGGAGTCATCTGGAAGGTACATACATTTAGATTTTCTTAATACTAAAACTATTAAATACAATTTGTTATCAGATTGGCATTCGTCTTAAAGGAATTATTCAAAAATGAGCTTGTAATTGAAGAATTATCGACATCGATCAATGTCAAACGAAGGTCACAGATATTGAGTTCTTTTTCCAGAGGAAAAATCAACGGGTATGTTCTTCTCTAACAGTATAAGCAAAATATTGATTAAAATTTTCATTGAAGTGTTGTGTGCTCGGATGCTTTAGCACGTGGTATAGATATTCCCGATGTTGATATAGTAATATCTTATGATCCGCCTCGTCACATCAAAACGTACATACATCGCATTGGTCGTACAGCTCGTGCGGGAAGACCAGGAACCGCCGTAACATTGTTAACGCAAAAAGAACAGCCAGTTTTTGATGTAAGTACACATATTTTGCTGATCGATATCATTTTGGAAAAGTAAAAACACGTATTTGCAGAAAACACTTGCTGAAGTTGGCAAAGTAATAACATCCGAGCTTTTGGCTTTCACTGAAATAGAAGAATCACATGCACAGCAATACACTTCTGCTCTCAAAGCCTTAAGCGCTAAGGTCATTCAAGATAAGCGTATGAAACTTTTGCAAAAGGAACGAGCCAAAGAGGATTCACTACTACACAAAGACGCTACGAATATGACCCTTATGGAAAAACTACAGATCCAGGCTGATACACATATACACGCAAATACTGAAATGGACACGACTCTTAGCGGAAAAAAGAATCGAAGTAATAAATTCAAACCCAAAAAGCAAAAGAAATCAAAATAAAAAGCACGTGAGATAAAAGTTTTCCAAAAAATTTACTTTTATTTTAAATAATCGATTCCTTTTTTTTAACATATTAAGTTTTGTGATTTATCTATTACATGTGTAGACAAATTCAAATATTTTTTTATCGCATTTTGAAGATTAATGAACTAAATACACAAATTAAAAATAACATACATTTCATATGCGCAACTAAATGATCAAATTATTTCATTATCTCAAATGCATTTATAAATATTTTTTAGAGGGTGGTTTAATAATGCTTTATTTTCCTCGGTTATAAAAATTAAAAACTTCATATAACTGGTGAACATATGAAAAATAAACTTATATTAGCTGCTGCTAAGCACGGCAAAGTTTTATGTGCATATAAAACCAAATTAAAATTGACAGTGTAGCAAACAAAACATTTATTTGATAAAATTCAAACATCTCGATTTTTATATATCGCGCATTACAAACAAAGAGCAATTAAATCAAAATAAAATAACGTTACTGGGGTAAAGGCGAGAAAACAATTTGACACAAGGATATATCACAGCCCGTGGAGTGTATTGCACTTCCGTCAAGAGTACAACAGACTCGAAAATAAAAAGACTAATAAAACAAGGAAATACTAAATGAACTACAAATAATACTCGACTGAGATTGAGTGTGCGGAGTCGAAGTTCTACATGGTAGTGTGGCTCCAGTGTATATACCAGATATACAAAATAAACAAGAAATGTTGCAAAAAGGCAACTTTGTATTTAAGAAAATTAATTTAAAAAAAAAAATAAAATAAACAGAAACATCTGTGTTGTGTCAAATATTCAAACATCTATAGTACATAAACAACAGCAAATTTGTTTAAATACTAACAACGATGTATAATATTACGGATAGGAATTGCTCATAATTACAAGTAAAATTTTTATTTATGATGCATGCAGTCTTTTTTCTATTTTTTGAGAACAACTTTAAAATTTCAATGCTTCAATGAATTTTTTTACAAGAATCGTGATTTATGATTCAAGTTCGGAAAGAAAACGAAATTAAATACTTGTCTTCTTGCTACTTATGAAAAAGCAAAGTATTGTTTAATCGATCTCAAGTTTGCCGGTTCTTAAAGAGTTTGCAGAAATTGTAGAACATCGGGATTGGAATTAGCTACTGCACTAAATTTATCAGGATAATTTTCACGAATTTCTTTAAGCAAACCTATAGCATTGTCGTAGGTTTCCTCGTCGACAAATTCTTTTTTGAACAATACGTGAATGGCGATGGCGAGTATTTGTTCGATGGATGGTGCAATTGTATCACGTGATTGAATGTACAAGAGCCTGAAACATTTAAAGATGGATGCATTTTCATCAAAATCTTCACGTAATGGCAAATGTTGCAGCAAAACAGGCAACACCTGATCCAGAGGCACTAAATTACAGTTTGTGAGAATAAGACGAGCAATGGCTCCACAGATATTGTCAAGAGCGGCGGGTTCTTTTTCGTTAGCAATAGCTTGAGACAATGCCATTAAAATATGAGGATAAGCTCTACAGAAAAGAATGTATACGTCAAACATAAATAATACGAAAGCAGTCAGTCACAATACTTACTCGAATGATTTTCCCTCAGAATATAAAACCAGTTCCCCTAATCCGAAAACAGCATTCTGGCGAGCTTGGGAAAACTCGTCAGCAAGACCATCAATCATAATGGGACATAATGTGTCAAAATAGGTTCCGCAACAACTTTTCAAAGCACCAAAACATTCTGCCAAGGCACCGTAAACAAATGCTCTTTGCGACTCCAGTTCTTCATTCTTTTTAGCTTTATGCTGAAAATTTATTTATATATTTTTATTCAGATCTTAGTACAAATAATGCCACGATTACAGAGAGTAATCGTGAGTCCATGTTATATACGCACCAACTTGGAAAGGATAATGGGATATGCACGTCCAAAATACATGGCGAATTTTTCGGGTTGCATGGCATGCCCAAATACTGGCAACAAATTGCCAGCACCTTCCA
Organism: Linnaemya vulpina; assembly: GCA_963675445.1. NCBI lineage: Eukaryota > Metazoa > Arthropoda > Insecta > Diptera > Tachinidae > Linnaemya > Linnaemya vulpina. Next base: position 5,239,523 of record OY776278.1, on the reverse strand, counting down.
CAATTGCTTCATCGTATTCACTTTCCTCAGCTTCATCATCATTACCGGTTGCGGGCTCATCAAACTGACAAGCAACTTTTCCCAACAAAACATCATTAATGCAACTGAAGATCGTATCGGTCAACTTGTCATCGGGCAAGGCAACATGTTTTAACTCCTTTAAAATATCTGAGAAACTTTCTAGTGCAGCAAGCACCACCGAAACCTCTTCGTCGTCACGAACAATTTGACCCAATTTCGGAACTAAAATGATTATGGCATTACTAACACCTTGTATATCGTTCTGTTTGTATAAAGCAATGATGAATGTTGCCAAGGCATCTATGGAAACTTTACGAATATCCTCTTGCGGATGATCAATCATCTTATATACATTCTTATAGGACTGTTCGAGATATGGAATGAAGGCTACCCCGGTATGTTGAGCGAATTCCTTAAGAGCCAATATAGCCTCTTCCTTTTCATCCAAATATGAATTTTCCACACTATAACCAGCGATATTGTCCAAATCGTCATCTTCACCATCAGAGTTTTCAATATCAATTTCACGATCATCATTTTCCTCAGTATCAACAGCAGGCACATTGATAACATCTTCCTTATATTCGGGTATAACTTCTTCAGTTGAAAGTATAGAATCATACAAACGTTCCATGATTTTTGGATACACCGAAGCCATCTCTTCATTCACAACTTCGGCCAGCGAAGCAATCAAATTATACAAAGAGCGACGAACATCTGGATCATCGGCCTCTTCCAGTAAGGTCAAAGCAAAGTTCATGGTATCAGTGGCCAAGGGCATAAAGTTTTGTTTTCCAATGGTACGTGCAATAGCAGCTAATGTATCAATGGCTTGAGAGCGTAATGACAAGATATCTTCATTGTCAGTTTTCACCAAATACGTTTGCAACATTGCAATCAATTGCTGGAAATAAGGCATCATATTTTCCTTAGCCGCATTGGCAGCAGCAGAAATAGCACTAAGAGCTAGTTCACGAACACGTACAGAATTGTTGGGATTCATGGCTTCAAATAAGCTAAATTATGTCACAACATATTAAAATAAATAACTAATTAAAAGCCCTTTTTCGACTTACCGTTCCATGAGTAGTGGCAAATGAGGAACTAGAGCATCTTCCAAATTTTCACAGAATGTTTCCAAGGCATAAAACATACGATCAATGTGTTTGGGTTCTACACCTCCACTCTATAAAAAATTCAAACAGGAAATTAACTCAGATTAGCATTTTTCTTTTTTTTATTGTGATATAAAATAGTATCTATACATAATTGGCAAGTAGCGCCTTGCGCTTAATTTGCAATTGACTCATATACAGTATGGAATTCGAGTTTTGCTTAATGGCTGTTGGCCATGGTTTAGATACATCGCTTGTATTTGCAAGAGGCCAATAAGCCTTAAAATTAAATGCAGCATTAAAAAAATAGAAGAAAACAACAACAAAAAAAGAGAGTAGAGCCAAGAAACGAAAGGTTCTTATTAAATATCAAACTTCAATGCTATCAAACCAAATAAAAGTAATACATGCACACACACAAACATTTAGTTTCAGTGCTGCCGCTTGCCCCAATTCTTTATAGAATTTTTAATTACATTACAAATGATTTTTTTTTTTAATTTGTCTACTCTCAAATAAAATAATTAATTGTTAAGATTTTGCGTGGCAACACTGACTCAATACGAACAGATCGTGTTACTCACCCTTAATTCATTGCATAGTTGTTGCAGGAATTCAAAGAGAATTGGCAAAATTTGTGGAGCAAACTTCGTGATGTCAGGTTGTAAATGTTCCGAAAATTGGCCTAAAGCAAAGAAGGCGGCATTGCGAACGAGTGGTACAGGATCAGTTATGCCAACTTTAACAATATTCAACATTGTTTCTAAGTATTTGTTGCATATGGCTTCCGAGCAACCTTCAGCAATAACAGCCATGCTTAAATAGGCTGCACGACGAGGCAAAGGATCTTGACCTTGCAAAGCAGGTTCCAATAACTGCAAAAGTGGAGGAATTAACTTCTCTGGAGGAACATTTAAGGCTAATAAATCCATAGTTTGCGTAGCAGTAGTCATGGGATTCGAGCTGTCCTCTCCAAGGAAATATTCCTCATCATCTATTGTTTAATGAATACATAAATTCATATATTAAAAAATACATATAACATAATAACTTTCGTTCAAAATAGTTATCGTCGATGCCTACCTTCATCTCCTTCCGGTTCAGTGGCCATTAAATTGAAAACTACTTGTATAATCGGCTCAATAAGTTTTTGCTTGATTATAACCTTCTTTTTGAGGCGCACCAACCATCCAATATAAGCAACAGTTTTAACACGAACAGCGCTTTCTAACTGCACGTTGTTTGAAGCCTCGAGGCAAAAGTCAAGTAACTGTTTAATATTGGTAGTTAACAGTTTTGGCGTATAATCAGCCATGCTTTCCAAAATATCAAAGGCTCGTACAAACTGGTCTGCATCGGGCTGTACTGCAAATGATTGCAGCGATTTTATTATTAGTGGTATGGACTTTTGGTATGTTTGCTCAGCTGTGTTATGCCCCAAAACAAATGGCACTAAATATGTCATACCAGACAGTATGTTAAAAATAACTGGAGAAGCCATATTGCCACTGGCTTCTGTGGCTATAAGAGCAGCTGTAAACATCTCACATACAGACTCCATGTGAGGTACGAATTGGTCGGGAGCCACATCGGTAAGAATAGCAAAAATAGACGATCCCAGCTCACTTTGTTTTGGATCGGATGAACTGCAGTGGCTGTATATGAATTTAAGAACATCGTTCATCCATGGATCTTTCTTATCAGCTTCATGGCGAACCAACACACCAACAAATTGTGCTATGGCACTGCGTACAGATTTTTCCTGTTCCGCAACTAAGGCGTTAAGCATGCCTTGTTTAATGCTTTATTTAAAAAAAAAAGGAGTCAATTGTTCATATTATATTTTATAAGACAACTGCATTTATGTGTAAATAACTTACATCTGTTGCTGTTCTGGCGGTACCATCTGCCAATGGCGCATTTTACCCAAGCGTTTCTTCAATAAAACTGCTGAATATTGACGTACCTGAGGTTCTTTGTTCGATACAACAATGTCGCATAATTGAGGTATGGTTTCAGGCCGTTTGTAGGCTTCTTGTAGATCAGCCGTTGCCTGAGAAAAACAATATGTTTGTAATCTCAATATCTTTTTTATAATCAATAATAAGGGTATGTTTGAATATACAAAGTTCATACTACATACATACATATGTATGTACATGCCAATGCAGATTAAATAAATCTTGATACATGGTTTTTATGAGAATAATGTCAAGAAGAATATATTTTCTATTAAAATTTAATTTTGAGCTAACGACTTGACAAGATGGTTTTAAAAGCTTGAATTTTTTCTTATGCAAACAAAATTGCCGAATTCACCAAAAAGGAACATCATTTTTGGCGAAACACAACACAGCAGTGGTGCTATTATATTTTTTTCTTAAGAAAAATCATAGTATAGTATGATTTTTAAGTATTAAATTACGATTAAGGATGATTTTCTAGCGTATAACTCCTTATTATTCGTTACAAATATAAAATGCATACAACGGAAGAATAATTCACAATGTTTTCCTTTTGTGTAAAAAAAACATTTAAAACAAAATATATTTATTCCAATATTTCGTTAACAAAAATTTTATATCTTCTTCGGGAATATATTGTTTATTACTTTCAATATTTTTATTATTATCACTAGATTCTTTATTATTAACCCTAGAACCCTACTCTGTTTGATATTTTATAGTATAAATTTAAAATTTAGCAACACTGATTTGTTCTTTCGTCTACTTTCTTGTATTTGTAACGCCTCATTTTGAAAAGCGTACAAATAACCCATTTTGACCACAAATATCCAAGAATTCATTAATAACATATTGAAACGCCAAATGCGCCTGATAGACTAGTAAGTAGCGCCAAAGTTTCTTGGTGATGCAGATTCTATCCTACCTCGAAAGATAGAAAAAGTAAGACTTCGCATACACAAGTATGCGCAAAATTAATACATAAATATTAAAAAACAGATAAAAATAACTTTTTGCGTTAACATTTTATTTAAAATGAGGCTTAATGCCGTTACGATTGAAATTTTTTTTCTTATTGCTTTAAAAAAAATTATGTTACTACATGTTTAGTCTAAAAATTTACTATTTTTTATTTTTTATTAATAACTATACGTAAATATTTTACTTCATTAACTTTTTCTGATTGTTTGATTATTTTCAAATATGGTTGCTTAAGAAAAAATTCTGTACAAACATTTTTTTATTTAAAAAATCAAAACCTACCACTTGAGAAAATCTTTGCAGTATAAGTTTAGATAATAATATGATAATTAAATTAACTAAAAAAATACTAAAAAAAAATACTCTAAAAATTAAATAGTGCGCAGAGATCGATCATGAATATCAAATGGAAAAAGTACTATTTCTCTTATATGTATATTTATGTACATATGCATGTACTTTATACGTGGCTGATACCAAGGTTCTTTGTATTGAATTTTACTTTTATAGAACATCCAAACATATAAATGTATATATGTACATGCACAAGCCAAATGTTATCTTAGATGTCTGCGTTCATAATCATATTTTTTGTTCCTAACTAAAATTAGCATAACACTAACATTGCACACATATATTTATTTGCAGATATGCATGCATATACATACATATGTACATACACACAAGACAGTAGATATGTACATACCGGCGAAATTAGGTACATACATATGTTCGTATGAATGTATTGACAAAATATTATACATATATAGATGCATAGATACAATATAACCCAAATATATTTGTTATCCATTTTTAGATTATAAGAGAAAATTGGCAAAAAAAAAAACTTAAATTCCTATGTCATAACTATCTACAGTATATAAGAATTTAAATTTGTATGAATGCATGTATGTACCTATATATATATATATATATGTATGTAGGTAAATGCGAAAAAGTATCTTTTCGCACATAAAGATAAAAATGTATATGTACATATGCATGCATGTATGTATGTACATACGTGCGACACCGTATAAAAATTATTTTCACATGGATGTACATGGATTAGTATACACGTTATTCAAAGCAAAACAAAGCACATGTTTCTGATTACTTCTTTTCCACAATTTTAAACAAATGAATCAAATTAATTCATTTAACTACCAAATAGCTAACATTTGTGTTGCCGACCACACCCCACTATCTAATTCCACTAAATTATGACACATCTTTGGCTGCTGCAAGATTTAATTAATTTAATTAATTTATTAAATTTTAACAACTAACACTTTTACTGCGCAAATAAATATCACGAATCTGCGTATATAAACATTTACGTATATACATACTTACATATATGTATGTATAAGTGTAAAAAATAAATATATATACTAATACATATGCATACAAGTCATGGTATAAGATCAAGAGCCTTTCATTAGAATTGGTTATACATATTATGCATATTATAAGTGATAGTCCTTAACTTACGATAATTAAAACTAGGTTTTTTTTGTTGCAGCTGAATAGGATTTCAGTAAAAAAAATTCTAAAGAATTCAGCCTGCTACTTGATTTGACCCAAATTGTGTAAAACAGAGACAAACAGAAATATTATATCTAAAAAAAATTACTATCAAATTAGTTTTAGCGAATAGTGGAGTTTCAAATTATATTTAATATTTCAGCCAGTCAATTCAGCCTCTCTTTCGCTTTCGGAAACCATTAAAATAAGTTTTATATAGTATAAAAAATTTACTTAAAGAATAAACACAATTTTTGAAGTCATAATATCGTGATTAATTTGTATGATAATCACAAAAATTTAGCTAACTATTTTTGTCAGTTTTAGGTTTTAATTTGGATAAGTATATACAATTTTCAGTTATATTTTCAATAATTCTTTAACCCTCGGTGGACTTCTAAGAACGCTTACATTGGCGCTTTAATCCAGATGAATTGGTAAATAATCAAAGAAATCCATGTAGACATTGTTTGACCACCCAAATATTAATTCAACTTAACATTTATTTTAATCTTAAGTGAAATTTTAACAAAGGGAAATTTTTATACGTTCGCCAAAATCCTTTTAACTAATATAAAGTTTTATTAAGGGTCCTTAATTAATCGAAAATATAATACTGCAATGAATAAATTTTAGTACGGAAAATAAAGAAATATATATTAATTTATTTTTTTTTATTTATATTAACATTGAAATCCGCAAAGCTTAAAGCTTGTCTGCCAGCAACATCGGATTGACGGTATAGCATTAGCACCTACAGGAGCGCCCAATATATTATATTATTTCCCTATTCCCATTTTTCACCGTTGTTGATAGGTGGCAACCCAAAACATTTTTTTTCTTTAACACATACAAAACCGCGAAAATGACAATTGCAATAAAAAAGTAGAATGAGAAAAATGAAAAAATCGACACGAATCTTCCCAAAAATCACTCCACGTGTTTTGGTAGAATAAAACTCATTTTTCGCATTTTAGCTTAACCAAATATTAATATAAGACCAACTAACCTGCTTAATGAGATTATTATCGGCACATAATAAATTTGCAATTATCTGCTCCATTTTTCGTTGTTTCAATTTAGATGATTTTTAAGCAACCTCTGTATAATATTAATAATGCAAAAGCACTTTTCCTGACAAATTTATTTCCTACTTCTATTAACTTTTTAATTTTATGAACCACACCAACAAATACACGTCTTTTATCTCAAGACGATTGTGAAAGAATAAAAAGGAAAACTGTCTGTCAAATATACTTCGGTGAATTTCGTTTCTCGTTTTACATGCAGAGTTGCAATATTTTCTTTCACAAGCTTTGCGCGCCAATTTCCGATAACGATTCCAGACATGGTAAGATTATATACTGGGTAGTTTCGAAATTTGTCTTTTCTCTATTGTGTTATAACCTAAATGTTGTCTCTGTTATACAAACTTACACACAAACCATTAAGAAACAACGATAGACCAGCTATCAGGTCATCTCAATATAACAGCAATAAACCAAGCCATGTAGTTTGTTAATGAAAATATTTTCCATTATAATAAAGTCATCTGATTACAGAACCAAGAAACGTCTTGGTGGTTTTGTGATTATTTCATTTCGTAATAAGAAGTAAAATAGTAAAAGCCCTTGTGTAAAAAGTGAAAAAATATTTTATGATGTACACGTGTGTATGCAACTTTTGACACCACAAACAACTTTTAATGATCAAAACACATCCCTACGAAAAATCATCCGAAAAGATTAATATACTGGAGGAAGTCATTTTGATATAAATATTTGAGGAGTACAGAAATTCCGAATGTGCGTATAAAGAAACACCAACTATTAAACACATCTAAATAATTTCATTGAGAAGGGTATATATATATATATATATATATATATATATATATATATATATTGTTTGCACTATTCGATTAAGAAATTACATTGTCGGAATAACAATTTTTTCATAATATTTTTAAATTTTTTTTGTATTTAAAACAGATTTAGCCAGAAAATTTAAAAATATGAGCAGAGTGCAACGAAAGTACTTCCGACACGGCTAACAGTTACACACAAATTGTTTTGTTTCTTTTAATGTACGTATTTTGATCAATTCAGCCATTATAAGCCCAAATGTTAGAAAAATCCATACCTAAGGTTGAACGTAACGTTTTGCTCATGTCGTGTGAACATACTATACCATATGTGAAGTTACTTGATTCTGCTGCAGAAATGATTAAAAAACGTAGAACTTCTTCTGATCTGGCATCTCTGTTGGTTTCTTTTCATAATTAGTCTTTACGCCGCCATTTTTGAACTTGCATTTATTTCTAATTTGTTTTTCTTTCACTAAATATGATTTTTATAATAAGAAAGTTCTATAAGGGGATTAATTTTTAATAAACACTCCTGTTATGATTTTAATACTAAAGCTATGGATAGTAGTTTTTCCAAAGATAAAAATTGTGTTGATGAGGGCAAGTCTCTGGGAATATTTAATATGGACAGTTTAAAGAATAAAGGAAAATGTAATAATGAATTTGAGCAACTTAAAAAGCATCGTATATATTAACGATATTGTATTCTATAGTTTTTGGCGATATATACGACGATCATAGAAATGGCATCGAAGGCGGAAGAAATATACAGGATCGATTAAACGTAAGTTGGTTGCACCTTCCCTATGAAAATAACTTAATATGTTTACGTCCATTATAAAAGAATGAACGAGTTAGAGCATTATCAGCTCTACAGAAATCTCAAAAAGGAGATGTATTTAAAATACCTCAACCAGTTAATAACAAAGAAAACTTGAAAGGAACAGCCAATATTGTGTCTTCGGATAAATCAGCAACACGTAAGTAAAAAACGAACTGATTTCGAGAACAGGTTTTTAAATGGTATGCAGAGCTTTAATAAATGCTATAAGTTACTGTATAGTACAAAAGAATAGTAATAAATTCTACTTCTGGTTCATACTTGCTTATCGAAAATATCCAAAATGCAATTAATTAAATTTGTATAAATACTAAATAATTGTGTATTCGTGTTTGTATGTCTGTACTGAAATGCTTAGAGCTGGACCATTCAGATTATGTGCCGTTTCGCCGTCCTAACGCGATTAATATATCAGACCTTGTAACCGATGAAACTATTAATCTTGAAAGCAGTTCATCCTGTGCATCATCAGCATCGAAAGACGTAAAGGTATCTTTTGAACCGACTGAAATAACTGGTCGATCTACTCTGTACAATATATCGGTCAATGACATTCTGGCTTCTTCATTTGCTCCAAAAGCTCGTAATCTTTGTGATAGTTTACAAGGCGGTGATACAAAATTGGATTCAGTTCAATATCGTAGGCATAAAATAACGTCATCGAATACTTCATTCTCAAGTTTCAATGCATCCAAAAGTCTGCCGCGAACTGCAGATATGTCTCTGTCGAAGAATACTTGTACTGAAGAGTCATTTAATGGAGGTATTGGCACGTTCTCGTTCAATTCTGCTGGTGCTGGCACTGGTTTGAGTGAAAGTGAAAATTTTTCTCCCGGGGAACTTATGCAATCGAGACTACTGAACGATGAAATATCATGGGCACAAGAGTATGCTGCTATACCAGCAGCTGCTCTAAGTAAACAAGCTAAAGCAAAAACCCTACGCAACTCGGGCGTTACATCAAGCGGGTTTACATCATTCTCAACGTCAAAGTATATACTTAATAAATTAAAAAGTAACTTTTATTTCTTACATAATTTTCTGTTACACGTTTAGTTCAATAATTGCAGATGATCCAAATTTTTCAGTAGGGAATTTTTTCAATATGAGATCTGATAATAATATATGGAGTATTGTTAAATCAAAAAGTCCCGAAAAGTGTCGTAATCCTGTTGCATTAGTGGATGAAGACGATAATACAGTGACATCAACGATATCTTCAAATACTTCACTTACTCCAAAAATTGATAATAAAACATACACGCGGATAGGAACACCTTCGTCACAACTTGAAACTAAGAAGTCTCTCCCTGCAGTTAGCGCGAATTCAAACTGCGAAGATAAGGATTCTGGAAACTCGATAGACACTTCATACCTACTCAGTGTTTCAGCGATTGATCGTGCTCTATGTGAGTACATTTTCTTTAGTATAATTTATAAAAGCCTTGGGGCATTGTAAAACAAATTAAAAAAATCTCGTCTACGTATTTCAGAGCTATAGTAGAGTATGAATTTAAAAAAATTATTTTCGCAAAAAAAATCATGTTCATTTTGGTATCGAAAATGCTTGATTGACTAACAACATTTTGATGTACAATACATACATTTCATAATTTAAATTTTATTTGCAATCGCCTAAGTTTTATCTCTGGGTACTGCACGCTCAAATCAAATAGAAGTTCCTCAAGTACTACTTACTACTTAGCTAACATCCATTCATCGATTTCATAAATGCGTCGGCATTTAGGTTCAACAAGAATGTGATGAAAGCTAGTAGAAATCTTTCGAATGGTTACGGATATGTCTTTAGTAGAATTCATGTTCTATTAAAAAATTTACAAAATGAAGTAAAACAGTTGCACAATGTGTCTAACTTGAATTTCTTGCGGTTGGCGTGTTCCTAGTTGAAATAAAACTATCCCAATGTTAAGTACATAACAAGCGTTGCCATATTTTATCGATTTCGCCACTACTATGCCAGTCACAGGCATTCTGAATACGTTGTATTTATTTGAACATATTTCAACAATTCAAAAAGAATTGCACAATTTTTCTGTTTAGCACACATTCTCATATGAAAATATATATTCTGCTTAGACAATCTGGACATTCAATCAAATTCTTCTGGTATTGGAGTATCCCAGCAATTATTGGTGAAGGGAAAAAAATCTAAATGCGACATTAATACTTCTATTGAGTCGTCGAAACGCGAATCCAATGTGTTTTTGTTATCTTCAAAGGGAAAGTCCTTTGGAAGTGATATTAAAATAAATGTCAACGACAAACAAATTGCGGATGAAGAAATGATTTTGGAAAATAAAGAAAACTTAGATCCCAAAAGTAGAACTTCGGGAGGAACTGCACTATGCGATACGATGAGTTTCAGCGAAACTCTTCTTAACTCGAGCGAAATGAAAATGTTGCAACGTAGCAATTCTAAGTCACGTTCGCCATTAAGCCCAATTGATGTGAGTGACTCAATTATACAAACAAAACAGGCTATTGATGCTGGTGAAGAAGCTGACAATGATGAATGGCCTGGCACTCCAATAACCAGTAATAGACGTGTACGTCGCACAAAATCGCCAAGGGATAAAAGTCCGATGCAAATTAATACTACCAAGAACGATACCCTCGATGCTACAACTCCGGTTAATTCGAGGCCTTCCCGTTCATACGGCTTAAACAACAAAAACAAATCGGAAAAAGAATCAAAGTCGATGAGTTCCACACGCCTCGATGGACAAAACCGAAATTCTGCTGGAGTTTGTGATTTCGGAATATCGCCCAATATTCCAAATAGTCCTAATTATAGCAGTTCTTTGGTAGTACGTAGCAATAGTTTATTTGTTCCCCAACAGAAGTCTCCCCGAAATGCGAGCCCTACACGTTTAAACAACTCTCCGATGTCATCTCCACGCAGTTATCAGTTGCCGCAGGGAAGCTCTCCTACTCCAACTACACTAGAATTCCCATCACCTAATCTAGACTCAACACCCAATTCCGATCGTCATTTACTAAGTGCAGCAGATGCAAGGAAAGTTATTTCTTCTCCAGCCGGAAGTGAGTCCTCTAGTACTTGCAGCTACGGCACCATGCAATCTTATCGGAGTGCCATGTCGGGAGTAAGTGGTCGTAGCGTATCTCGTTGTTCAAGTACTAGTGAATTCTGCCACCGTGATGGAAAACCAATTCCACTAAAAATAACAAATATTGAACTTTCTTGGGGCAGTACAAAATTACGCAGTGACTCAAGAAAATCAATGCAAATAAAGAATATAATAAACAAACGTTTGGTATTTCGGATTGAAGTAAGTGGGCCTGGTTTTCAAATTGACAATTCCCACCGAAGTAATACAATAACTCTGCACTCGCAGGAGTGTCGTACCATTGTTATTTGTTTTTGTCCCACTGTCTGTGGTGTGGCTACTGGTAAACTATCATTTCATGCTCCCAGCGGTGCACCAACATTTTTGGAAGTGCCGCTCTTTGGGTATGGCGGCACCGCTAGTATAGTACCCCAAAATATATTTAGTGGACCTGTGGGTTCTCCGTTTGTTACCATGGGCGATGTATGTGAGCTGGCACAACCTTTGGAAAGGACTATAAGTCTTTATAATAAGGGGCCATTACTGGGCTTTGCTGCTTTAACTGTTGACTCCATTGGGTTAATGATGCCTCGACTAAGTGATGCTTTTGAAATACATCCTAGTCTAATTTTAATACCACCTAAAAATATAGTCGACGTGCATATTGTGTTTCGACCAAAGCGGGAAGAAATTAAAAAATTAATTCGAAAAATGGGCAGTGTTTTAACTTTGGCCAATCTAAGAGTCATAAGTGGCGATGAACCAAATCGCCAACGAATTCGCCGTTTGTTATGTAGAATGAGTGAAGAAGAACGCCGCAAGATTTCTTCTATAGCTTTGGATATGATGTGGACAAAGTTTCCTCAAGAAATAGAAATGCCGGAATTAGACGAAATTAAAGAAAATCCTGAAGTTGCCATGGACTTGACGTCTTATTGCCGCATTCATGAAATCTTGCTAACAATTAACTACGATAATATGGATGAAACATCTGAAGCTTCTTCCTTATTTCTGGCAGACGTTGATGAAACCGTGCTATTTCGAACAATATGTGCTGCAGCCGATTCTGCAAGTCCATCTTCCAATCTGGGCACCATAGATGAAGATGAGGAAGTTAATGATGAGCATGTTTTGAAATCCGCGAGAAGTGGCTTTTGGTCCGTTAGTCCTGAAACACTGTGTGTTAACCTGAAAAAACAAGGGCCAATTACTCTTTGCGTACACAATAGATTTAAATCACGACAATATTTTGAGATTGTCTGTAACTTAAAGGATCTGTTTCATTTTACACCAAGTGAAGGCTATGTAGCACCAGATAGCGGACAAGCTGAGATAACTATCGCTTTACACGAAAATTTCCAATGTCCCTCAGAAAAAGTTTATATAACGGTAAGTAGTCTTTTATTATCTTCCTCCCAATCTGAGTTAACCAATTTCTTTAAGGTTTACATGGAGAATGAACGGATCATTGTGCCAGTTAAAATAACTAAATAAATTATTAACGAAGTTTTATCTCTTATTGTTCATATGACGTTTAATTTGTTAATTTATATCTGTGTAGTTTTTATATAATTGAAATCATAATACGTTCCAAAAATACATTAATACTTTTCATAAAATTTCTAAACGCATTTCTTAATTTTAAATCGTTATTTACACTACGCGGTGTTCATAAATTCTTATTTGTTTTCTATTTAACCCGTTGATATTGTTTAGTTTTTAAATTTTAAATCAAAATAAATAGCTGTCGAAAATATAAGGTTTTTCGATATTCAGCTTGCGTTTGGGCAATTGCAGAATGTATTAAACATTACCAAAAAATGGTAATTTAATATGTCCAAAGTTTACTTAAATCCGAATTTGTTTATATTTCTACACCAGCTTATTGGCTGAAAACGAGTGATATTCAAACTTTTCTATAATAGAATGATATATGATTCATTAAAACATTATTTCCAAAAGCAGTTATTCGCGTTGAGAAACTATTAGACTGAAATTGTTGTTTTAAGTTATAGGGTTAACAATTCCGTTACGCAATCTGTTTTGAAGAGGTTTTCGTAAAATGAAGGAACTGCCAACAAGACAATCATTTGGCTAAAGAAGAACCAAAGACTTTTAATAATAATTGAAAACGCTTACTTTTTATTTAATTTCGATCTCTGGTAAACCATATCACTAAATAAAGTAACAAAGTTTAATAAAAAATATGACTGCAACATTTTTTGAATACCTTTTTAGTTTAGTTCTAAACAAACATATGTATAAATATCTATATAATAATATTCAAGACAAAAATTGCTATTGTACAATTTTGATCTATTGTAATCGCAAAAATCAAGATGCTGTCATTAAAATACAGACTTATTTTCAGGTCCTTGCAAAATCGTATTATTTTTTATAAATAAAAATATCGTATTCCCCGAATGGTCACAGAGTTACCAAACTACTCCTGTGTTTCCTGTGTAATTACTTGTGACATTTTCATGTGTTCTATCAAAATTCATACTCAAGAGCAAAATTGTAAAGAAAAATAGGGACTTATATTTTATACAGTAAAATTAAGAAAAAAAAGAAGTGCAAAACCTTGGATTTTTGGATTTGCATTTAAACTGGTTATATACGGTGTATGTGAAGTTATTCTTCGTCTATATAATCTTGTATATTTGAATCATTTGATTGTAGGTCGTACATCTCAGGTGGCAAATCGCATCCCAGATAAGCATCATTATCAACGCAATATTTTATTAGGGAACGCCAACATGAATCCAAAATGAGCAAGTGTGGATTTCCGAATATATATAAAAGATAACGGGCACGTGATATCGCTACATTTATGCGTTTTCCACAATGCACAAAACCTAAGGAATGTCTTACATCGTTTGGTATATATTTTTGAGTAGATCTAACAGTTGAAATCAATATAATGTCACGTTCCTTTGCGAAGTGGGAGAATAAATTAAAATAAATCAAAATTAGTTTATCGGAAAGTTTTTTATTTTAATTACCTGTCCTTGAAATTCCTCTACTGAGCCAATTTTTGGCATTGCAATGTCAGCCGTGATAAACAATGCTCGCAAATGCTTGACTTGTTTAGCATATGGTGTTACAATTCCGATATTTTCGGGTTTAATGTTTTTGCGATAAAGCTGCAGAGTCATTAAAAATACCTATCAAAGAGAATTCGTTTCGTTAATATTAAATTAATTACAAATTGGTGACGAGTTTTTAAGTACATTTTTAGCTTCATGGGGATTGTACCAGGACGGCGAATCCTTTTCCTGCATATTCTCACTGAGCATGCCATAAAAGAACAAACCATGGGTTTTCGATCGAGTTTCAGATTCCGGAAGTAGATCACATATTTGATTTATTTTATCAGACTCAGACGAATTATCATTTATAATTGGTATCAACTCCGAATCGTAGAATAGTGTGTTGTACATGTGTAGAATGGAAGGCAGTGCACGATAACTATAGAGCAATTTAGTGACTAAACGGGGGTCAAATCCACAGGATTTTGGGTATCTGATGACATCTTTTAAATACGGCGAACGACTTAGTATGCGTTCCAGAAAAGATGTGGTAAGTCCTTTTTCCGCAACATAACGATTTGTTACAATTGCCTGCAATTGATTTGGATCACCAGCTAAAATAACTTGTCCACGATTTCTTGACACTTGAGTGATGGCTATCATAATTTCGGGTTCGGTGCATTGACCAGACTCATCGATTAAAACATGCGTGAAATGTTCTTTAGGAAAATCCATTTGCAAAAAATTACCCAGAGTAGAACAGGTGCTGATTGTAACGCGATGACGACCCAAAAATTTTCTTTGACACTTTAGTTTCAGACCCGATTCGGTAATTATCATTTCATCGTTGCAAGTATTTTCGGCAGCTATATCAATTGTTGCACAATAGGGCATAAGATGTTCTGGTATAAGTTCTTTTTCAATTTGATTCTGAGATACAAGTCGTATGAAATCGCCCGCACATAGATCACCACTTTCTATTAAACGAGTTGTGATTAAATCCGCAGAACTGTTCGAAGGTGTGCCCACTAGAAGGCGTGAACTGGGCAAGCGTTTAACTAACTGTAGTATAGTTTCCACTAGAGTAATAGTTTTCCCAGTGCCTGGTGGGCCAAATATTACGTAAGGCATATTAAGCATTTCGCCACGAAGAATTTTAAACACCGCCATTTTCTGGATTGGATTTAAAGATGAATTATACCATTTGAATTTACTGTCCTTATAAATTATATCATTCTCCGCATTCAATTGGATATCTAATTGTGGCTTATCGCGAACATGTACATTGGACGGGAAAAGGAATTTTTCGCCAAGATGCTTGACAACTCGTTCGACAGCGCAATGCTGTTTGCGAAAACCAAAACGTGAAAAATAAAACTCTAATCGATAGTCTTCCCCATTATATTTTTGTTGAAAAGCAGCATTAAATTTCAACAAAACTCTGTTGAAAAGAACCTTATGGATGACACCATCGTAACTGCGGTTATCAGAATCCCTGTCACTCCAGGGATTTACAGCACGAACTACATCACCAATTACCAATGAAGGACGACGTTCACTCAAATTTTCAATAGTAAGTGACAAATATTCTCCATCTCGGTTAAAATGGGCACGTTCGCGATCATAGTTTCGAAAATTAACAAAACATTCAATTTCTTCCAGATAAATCAAAGTTTGAAAACGACCAGTATAATTAGAAAAACTTAACTCCTGATTAAGGCTTGTAAACATTTGTTCAATGTTATCGAACCTGTCCTGTTTATTTTCACAAGTTAGGTAAATTTTTCGCAATCGTTCAGGCACCTCAAAGAGACCAATACGGTTGGCAATAAAACGTCTTTTTGGGGCCGTGTATACACCTGGTACGACTTCTCCGCGATTTGACCATACCTAAAATTATTGCTTTAAAATTATATTTTGCTGGGCAAATATTTTTTTTACCTGGTCTGCATAATGACGTAATACATAAGCTTGTTTTCGGTTACCAACAACTGGACCATTGGCGTTCTGATCGGCTGTTTCTCCTAATGATAAATTTAGCTTAATAGCCTCAGCTTCTGCTGCAGTTTCGCAGACAATTATTGAAATGCTACGCTTGATACGAAAAGTTTCGAATTGAATGAAAAATTGTTCGTTGTTTTGACCGAGATATTTCGATTCTATAACAAATCGAATTGAAAACTTTTGGTGGGGGTTCAGTTCAAAACGTATTCCCGGCTCCGGATCAATCGAAAGAATTTGAGTTTTAGCCCTTCTAGGAAATTCAATATGTCCGCTGAATTTCCGATCACAATTGTTGGTACATAATAATTCTACTTCCTGTTCTTGATATAATGAACTGAATACACAGTTTATATCCGCATCAACTGTAATAGCGCGATTATCTGGACGTGCGTCTTTACGATATTTATTAGGGCTTTGTAAATCACAAAATTTTTCCAAAACCGTTAGCTTTATGCAACGCCAAACGTATTTGCCCTAGTGAAAAAAATACAGTTAAACAGCTTAAAATTTATAAAAATATCAGAAATTGTGAAGGACAAAAGCTTAAAAAACTTCGAAATTAACAATTCGCCAAATAAATTGCATAGATTTATAAATACAATTAATATAATCTACATTGACTTCATAATTATTAAAAATAAGTATATTACCAAAAATTACAAGCGATACTAGGGGCAGTTGTGGATTGACAAAATTTTATGTTCACTCACCCTTTCACACTCAACGAGATCTGCACTAACGATGTCTCCCACATTCAATTTACATGCGGAAGGTAAAACATCGAACGTGAAGTATACATCTTGGTTAAGAACACCCCAGTCAGCATTCAGACATTTTACGGTGCACCTTTCACTTTTCATTAGTCGAGCGGGATGTACGCTTACTTCCTGTAGTATTTCACCATTTCTGTCAACAAAGTTCTCATCACTCTGCACGTTGCAGCAGATATATACTCGATCACCCTCTTTAGGTATAAAATCAATTTCAACTGCATCCAAATGGATGTACATTGTTTTATAATCCGTATCTACAATTATCGTATCTGGATTTCGCTCAGCTATCAAACCTAAAATATTTCTTTGATGTGTGTTAAAAAAAGTTGGTTGTTCGGTCTTAAGTTCCTTGATCTTTGCATCAATCTGAAAACAAATTTATAAAATGTTTTGTCTTTAATTTAATGTCGATTAAACCTACCTTTTGTTCTGTAACATTTTCGTCCCAATATTCATCTATAACTTGCTCAATTTTAATTACCTTTATATGATCGGTTTCAACATGTTTGTAAGCCAAGTATTCAATACGACAGCCTACTTTTAATTCGTTAGCCACTGATAAGGCAACGTTCATTTCAAAAAATATTCCATGATCAATTGTGCCATGATCACTTTTCAATGCTGTTAATATACCTGTGTAAAATTAAATGAGCAAGTTTTTATTTTGAATATAATATACACAGATGCACGTGTGTATGTATGTATATTTATCTCGATTGAACTATAAATCTCTACCGGCAGAAGGATTTATAAAATACTTCACTATTCCTAGTGAACCTCTACAATCATTTATGTAAATTAAATATATTGGCAAGGTAAACATTAATTAGAACTAAAGCAATGTAAAAAGATTATTTTACAGTAAATTTTGTACAAACTAGCCTCTTCCGGAGAAAGTATTAAGGTACTGATATTTTAAATTTAACTTACCAGTACGTTTAAAGCAACTCGTCTCATTTAATTCATTGTCGTCACAAGTTTTTGCCTTTATAATATTTTTCATACAGGATGTAGGAACATAATTATGGTTTATATTCTCTTTATCAATTTCAACATCAAGCTTTCTTTGCTCTTCTTCAAGCTTTTTCTTGAGTTCATTTTTCTGAGACTCTCTCGAGTACCACAAATTTTTTATAATTGTTATCATTGCTGCGTTGTCAGATATGTTATTGTATTGATATACATTTATTTATATAAAATACAATGCCGGATTTGAAACAAATTACTTAAGAATTACTTTTTCTGTCCAACGGTTCATACATCCAGTCAGTTTCGTTAATGTAATTTAATTCCTTTCGCAAATTTTGCAAACGTTTCAAATAATTCTCAGTAGTTGTTATCTTCAGTCCACACTCAGGTACAATGGACGAACGATAGCGTGAAAAGTTCTTTTCTTTTTTTATTTCAGGTTCCTGCATAAATAATTTCACCGCAGCCATGGTTTAATTTGTATGTATGTATCCGTGCACAATATGCTCAAGCATACTTACCTCACTGGGATTTGATGAACTTGGCTCTTCAGATATGTTGGGCAGCTCAACCGACATTATTTGCAAAAATGCAATATAAAAGATTTTTAATGTTATTTGCGTATATGGGTTTATTTTTAATATTAAACTTTCCTATGTTTTCCAACTAGAATCGAAGCGGCACTTTTGTTGACAACTTCGGTTGTACAACAAAGTACTTAACTACAGTTGCACGATTTGGTACATAGCATAAGCATTGCCAGACTAGATCTTCATAAATAAAAATGTTCACAAATTATATATGCAACCGATTACTCATGATATAGACTTGTAAGATAGCTATTTTGTATTCATTCCATTTCTTTATACATGGTGATCAAAACGTTTTTTATCCAGTTTCAGATAATTAGACATGTTATATAAAAATACATTGTCCACAATATCACAATATAGCAACGTTAACGATTTCGTTTCATAAAGTTGTTGTAGTCGTTTGGCGCTGTAGCGACAGTATTCCCATAGTGTTTAACGTATGGTTAAGTACTAACATATACATATAGTGTATTGAGTACATTGATAAAGCAACCAATAAGAATAATTCCGCGTTTTACATGAATCTTCTTACTATTCCATCTAAAATTATCCTGGAAACCCTGACGAAAACAATAACAAAATTCGCAGTGTCAAATATATGTTGACATTTCTACATAACCAAAAACCGAAAAAGGTGCACTTAAAAAAGGGTTAAACTAAAATTTTCAAAAGACGTCTGCTGCTTAAGCCAAATATAAAGAAGAATTGGTAAAGTTTAAACTTGCTGCATTTGCAAAAGGGTAAATAAATCAAATAATTGCAGAATTTAATTCTTGAATAATTATTAATCGCCTTAGACATCAATTTGGTTCGAATTGTTTGATTTACAAGAAATTGTGCATTTGTTAAAACCGTCTGAGGTGGTTGTGAACCAGCGTATAAACGTGTTGAAGTTACTGGAGGAAAAATGGTTAAAAATAAAAAGGGCAAGAAAGAGATAGTTTCGGCTGGAGCAGAAGCATCATC
Organism: Linnaemya vulpina; assembly: GCA_963675445.1. Classification (NCBI taxonomy): domain Eukaryota; kingdom Metazoa; phylum Arthropoda; class Insecta; order Diptera; family Tachinidae; genus Linnaemya; species Linnaemya vulpina. The sequence goes on along the minus strand of OY776278.1, from coordinate 5,219,781 downwards.
TGGAGAAGAAATGTAAGTTGAAAAACACTATTCGCCTTTCCTTCTTATGAGTTTATTCTGTTAATGGTTTGAGTGAAAGTGCTTCGTTGTCAAGCGTGTGTACATACCGATATGAATTTATATATCGATATATTTTGCATTTGAAAACAATACGTATGGATGTGTGGGTACAAACATTTTTCATGTAATATAAAAATCTTTACTATGTGTTTATGTTTCTCCACACAGTGAAACGGAGGCGCAACAAAGGGTCATTGACTCCGATGCTCAGGATGAAAAAAATGTTAATGTGAAAAACAAAAAGAACAAACAAAAGAAAGGCAAAAATAAGAAGAAAAACGATTCTGATGATGAAGACGAACATCAGGAGAATGTTGAGAAAGTAACGGATGGTGTTGAGAAACTTAAAATCAAGTCGAAAGCTAAAAAGTCTGCATTTGAGCTATTAATGGATGACGATGATGATGAAAATGTCCAAGAAATTGCTCAACCTGAAAGTGATGAAGAAAATATAGAAACCGCCAAACCAGCAAAACTTAACGATAAGAGTGCTGGGAAAAAAGGAAAGAAGTCCAAACGTAAAGGAAAACAGGACGATGAGGATGAGGATTTGGATAAGGTTTTAGCTGAACTTCAGGCAGAGTACGGCAATGAGGCAAGTACCGCGGCAGTAGTTTCAGTAATGTCGCCAGAAGATATGGCTGATGAAGAATTCGGAAAGGGGAAAAAGAAAAATAAGAAAAGCAAAAGTCAAAATAATCAATCTGCGAAAGTTGATTTAGATGATGTTGATTTTGATGTTGATGTTGAGCCTGAAGAAGGCGGCACAGTGAAGACAGCAGCGCAAAAGAAAAAAGAAAAGAAGGAGAGACAAAAGCGTGAGGCTGCATTAGTCAAACAAAAAACAAGCCAAGAGACGCAAATGGTACAGAAGATGTCGGATGATAAAATGGAAACGGAAAATGATGTAGCAGAAACCGCGATTGAACAAATCAAGGAAGACTCTGTAGAGCCTGAACCTGGTACAGATGAAACAGAAGCTGTAAAAACAGCTAGCAAAAATAAAAAGAAGGGTAAAAAGGATAAGAAGACCGAAGCTGACGAAGAAAAAAAAGATTCCAAAAAAAAGGGCATGTCATCAGCTATGGTGGCAGCTATGCAGGAAAGGCTTAAAAAAATTAAAGAAGAGGAGGAAAAACAACGGCAAATGGAGGAGGAACGTTTGCGCCAAGAAGAGGAAAGAGAACGACAGCGTCTGGAAGCGATTCGTTTAGAAGCTGAGCGAAAGGAGAAGAAAAAACAAAAGGAAGCTGAAAGAAAAGCTCGATTGAAGGCAGAAGGAAAGTTGCTAACGAAAAAACAGAAAGAAGATCGTGCAAGAGCGCAGGCTATGTTGGAAGCGCTTAAAGCTCAAGGTCTAGAACTGCCAGATCCCACAGAAAAACGTCCAACAAGGCCAGGTATTTATTTTCTTATAGCAATCTTATTATTTCAATATCTAAAGCGCTGGTTGATTATACACAAATATTTTTAGGAACAAGACTTCGTCCGAAAAAGAAGAACTCACAAGAACAGACAGAAGTTGAAGCTAAGGCAGCTGAAGAAGCTGCAAAGGCTGCAGAAGCTATTGCTGCTGCTCAAGAGGCTGAAAAGAAAGAAGTTGTGAAAGATTCCTGGGATGCATCGGATAGTGATGGTGAAGCCAACGATGATACTTCCCAAGCTACCACAACAAATAACGATGAGAAATCATCAAACGAAGTTCCTGCAGATGAAAATGATGAAAATTCTGAGGAGGATGATAGTGATTCAAATGACGATGGTAGCGATGATGGTTCAGATTCGGATTCAGAATCTGAAGACGATAAAGAAGAAGCAATTAATGCGAACGACCGCGAGGAACGCCGTCTGCGTGCTGAACGCCGCATTTTGAAGCGTCAAGCTGATGCTGAAAAGAATCGCACAGTAGATAATCTTCGGGCAGCAGTTGTTTGCGTATTAGGGCATGTTGATACAGGCAAAACTAAGATTTTGGATAAGTTAAGAAGAACACATGTGCAAGACTCCGAAGCTGGCGGTATTACTCAACAAATTGGAGCCACAAATGTTCCAATTGACGCCATCAAAGAACAATCTAAAATCGTTCGGAACTCTAGTGATTTAGAATTTAAACTTCCAGGCCTACTAATTATAGATACACCCGGTCATGAGTCTTTTAGTAACCTACGTAACCGTGGTTCATCGCTCTGTGATATTGCAATTTTAGTCGTCGATATTATGCATGGTCTCGAACCTCAAACTATTGAGTCGATCAATTTGCTCAAGCAGAAGAAGTGTCCGTTTATTGTTGCTCTAAATAAAATCGATCGTTTGTATGATTGGAAAGTAATGGCTCGTCGAGATATTCGGGATGTTCTTAAGGAGCAAGAGGCAAACACACAAGTTGAGTTTAATCAACGGACTAAAGAGGTCATTTTACAATTTGCGGAACAAGGTCTTAATGCAGCTCTTTTCTATGAAAATCCGGACCCCAAGACATATATATCCCTTGTTCCTACTAGTGCTATCACTGGAGAAGGAATGGGAAATCTTTTGTTCCTCATAATAGAATTCTGTCAAAAAATGCTCCCAAAACGTCTGATGTATTCAGATGAACTGCAAGCAACCGTTTTGGAAGTTAAAGCAATTCCAGGTCTTGGCACAACTATTGATGCAATTCTTATCAATGGCAAATTGCGTGAAGGCGAAACAATGGTTTTGGCTGGTACCGATGGACCCATTATAACACAAATACGATCTCTTTTGATGCCACAACCGATGAAAGAGTTGCGTGTGAAAAATGCTTACGTCGAATACAAAGAAATTCAAGCTGCACAAGGTGTTAAAATCGCCGCTAAGGATTTGGAAAAAGCAATTGCTGGTATAAATCTCTTAATAGCTCACAAACCAGATGAAGTTGAAATATGCAAGTAAGTGAATTATCTTTAAAATATTAGTATTAATTCAGCAAAAATTTGTTACTTATAAAAGAAATAAGCTTACAGTTATAATTTTTTACAATTGGCAATTATAAATTTTTTCGAATTAATGATAAGATTCTGCTCTTCTTTTGAAATTTTAAAAGAGATTTTATTAGATAAATGTTTTTAATTCGAACCTTTTTTAACACATTCTCCTTGCATATTTTTAAATTGTTATTTGGTATATTATATATACCGAAAAAATTTAGACTGAGGAAGCATGTCCATAACACAAGTTTTTGGATATATTGAGTCCTATGAATTTAAAAATTTCTATTGATAAAAAATTAAATATAGTAAAATAGAGAGAAAAAAAATTAATGTATTTGTTCGTAAATTATTAGTGTGAGCGTTCCTAACTTTTTCAATTGTATAGAGGACTTAAATTCTATTTAAGTAAAATATTACGGAAGTATTTGTATATCCAAGGAGTTTATTCTTTCGTTATTTAAAATAAAAACAAAATTTTATGATATGGTTTTGTTGTTGGCATAAAAGAACCAGCTCGTTCGATATCGCGCAGCAGTTAGTTCTAACCAATGCGTTATATAGCTTTGGTAAAATCTATTAAAGCAGGACTTGTTTTCTTTCGAAACATGTGGAACGGCTGGCTTTCTAAAATGTTTACGCATAAAATAAAGTTACGTGATCGTCCGCAACTCTGCGTCATGTTTACATAAGAGCATCTATTTGTAAATTAGCTTGGCAAGGAAAACGTGGCAGCTGATTCGCACCGTATGCGCTAACGTAGAGTAAAGGGATCTTCAATAACCTGTTTTTTTTTTGTCAAATATATTTACGTGGGTGTAATTTGCGCGCAATATGGTCTAGACACCCTGCGCCTTTAATATTTTTTTATATTTTATAAATTAATTTATGAAATATATTACTTTAAATAAATAAATAAATATTTACATGGGCATATATTATTTGTTATAATAATATCAATATTCTATTCAAGACTGGAAGCGACATATTCTCGATGAACCATTCATTTTTATTTCTTATTTGATAATTCGTAATATGATAATTTCAATTCCACATTGTATACCAAGACAAAATTGTATCAAACATATCAGCTTCTCTTATAAAATTCAAAGATGTATTCCTTTTGCATCTTATTACCATATAAATTTATTTCATAACTACATTTCATAATATATTGTTAAACCAATTTTCTTTTCGTTTTAGAGAGGAAGTTGCCCGTGAATTAAAAAGTGCTTTAAGTCACATAAAATTGGCTTCCACGGGTGTTTATGTACAAGCGTCCACTTTAGGATCACTTGAAGCCCTGTTAGAGTTCTTACGTGCATCAAAAATTCCGGTGAGTTTCAATCTATTAACTTTTTAGTTATTATTTTAAATTATATTGGGCAATGTCACATATTTAAATTAATTTTCGTGAAGATGTTAATGCGTTACAAATTATTAAAAGCATATCAGTAAAACATCTTATTTTAAAAGGAATAATATTTTCTCCAATTTTTGTAATTCAGAGAGTCGTCTTTATTATATCGCTTATATATCCGAAGAAACTAAAAGTAGTTATAAACTTTGTAGAAAAGTGTTTATATGCCCATTTGTCTATATGTAATGGGTTTTCCGTTATTTAGGGTTTTACTATGTCTATATGTATGTGTGCGTGTGTAATTATGTGACCCGTTTATGACTTTCGATCGGCTAAATCGAATGAAACCAAAATGGTGGAGTTCTGAGGAGGAGCCTTCCAAACCAATCAGTATTTCAAATCCACGTCCATCACCATAAACATTCGAAAAAGGTGATTTTTTTAAACTTCGAAATTATATGTACATACATACTAGATTTTTGTCTTGTAGTCGAAAACTATATCAATTATCGCTTATCACGTAGGAATGGGTTGATTTGAAAATAAAGCAATAGTTTAGATTACGAAAGTTTTGCGGATGAAATTAAGTTACAGGAATGGCCTTTAGAATCAACCGTTTTCCATATAGTTTTTTAATTGATACTGATAACTGTTGTTTAAATATCCTGTAATATTATGTTTTTTTTAAGATAAGAAAAGTTGTTTGGAAATTTATACAATAAACTGCTTTTTATATTTGAAAATCAATTTAAAGTGAAATTAGATGTGGTTTAAAAAAGAAATCACTTATTCCGAATATGTTTGTTTATGACATCTAAACGAATCAAAAGATTTTGAGGTGGTTATTTGCATATCAAGAGCTGATTAATTTGTGGAATCGATGCGTAAAGCTGTTTAAAAGTTATAAAAATATATATAAATTTTCTTTTTGCTAAATGCTTTCTCGAAATTCATACAAAGTCTTAGTTTGGCGAAACTCTGAAACGAGATGCTATTTTAACTACCATAAATTTGGCCTCAGCACTTTTAATAGCAATAGTTTTTAGAAACTTTGCCTTAGTTTTTGCATATAAAGGGGGATCTTATGTCGGCCAATTTCAATTTTAAGGTATTTTTCATTAACGATTCACGTATACCAAATTTCAGCTTTATCTTTGGAGGAAGAACTATATACAATTAAGGGAAACTTTGGCCCCCGGTGTTAGTTCTTAGATTTCTATCTGGAGTTGTACAAGAAGACGTATTAATATACTGAATTTCAGATCTCTGCCTCATGCTTTAAAGAGCCTTATGTAAGGGGGAAACATAACCCCTCTATTATGAATGTCCCGTTTTTAGATATTTCTCAATACTTGTTCACTCAATGGTTTCATTTAATATATCTTTTTCTAATTGAAACTGTAAATATAATTACTCGTCATCCTGTAAATCTTCTACACGTGTGGGGTCTCAAAATATATAAAGACGACTAATTTGTACGCCACAATAATGAAGGGGAAAAAAATTATGTAAAAATATTCATGCACAAAAAAATTTGATGTTTCTTTGAATAGAAAACGCAATATTTCTTCATTGTTGTAAAAAACAAAACACGAAAAATCAAGAAATATCGTTGGCCATTAAAGTAGTACTTTTGGTAGCTCTTAAATTTGTATGTGCACACACTCACACGCGTAAACCAATGTAGGTGGCTAAAATTACTTGGTAAGACACCATCCAACGACGTCGTGCGTAGTAGCCAAATGACGGCACATATTTTGCAAAATGCGGCCGACTGCCAAAATAAACAAAAATTTTTGTGTTGATTTTTATATATTTGGTTTGCTATTAAACATGAAAACGATATCTAATGAAACCAATTATTAGTCACTTCCGTTGCTCGTTTGAAATAAAATCAATTATGGAAACGAACTTTTGATACAATCTCTCATTTAACAAAATAACAAGTAAACAAGCGGGAGAGTTACATATATGCGGCTGTGCCGAATCTTATATACACTTCACACTTAAATGTTGGATATCAAATAATGAACTTTTTATAGGAAATGTATATTTGAATCATCTGGGTTTTGAATTGTCTTAGTACTGCCTTTATGTTAATTTAATAGGATTTAATTTAAAATAACTACGCTTATCTCTTTGTTGTCTTGCAATTAGTCGAGTTCTCATTTCAAAATAATTAATAACCATCCGTAACGATATTTTGTAGCGATCTATGGCAATCTGATCTTTTTTAATATCGCGAGTCGATAATGTGAACACACATGATTTTGAAATTAAATACAGCCCAGATGTGCCGGCAATGTGAACATTCTTTAGCACATTTTCATCAACTAAAATATGTAAAAAATGGGCCGAATATATGTATATGCAGCACTTGTGCGCCGATCAAAGCGGATAATCAGCACCGATATATATGAATAATTATTAGGAAAACAAACCAAAAACTGTGTTTTTGATAACGGGGTCTACACAGTTGGGTCCTAAGTTTGGTATTTCGATCTTAGTATACGCTTATCGACACGCTTTATAAAAACTACATATTCCCTTGTGCTAGACAAGAACTTGTTTAAGGACTAATTAAACGGAAAAAAATTGTTTTCCAATATATTTGAATTATTGTACCTCCAATCAATAATTTTAAGAGTTAATTTCTTCTAACGACGGAAATCCTGGATCCAAATTACCGCATTCGATATCGAAATTTTAATACAATTTGAATACAAATTTCGATCGATATCGAATGTTGTAATTGGCCCCCTGATCACATTGACTAGTAGTTAATAGCAATTTTTCTTTTTGAAAAAAATATATATCTATTTTGTAGCATAGTTTTGTGCGAGTACTATTGTGAATAGTTTGATTGAGTTAAATTCACAATAGAGCTATTCTTCTTTGAAAGTGCATCATAACACCGAGTGTAAATTCGTTCATCCATAAGAAATACTAGCATATAGACCATTTCATAAGCCACACAAATTATAATGTTTTAATCATTTTTCTTTATAATCCCCACTAAACTCTGCACGGAACTTTTCGAGTTTTCAATACAACATACGGAATGACAAACTTACATTTACGATCAGCGTTGAAGGGTACTGTAATCAATTTAAAAGTTGAAAACTGTTGGAGCTTTTTTAATAAAATATTCCTCTCGTGTACGTTTTTTCAAATTACATATTAAATTCGTATTTCTTTCAAGGAATTATATTGCCTCCATACTTGGCACGCTTAATGCCGAATGTACTAGTTTGGATGGCTAAGAAATAATTTTGCTTCACCGGCCTTTTAATGTATTTTCGTTAATTGATCTAACTACTAAACATATTTAATGGGCTTTAAGATTTTTATATTTATTTGACTATATACTTACGGGTTTTAGAAGATGTCAGTTTAACGAATGTCAATACATAATGGCATTGTGTAATCTCCACTTACAAATTTAGTATGTGTAAACACTTGCTCAATTCACAAGCCTTATTGTGTTAAGTTGAATATGAGAAAATAATTTCAATAAAACTTTCAAAACAAAAACAGTTTCCAAATAACTTGCTTTTGTTTTGGCAGGGGGTTTGATATAGAATATCCTTGTAGATGTACTTGAAAGATGGTAGTTCTTTCAAAGATTCTACAAGTTTGAAATGGTGTACGGAGGGGTCGAAGGGATTAGATCGGTAATTTAGGAAACTAATGTGAAATTGTTTGTGGCCATGGACAAATGATTTACGGTCTGCGTAGTGGAGATTCAGGCTATCAATAAATTCTCTCTCTCAAATGTGAAGAAAAGTGTCAAAGTATTGCATGCATCTATCTTCTCACATACCTGGGCAGCTCTGAGGGCTCTTCTTTCATTGAAATGTTATTGTAGACTTGTTTTGGAATAATTAGACTCGCTGCAGACTGTACCAACGGGGAAAAAGATGAAGGGGTTATTGTGCAATTCAATTATAAAACTATTCGATTTGTACGCCATCGTATAGAGGTACACAATGAGCTTTAGGGAAATGAGGTATCAGATGATATGATCTCGGCTGGTTTGTACCACCTCCACTTGAGATGACTATGCCCTTGAATCGCTCGTGGAGAATATCCAATGTGACATAAGTTGCTGTTCAGATCACCCAAATCAGAAGAAAAGAAGTTGGTAATCACCGACCTATAACGGTCGTCATTGACTGTATCGGCTTGGTCATTGTCCCTTTTAAAGGGAACCGATGACGCCGCCAGCCATAAATCCACAAAAAAAAAAAAAAAAAAAAATATTCGGAATGCATTGGACGCTCTTTCATCTCATGATTACCATTGCCCAAAAATCTGAAATTCGAAATAAATGACAACTAATTTGACAGATAAGCTTCAACAAGATGTGCGCTATCAACTGTCAAAGTTCGACTGTCCCTCTGAGAAAACCATTTATTTACCTAATATCTTTTTATCATTTATCATCGTTTATCAAAAGTCTTGTATTAATCGTAGAGATGTGAGCTTCATACAGCATGTTATGTAACTTGTGATAAGCTCGGCCGTATAATTCTTATATGATCAGTACCTATAAAGAATCGAAAATGGCTCATTCGATGATGGGTTGACGAAATTTTTTAATACCAAAATTTTTAAAAATTTCTTATTTTTATTCCTCAGATCAACATATTCTTTTAGGAGTTGTAAGTATGTTAAACAATAATCGCCTAAGAAACAGCATACACACATAAATTGCTTTGATTTTTAATGAGAAATTAAAGAAACAAGACATATTTCAATACGTATTTACGTCCCTGCTTGCATGCTTACATACAAATGTATGTATGGCGTATTGATGTACACACTTTCATACATATACTATAATTGAAAGCCCTGGGTCTCTCATAATAAGTAACTTTTTCCTTCCTCAATTAACTGGTTTAAACTTCTAAAAGGTTGCATTAAGATTTTGTACGGGCTACACAGCTTGTCTTTTAAACATTATTTCTTCATTCATGTGTTCACTCGTTCTTTTCGTAGAGAAAAACGTGTGTGTGACTGTGTGCGCTTCGTGTGGCTGTTTCGAAATGAATGAGTGAATGAAGGAAGGGAATGAATGAATGAGTAAAACGTACACTTTTATGAATGAAATTAAGTGTTCAGCACTGTTGACGGTTGGTCTTGCCGTTATTATAAGCATTATTCGTACAATAGTGACATACAAACATGTATTGTACTCTCGTTTATAAACGGGTATACGTACGTACGTAGTGAATTTGAAATCACTTAATCCCCACAGTTTGTTTTCAAATAGGTTTTCATGATCACTTTCGTTGAACCCGTCAGAAAACTTTAAATTGTGCTTAACATAAACACATCCCCATCCATACATATTTCATTGTAAACATTTTATACATACACAATTACACTATGATATTTTAACTATCTCATGGATATTGGTATGAAGTTTCAAATCCCCGTTTTTTCCACCATTTTTTAGGGAAACGTCCGCAGGTAATGCAGTTGTTTTTGTTTCCTCTTACATTTTCATTTGTAGAGAGAAGTTTCTACTCCTGTTTCCTTTTTTTTTGTGATATGAATAATTATATTGAAAACAGGGTTTTTATAACTTTGAATAACAGCTATTTTAATTGATTTGTGTGTACCTGTTTAAGCATGATCGTTAACATTCATTCTCTCATAATTACGCACAAATATTGTGGCCTATTGAGATATTGAGATATATAGATATTCCGCTGAGGTTGCCTATTGAGGAACCAAATATTTTTATTTGTATTTAAATTGCTTTCGCAAATAAATTTAATAAGTATCGGTGCACCTGTACCGACTAGTAACCAATTGAATTATCATTTTGAGTTCTCATTGACAAAAGTCAATTTGTACTAAACCTAAATTAGCGGGATGTTTTTTCAGGAAAAATTTTATATATCAAAGAAAAACATATTTATAACTCTATAAATATACCATTCATTATATATAAATTCTGTAAATTAATTAGCTATTTAAATGAACGATCAATATTAAGAACGTTGAGAAATATGGAAGATCTTCTTTAATAGAAACTCTCCTGGCAGATATCCATTGATAGGATTCACGGCACATTGATTTCGGATAATTTTAATGAGTAAGAGATGAGGGTAAAAAAGTCTAGATAGACATTGACCATGCCTTTTTGTGCTGTCAAATTAATTTCAGATAACCTTGATGATCTTTCCAACAAAATGCAAGGAACTGCTTTGGTACGGACTTAATGTAATCAATTTGTACATTGTAAAACGGATCACATAATAAATCGGTCTTATAATCAGTGTGTATCACTTCCTCTTGAGAAGTGCATATGTTTGCATTTGGAAGTTGCATGAAGTTCAATTTAAATTTCAACATCATCAGCAAGATGTTATAATATATAATGGATTTAGTTATATTATTTATAAATAAAATAAACAATATTGGGCTTAGACGACTGGCTTGTGCTACTTCAGAGATGGCAAAAATTTCCTTTGAAACTGCGGGCGGTTTGAGTTTGGCCATAAAGAATAATTTTAACTATTTCCAATTAATACCCTTCTTTATACCTACTTTATGTACTTTTGTTAATAATAGCTTATGGTTCACTTTGTCGAGCGCTTTGCTAACATTGCCATCAGTGTATTGATCATTAATAAACAGTCTATTTACCAATTTAGTGAATTGAATTATAGATGAAAAACCTGATACCAAAATATTATTGAACAACAAGTGTTTTTTGGTTTGAAACCCATCTGTACATTATGAACGATAGATACATCGGTTTGCACATCTAGTTGTGAGTTGGCTAAAAGATATCTTTTTTTTCAATTATTTTGTATAGATTAAGTGCTTTTTATTTCCCTTCAGCTTTATTTACTTATACTATCATGTACGATACGGCGTACTATTTTAATAATAAAAAAAAAACAGGAAGAATTGCTTCCGTTGCGAAACGTTGTTTTCTACAATGAAGTTGCTTTTTCGGTCTAAATCAAGATTGTCGATGTTGTCTTCTTTAATGTTTGCATATTTTTCCCCTCATGCTTATTTTTTAAATCATACGTACAGACTTAATAAATGTTGTATATACATACATGCATACACACATCGGTATGCATGTGTGTTCATGGTACATATTTATGTAAAGGTTCTTTCATTAAGGGCTTTCTATCTTTAAATTAAAAAAAGTGTGACTGAGATATCATCGAAATATTTTATTGGCTCCAAAAGCCGGTTACCGTTATTTGTGGAACATTATTTAAATATCTGCCACAGCTAGATCGCATCCGAAATGTTCAATTTATTAGGACTCTGATCATTAAATCAGGCTGAATTTGACTGATGCCACGGGTTATGTTGGCTTTGAAGACCCCTGTGGTTTGTATTCTTATACACATGTATACACATGTGACTTGAGACAACTCTTCCAGAAGAAGAGTCGCTCGTGCAAAATATCTAATGAGGCGCCCTGTTGAAACCATTTGAACCAAATTTCTTTGGAGTTCAGATCATTCTGAATCGAATTATAGCGCTCGCCATTGTCAGTGATGACCTGCTTCCTCGGATTCTCCTGTAAGCTCTTGGAGTCCGGCGATGTTTTCGGCAGATCCTTCGTTTCAACGTTCGATTTCGGTCGATTGTTTATTGAACCATGCTACTCAAATTCATCCACGATATTGCGGATAGTACTCTCGATACGACGACTAAGACGTTGACAGTGATGGCCTGGCTAAATTTGTTCTCAAAGAAATATGGATTGGTATCTTCCCGAGAATTTAACACTTTAGTTTGTTGACTCAGCCTATTATGCAGAAATGGGTATTATCGCTGAAATGATTTTTCGATAAAACAAGTTACTATTTGAATATGTTGTCGATTGATATAATTGTCCACGGTGATTTGGCACAACAGACAACTAATGTGGCAGATGTATCTTCAATAAGATGGCTGCCATCAACTGCCGAAGTTCGATAGTTCCTGTTGGAAGACCCTTTATGTTTATGGGCACAGTGAGAAAGTGTTTAAAGTAATAACTGGTAACGATTTTATAGTCAAACTTGTCCATTTGTTCTGATACACCGAAATGGTTTTTTTTGCTTAATTGGAAAGTATTGCGGATATCCGCAGTTTTACAATATTGGGATAAAATTAATTTTCAATTGCTAATAAATTTCAATCAAAGTCTGGTCTTCACTCAATTTCATTTACTTACAGTATTTAGATGTATGCATGGTACGATGTATGTATTTATGTATATATGTATGTACATATGTACTTATGTATGTACATACATACATATTAAGTAAGACTAAATATGTAGAGTGGCTTTCCGTGTGTAAAGATGTTGATGGCTTTCGTACTTTAAATTATGGTTGCTTGTGGCGTACAAGAAATTAAAAATAAATGTCAATAAACAGTAGAAACAATTTCAAAAGTTTACATGACGTAAAATTATTTTCAGACCCCCAATAGGTATTTTTATGTACATATGTATATAAGTACTATGTACATATGTGCATGTATGTGTCGATTTATGGGTATTTATTTTTATGTTGAAACACATGCACATAAATATGTATGTATACATGTATGGTTGTATGTTCATTTACCCCCACTGTTGTCAAGTGGATAATAGTGTGACTGGCGGTGACGGTGGTGATACTATTTGTGTCAATTAAGTTAATTGTTTATTGTGTAGTCTGTATTTAGAATTTTTAAAACAACGAAAATTATATTTATTTCTTTTTGTTTTTGCTTTTCTTTATAGTATTCAGCCATTCGCATTGGTCCAGTTGTAAAGCGTGATGTCATGAAAGCATCAATTATGTTGGAACATGAACCACAGTAAGTACAATAAATGTTTAAATTACATTAATCCACATACACATGTACATGCATACATATGTAAGAATTTTTTTGGATATATACAGCCATCTAGCCGATGTCTGGAAGCTATCTAAGAGAAATGTTGAGAAAAAAGCTGCGCATCTTATACGAATTCTGTCAGACTTCTGACACAAAAATATTTACATACTTTGTATGTACATACGTATGTATCTTAATTGTTAGCATTAAATAATATGTTCCTACATACATATTTTAAAACCAAAAAATTAAAAAATTCTGTAAAAAATTCATATTAACGTTCCATGAAAAATTTATATTAATATTTTGTAAAAAAAATTACATTCAGTCTGATTACTATTGGCGTTTTTCGCTTACAAATTCAACAGTTTGTAAAAAATCTGAATTTTTCTTAAATTTTTTACAAATTGTCGAATTTGAAGGCGAATAACGCCACTCCCAAGATATATGTATGTATATGTCTTACATGGAAATTTTATTTATGTACATATTCACTACCTTTTTCACAATTTCGAAACATTTCGTACTTTCGTGCAACACAACATTTTATAAATTGTGCTTTTGTTTCAAATGTAATTATACAAAAGAAATAGCAGTTAACATAAATATAAAAATTTGTTTTGTTTTCATTATTAAATTTTACAAAAGAAAAGAAAATACGTCTTGGCAATTACAAACTATTGGGCAAGTCGAGCGGCAAAAAAACATTACAAAAGACATAGTAGACATAAATTTTTTCATTGCTGTAATGGTCTAATTAACGCAAAATTCATTCATAAAAAAAAAACAATGGCAGTAAATAATCATTTAAATAATATGAATATCCGATGTTGAATAAATTAATAGCCATCATTAACATCGTCATCGTCATCAACATGAACTTTTTCTTACAAAATATCATGGTTCTTGTTCCAACGACGATAAAACTTGTTTGAATTAGCCGAAGAATGAATGAATCAATGACAATCTCAATACATTCATATATATATATATATATATATATATATATATATATATATATATACATACATACATATATGTATATCAATGTATATGAATATATTTATATACATATGTATGTACGCTTGTATATGGCATTCTAAGAGAATATTTATATACAGTAGGACACAAAACTGTTGAATTAAATGTGCAAAAGATTCATTCATTTACTTATATGCCGGTCTAAACCGGGATATGGGCAAATCTAGTGTGTTATCGGAGTTATTGGATTCAAATTTAAAAATATGTTGGGCTTTAAGAGAGATTCTTAATCTCTCCTTCGTTTTATACTTAATGTTTAGAGATATTTAAGTGTACCTTCGAATCCTGTACCTCATTATATATCAATAGGCACTTGTTGTGAAATAATTGATCACAAAGTTGTGTGACGAATAAAATATAAAATACATAAGTAAATTTTAAATTAGAAGGGGGCTTTTGTAATTTTTACAGAATTTTACAAAAATAAAGTACTAGTAATCTGGTTCCTAAAGTCAATAATTCTTAAATAACTTATTAAATAACGTTTTTGATTAAAAACCGTGAACTATTTGTGAGGTACCATATAAAAATTTCTGAAATTTATTGAACAAATCGATGAGTTCTTCAAGTTGATTCGTGTAAATTAAATTTACAAAACCATCTGTAAGAGAAGCGAAAATATTAGAAAACAAACGAACATTTTCTAAAGGGTTTTAATGCAATTTTGTGATAATTCAAATCGTGACGCACGCAACATTTTGTTGATTCCACAATATTTTATTTGCAAAACGTTTGTTATTTTTATTGTAGAATCTTAAGTTATTTGCTGAAAAACAGGATATAAAATTGATTTCATATTATAGGCAAATTAAAGATATATAAAATTTCCTTATATTTCGTATCTCACGCTACTACAATTGGACCTGAATAAATATACTCTATTCTATTGTGCGTCAATCATAAATTGTGCACACTTTCATAATCCACTGTACGGTCGCTTGGAAGTAATACGCATTATTGAGCGACTGTAATATAGACAGACAGCCGACAACAGTATACCGCTTACATACTTCATACTCAACTAACTCCACATGCAATATTCTGGAATTTATTATGCTATTATATGGTCTTTTTGGTCTTTTTTTAAATGGATAGTTTCCTGTGCAACGTGCGATCGTCGGGCGAATTATTCACTTGTAAAAAGTGAGTAATAATGCACATACAAAAACACACATAAATCAGACACTCTCACAGTTAGAGAGTGCCACACTAAACGCTGATGAAGCACCTTTCCCTGCCATATTAGTGAAAATCTTCTTTCAATAATTGTATTTGTTCATCTACGGCTAATTTCACATAAAATAAAAATTATTGAAACATTTTATTTTATTACATACTTAAATATTTATGACTATAATTACGAAAGTTTTATAACATATTTAAGTAGTTTTTAGCAGCTTCAATGCATAAGTATTTCTGTATACATATTAAGTGATCGCTGCAATAGAATCATAAATAAAAATTATCAGAAATGATAATGAACAAAAATTTATAGTATTCGTATAATGAATGGATTATGACTTTCAGCAAAGGCTTGATAAGCCTTTGGGTCTTGTCACCCAAAATAGCAAAATAGACAAGACCGTAACTTGATAAAAACTTCATGGAATTTGCTTTAGTTTACATGACAATCAATTAGAAAGTCAATTGTTAGTTCTTTCCCATTTGCAGCCAATAATATATATATATATATATATATATATATATATATATGTTCAATGATGATGCCATGAAAATATTGACCGCGATTACGCCTCAAATAGTCCATACGCTAGGTCAAATTCTGGCCTAATCTCCCGAATAAATTCTTCAATATTGACTTCCATTACGTCAACCTTTCTGAGCGTTAAATTGCACGATATTCATGGTTAAATTATAGACCGAACTGAACATGTTTAACAATAACATGTTACATGAAAACAGCTGAGCTGCCAAATACGGTGTTGTCAAAAAGAAAGTTGCCGAAAGTTGCCGAAAATTGCCTTGAAACTTTGTAATATAAGTACAGAATAAGAGATATCATAGCAGGTTTATTGCCCAACCCAAACATATTTTAACACAGATCGACAATTTATTTTTTATCTCGTAATCCTGCATGCAATTTGTTTTGTTGATAGACCGGCTTCAGAAAAGTACCATCTCTAGTGTTGCAAATGCAAAAAAAAAAATTAAGAAAATAAAAACTAAAAATTTGTTTATTTTGCAAACACTTCTGGTGTCCAATTTTTAATTTTTAAGATTTTTTATTTATAATATAATGGCCTGCACGCCCATTTCAAAAGCTATCGTTTTTTCGAATTTTTAATTTAATTAAAAAAGTTTTAATAGTTTTTGTTTTAAATGTTTTTTATTCGAGCGAACGATAGCTTTCGACATCGGCGAATAGGCCGTAAATCTTTATATATATAACCTTATATTATAACTTTTTTTCTATATAAATAACTTTTCAATGATATTTATATAAAACCGTTTTAATTTAAACACACTATTTTAATGTTTTCAGATACGCAACTATTTTAGCATTTGATGTCAAAGTTGAGAGAGATGCACAAGAAATGGCTGATTCAGTAGGTGTTAAAATATTCCAGGCCGATATTATTTATCATTTATTTGATAAATTTACGGCTTACCGTGAAGAATTGAAGCAGAAAAAGCGTGAAGAGTTCCGTTCCGTTGCAGTCTTCCCATGCAAACTTAAGGTAATCAGAAATATATATATATATATATATATATATATATATATAAATGAACTAGTTTTACTTATTATAAAAGTTTCGAAACCATTTGAATAACAACTCAATACGAACCAGGTTTTTACGATAAATGAAAACTATGATTTGGTTGCCCTGATTGTCAGTGATCATTTTCATATCTGCAGTTACGTAAAAAATCATAAAAGAATCACAATTCCATTGTTTCTTATAAAATTTATGAATAGATTATTTCACTCGATCAGCAAAGTAACTTCTTCGTAATGTAAACAATGATTTGTTAAAAGTAAGAACAGCAAAAAAAAGTTTAAATACTCGTATTTCATTTATAAATGAGAAAAAAACGCAACTCTTTATATTACCAGCTCCATTTCCACTGAGATGCGAAACATTCTTTTGTGGTTGATGGCGAGCACAACATGTTTTCGATCAAGTTTGTTTCTTTCTCTTTGTTGTTGTTGTTTTTGTTGCTGCTGTTGTTTGCTTTTTTTTTTTTTTGTTTGAAGAAGAATGAGGATACTCGGACTGTAATTGCATTCTAAAGGCGGATGTCAGCATTTAAAGTAGACGTTGTTTTAGTTATTGTTGGTGCTGTTGTTGTTGTTGTTATTGCAATCGTACAGGTGTAAAATGCAATCAACCGGATGAAGATACATTTATAACCCTAGAAGCATGTCAGAAAAATTGTGTGAGATAATTGTTTGAGCAAAAGGTGGAGCATATTGGATGATATAAGTAGTTTCAATTAAGATAATTATTCTATGGCTAATTCATATGTACGATACGATACATTGATGTTGCACGAAATATTGGTATTATTGATCAAGTGTATCAAAACTTATAGTGTTTCATCTTGGAAAAATAATGCTTCTGAAGTTAAAACAAAAGAATTCTTGATTATTTTCTTTATTACATTAAGTCATGAATTTCTTGGTATTCATTTTTTAAAGGAACTTGTGCAGCGGGCTTCACAACTGGTAGTTTCGGGAGGATCCTCAAGCATATTCTTTAAGTTATCAAATAATATATTTTTGTCTTTTTTAAGTTTTCCTGCAATCAAAAACAGTTCCAATTCATCTGATGTCATCGTTTAAGCTCTTCTAAAACTTTAAAGATCCCATTCATAAAAATATATTTTATTTATTAAAAGCTTATTTGACAAACCTCTGTAAAAAACTTGTTATATAAGTAGTTAATAAGCATACAATATATTTTATGAATTAAGCCGTAAGAGTGCAACCGGTTTTCTCATTGCTTTCACATGGGGCTTATATAAATTAAAAAAAATTTTCCTCATTAGACTCTACGCCAACTTCAGCGATATCTCACACCCCATTAATGCAACTTCCGCACAGGGTTAAACGCATTAAATTTTACCTTCATATTTATCCGTTTTGTTGACGCGTGCAGATAGATTCCACTTAAAATAAGAGTAGTCAGTGTTGACGGAATTAGTTAACGCTTACACTACGAAGTTTAAGGACTTGGGTTCGATTCCGTGGTCAGCAATAAATATACGATTGCATTTTCTTGATCTGCATGTTTATGTTAATCGTTGTGTTCTTGTTTAAATGATGACGGCATGGCGACAGTTGCTGCAGAGTATCGACAGCGACACTCTCTTGTACTAAAGAACGCAGCACAGAATCTCCCGTCGCCCTTATAGTAGTTTTTCTTCCGAATCGCACTACATAAGAACAGACCAAAAGTTATGGACAGAGTAGCGATCCCAGTTACAAAATTTTTTAAGGTACGTTCACACTTGTCAAATTTTTGCCCAAAAAGCGTAGACTCTAAATACCAAGTCAATTTTTAAGATCTTTCAGATAAAAAAAAAACACGTAAAATTTAAAGAAGGATTTATATAAATCAATGCTTAAAGATGATTTCTTGTAAATGTTGACCGCGGTTACGCCTTTAATGGTTCATATGCTGGGACCAATTTTAGCATACTCTCGACTCAAGTATAAACGAGCTTCACCGCTGAACACAATTGATGCACTTTCCTAAATAAATATGAATTTTCATAAGATTAAATTATAGATCAAAATAAACTTTCTTAAAAGTATCAAGTTCAGTCACACGCAATCAGTGTTGCCAAAGAGAAAATTTGCCTTAACTAATAAAAAATATTTTGATTCAGTAAACCATTTTCAAAAGTGCCATAAAATTAAAAAAATATTACTGGAAAAAGTTTAACTCAAGAAATACTTGTATGAATTAAGAGGTGTTTGATTAGTGTTTATTTTTGGGCTACGTTGTTTTGGGAAACTATTTTACAAATGGGAACGTACCTTTAGTGTAGTGTGCCTTGCAAGTGTGTGCTGGTATAAAGCATTTTATAAGTAATTTTTTTATGCCATGAGTTTTTATGAGTAAATTCAGATTTTAATTACTTTAATTGCTTGAACGAAACTTATACGAGTAACTTAACACTTCAAAAAAAAAAAAAAAAAATATTAAAAAAATCAAATTATAAAAAGCGATGAAAGTAATAAGTCAGCAAATCTAAAATGGACAAAAACCACGTTATGATTGGTTGTTAATCTATTTTATTTTTGCATTTGTTAATATTTAGAAAGGAAAAAAATTCTAAATTATATTTATTTTAAAATGCACATGATAGTACATATAAAAACAAATAAGAATGCTTTTGCACATTAAAGTGGATCACATAATTCTGTACATTTTTTAATGAAAACAAAAAAAAAAAAAAAAGAACTGGGATTACCGCTGACCACAATTTCGTTGCAATAAATTAAATCTGTTGCACTTTTCATACACTCTGGGTACTCTGTCACGACACAGTGCTACCATATTTGTAGATTTAACACAGCGGGGAAATAAAGAGCGCCTTAGAAGGATGCGCTGTTACATTTTTTTAGTTCTCTGCTGCTCGATAGTTCTAACCATCCAGTGTAATATCAGCCTCAGCGTCTTCTTCAATACTTATCGATACATCCACAATATTTTCCTCAGTTCGCTTATTTATTTGTCTTGTTATTCGCTTAGAATTGGAAAGATCAAAATTAGCGCGAAAACGATCAACAACTGCATGAATAAGCCATTCAATCAGTTTGCCAACAGATTTATTTTATTCAAAATGTGGAATTCAATTCCACAATTTTTAAGTGTTGTTCTGGCCAAACTTTACTGACCAAAAATGTTAACAAAGTTTGACATTATTAGCCACCAAATCAAAGTTGATATGCATGAAAGTATTGAGGGGAAATATTTATATAGATCAGTTGCAAAACATTTCTGAATAGGTTAGTACATATTAAGCGTCGTTTGCCAACTACTTCTTAGATGCAGCCAGATCACTGATCGTTTACTCTCTTTTGACAGTTTTTCGTCTCGCTCGCACTAATCAACTTCCCATACCTTAGATAATCGTATAGTCTCACGGTTCTTCTAAGTCACTGTCGGCATGTGTGCATTGATATTTTGCAAATATACTTGTCAAGTATTTTGAATAATAATACTACTATATTCTTCCGAATCAAAAATGATATAGTTTTTAATCTCTGGAAGACTTTGTTTCCATATCAAATATAATTTTTGCAAGAGTTATCATCATTTGTGTTCCACGGTCTTTTGTATTTGGGCCATCCTAATGCACATGCTTAAGCTTGGTTTGAAAAGAGGTGGGCAGTTGAAACCAGTCTTCGTAGACTAAAAACGGAAATTAAGTTGCGAATAACATGATAAACTGTGTTTGGTTAGTTTTAAACGCTTAATAAGAGATGCAGTCATGAGATAGTAACGAAAGCCGCTACACCTCTGAAAAGCCAGTGGGATCATTTTTGAAGTCTTAAAGAAACTTGTAAATAATATAATACTAACGTTTTACCTTTCTTCTCATTACAGATACTGCCACAATTTGTATTCAATAGTCGTGATCCTATTGTCATGGGGGTAATAGTTGAGAATGGTATTGTTAAAGTAGGAACGCCGATTTGTGTGCCCAGCAAGGAGGTGAGTGTAAATTTGTGTTTCTCTTATTTTATTCTATCAAATAAATAATAATATAAAAAAACATCTTAACAATTCTCGACCATAATGAATAAAAGTGTTTGTGGTTCATGTGCTAATCAAATGCGTAGCAAAAGTAAACAGTAGCGTGCATGCTACGAGCACAAAGTTAGTCGATTGAAGCAAGACAAACACCCACCCTTCTTCATTGTTGCGCAATTGAGTTCCATTTTTATCAGTACGTCTGTCTGACTGGCTGGCTGTCTGTCTGTATGTTGCTTTATTGATATCAATCATGTTCCTTCGTTAGTTCGAAGCTTTGTTGACTCAGGTGTGATAATAGATGGATTATTTTCCACAGCCCGATATTTTTATCATTAAGTAATTATTATTGATTTTTTGTTACTTGTTTTCAATACTCAGTTCTTGTAATAAATAGCAGACACACAGTCATTTATGTAGACAATATTCTATATTCTATTTTAGTTAAATTTAAAATTGATCACTGCCTGGTTGCACTTTTTTTCCAATATATTTTGTATTTGTTTTGTCGTTCACTGTGCTTGAATGAAGTGAAGTTAATTCATTGATATCAGCATGTGTCAAAGATGTATGCAAGCGATATCCTGAGTGATCGTTAAGAAATGCTCAAACTCGTTTCGCTCTAACCCTTGAAGAAAAATCTTTTATTTTTCACCTTTTTGCACATGCTCACAAACACACAGAGGCATACACACATACATTCAAACGCATATTACATAGTTTGTTTGAACATTCTTTCGTCTTTCAAATCGTTATGCTGCTGATGCTTTTATTATTTTATTTGTTCCATACTTTTACTGTTTGCCTTTCGTTATTATCATCCGACAAAATCATCCGTAGGTAATTATGACTTCCTCAATTACTCGATAGCATGTTGTTCCCCATCCCTTTTGCTACAAAAGTTATATATATCAGCTCAGACGAGTTGGTTTGTTGTGAATATCGGTTTGAAGAATTTTTCCAAAAGTATTTATTTATTCCCTCATGATTGCAAGTTTATTTTAAGTTCTCTAACGAACCACTCACTAGTTGTGTAGCTCTAGAAAATTCTTTTTCTAACTAGACCAGATATTTTATTACAAGATTCTCATGTCTGATAAAAACTGGCATTTATATGATAAATTTCTTCTTTTTTCAACACACTTCAGTACAAACGACGAAGAGAGCACATAAACTGGTCATGACGTTTGAAATTTATAGTCAATCCTTCTAAATTCGATTTGGAGATGAATGGCTGTAATTGTTTAACATGAAAATAAAAGCGTTACTGCTATACCAGTAACACTTCAGGTTGGCTCGCAATGTCTCCGTAAATCGGCTTGTTTCCAAAAATTAATCAGCTACACTTAAAAAAAAACTTGCCCATAGCTCGAAGAGAAAAACCCCTTTTGTAAATTAACTTCTTTCAAAAAAGGAACAACGTTAAGTCTGGCTTATGTCGGCAAACCAACAATTCTTGAAGTATTTTAATACAGAGATGCTCAAGTTTACGTCAGTACCTGCCTTTCGGCTTTACCTGGCGGTGCTCCCAAGCACTCGAGTGAAATTAGGTGTCCACCACCACCCCTGTCACCCTCATAGGCCACCCCCTAGGGCTTACACACCCAAGCATACATCATCTGTGGGGCTCAACCAGATCCCGTGGCACCAGTGTAAGGAAACTGGTAACGCCTCGCAGGTCAAACCAATATAGGTTTGTAACCCACTATTGATTTTTGATGCCAGGTATCCTTCCACCTGTATTTCTTATCTTTCCCCCAGAAAGCCCGGCAATAAGGCGTTACGACTGACCAAGTTGTCTATTGTGCCCCCGAGGGAAGTATTTTAAGAAGACAGTATGCCACCATAATGCCATACGGCAACGTGTATCGGAAAAATTTGTAAAAAATTTAGGTAATCACATCCACGCTTTGGAGCCGCCGTACATCAGATATAAAAATAATTGAGCGAAAATTCGGCGACAAAGTAAAAATTAAAATCCCTACAACAAATCCTCTCTTCTCATCTGTTGTCATAGTTACGGAGCAATGATTTGTATGAACAGAGATGATCTCTCTTATTGCAGATGTCGTACTGATGCGACTTCGATGTCGTCATTCATATTAACATAGATTGGCAACCTTCCCTCTCACACATTGGAAACTCACCAACTTGGTCGAATTCCGACTCTCCTGTTATTTAGAGATGGATGGATTTATAGCAATATTTGAATCTATTTACACAATTGCTGTGGGCTGCAAAAGCTGCGATAGATTTTTTAATTTTTAGTTTCCAGGGAAAAGATTTTATTTTATTGTATTTCTCTCTATATCTCTCTTCCTGTGAGTTATTTTGACTTTCAGGAAAAATGAAATGTTACCGTAACGTAAACCAATTAAAAACCATAATTTTATTAAAAATTAAAATCTTTTCTTGTAAGAAATAACAAATTCGTATTACCCAGCCTGTGCTGTTTGTGATGGGAACATGAGGTTTGCCACAGCCGCAGCTTGTATGATTTCCTTTTCAATTTCTCTATTCGTTCTTTTCTTTTGCTTCTCTTTTCCAGAATTATGAGTAACATTCTGGTTGATTATCGGTGGTTGAAGACGTTTGGGTTTAGTTTTAAAAATGTTACTTTTATTGATGCTCATACTTCGCTTTAGGCAGTTTTTATTCTCTCCGCTTATCTGTAAAGTAAGACAAAATCATACCAAGTGATTGTGGCTGTTGTTGATTGGAAATAAATTGGTTTGTCATTGATCGGAAATTTGTCTCTAGAGAACCAGTTGATTGGTTGGTTGGTTGGCTGGTTGTGTCGGCCGGTATGGCCTGAAATGTTGTTTCCTTTTGGTAAACAGGCAATAAACCAATAAACCCGTTGGGCATGTTTTGTTCTTTTCATTTGAAATTTTAATTTAAGCTTTTGTTCTTATAACTTTCAAGTGTGTTTTAATTTCCTTTTCAGTAGCAACTTTTTCATCCTTAATTGCTTCTCTTTCTGCTGTTGAATTTTGAATATATATATTTTTTATACAAAATCGCTGTTCGCTTAAAATTGGGACATGTCCATCTTTGGTTAACTTTAGTTATTATCAAATAATATTTTCTAAATGTTTCATAACAACTTCTAGCCGCCAACACTTGTTTCGTTACTTTTCTTTTCTCAAAAATGTCCAAGGGCAGAGACCGAATTGCTGAAAACGGCATCGGATTGGTGAATTCGAACTCTCTGTTACATTCACCTCTCTACAGTGTACTCTCCTGTACTCACGCCACGTTCTTGATTTTGATGAATATTATCCAAAACTATAAATGTGGCCACGAATCGGTTCATACTATTGCATAATAGCTGCTCTGTTTGACGATATTGTGCACAGTAAACGAAGTGTTGTATATGTTTCGTGAACAGTGAAGGAAATTCGGAAATAAATAAGTTTTCTTTATTTGTAAAAGTTGTATCGGTAGCTTGTTTGATATTTATCTTTATCTGAAATTCTATATATTTGCAAAATAACAGCGTTTGAAAATAGTAGCCGAAAAAAGAATACGAGAATTATGTACTCTCGTAATGTATAGATATGGCTAAAATATATTAATTTTATCAATATGGAAATATCATGGTATCATTTAGTCTTCTCAAATATTTCTTTTAAGTGCTTAATTTTTAGTGGGATTGGAAACGTACAAAGTTGCACTTAAATATGGACACCGAATGTAGCCAAATTTTATGTGAACAGTTCCATTTTATGAGTTAATTTTACGATCAAACACAGACTTTATACACACATAATGCTTAAACATGATCGTCTGAAATAATATATATTTATTTTCATTTGCCCTTAAACTTTAAAATATCTCGGACAACAGATTAATTGAAACTCTTGAATTTAAGTGTTTATAATTTTGATTTAAAAAAATTTATTCAAACACAAATTAAACTCTAATTTGTTGAGCATTTACTGCCTGCTTTTGTTTTAAAATAAACTCTTCGTTTGGGTGTTTATTTTAAAATAACAATAAAGAAACTTAAATTTGTTTTTGTCTTGAATATAATATAAACGAAAATATTTATTTTATTTGCAAAAACAGACAGGAAGTCAGTCATACTTCATTTTGGCTCATTAAACAATTTTTATTTTAAATAATAACGGACATATTCATAAAAAATATGTTAATTTTATTAAGTGCTAATTTTGCAAATCTTCTAACAAGAACTCGATAAATAATTAACTTAAAAAGAAGTAAAAAAAGATGAAAAATTTTACTTTAATCATGATAAAATATTTAATAACTTCCATACCGAATGTATGGAATGAGGTAATTGGGTGCAAATCGATGTTGTCATTCGCTACTAACTTACAGTTTTTTGGAAACCTGTAAACTTAAACTATATTATTGCAATCGGCCCAAACGGTTGGAAACTTCTCAAATATTTTCATTATTTGTTGTTGTTTCTTTTTCAAAACTTATTATTATATAGTCGAATTAGGAATGAAAAAATGTTTTCGTTTAGAGAAATTCTTTCTGAAACATTAAATTTTTTTTCCTAAAAAGCATTTCATACGGGTCTTAAAGTTCAAAAGAAAAGGCCAAATGATTTATATATTGAGTTTCCTTCAATGAACAAAAACAATTAAATTTACGATTTTAAAGTTAAAAAGTTTAACACGACAATAAAAATTAACCCCTACTGGCTCATGTTTCAATTTGTTGTATTTTCAATTTTTTTCCTTTTTCTCAATTTTGTTAAGGATATTGGAAAGGAGTCTTAGTTGATTAACTTGTTTTTGTTTAAAAGCAAACATTGAAATAATTAAACAGACATCTGTGTATATGTGTGTGTGTGTGTGTGTGTGTGTTAAACCTTTTTCAGTAGCACCTTTGCTTGTTTTTGTTGTTATTTTCTTCATACCGGTAATGCCACATGAGTTCCTTAATGCGATATTCCTTTTTATTATTTCGTTAATGGTTTTTTCCTTTAGTTCTTTGTTCATAAGTTGATATTCTGTGAGACAGTCACTTACTTCCGCTTCTATTGTGTAAATATTTATCATGGCATGTTTGTCTTTGCAGCCAGTAGGTACGAGTATGTTTTATCAAACTGGTTTGTGTGTATGTAAATACTCGTAGCATTATTTATATTAACAATTGAAGTACATCTGCACATACAGACATGCCCGTACATCCGAAAGGGCTTAATTTAATTGTTTCTTCCGGTTACTTCCGGTTGGCTACATGAGCATAACTAAATTCGTCAGATTAACTGTTGGGAAGTGTTATGTACATGTGTACGTTTCTTTTTTGTTGTTCTTGTTTTATTTTTCTTTGTAAAAATAAATTATGTACATATTGTGTGTATGCGTAAATACTTTGTTGGGATTTGAATACGTTTGTTTTACTTTGTTTTTGTACGTCCGTAAGTAGCCGTGTGCACATTTAAATTTTGTTTAGAGGAAATTGAATAGATGCCGACTTTACATTGAGGGTTAAAAATATTGTATCTACATGGTCGTCATGAAAAGAAGTGACACACACACACACACACACACAAACATGCGTATGAGAAAGACGTTTATGATCGATAAAACATGAAATTATTATTGTACTTCCTCCACTTAGTTTTTTTCTATGATCGAATATACGATTTCTAAAAATATAGCACATGTAAATAAAAGAAAAAAAATCATAAAAATTTTCACATGAAATGCAACAAACACTACAATTCAAGAGCAGCCAACATGCAACGAAAAGTGGACTGAAAAGTAATCAGCTGGCTCGACGCTGCCACCTGCTAAAACAAATCCATCCTGTTATTATTAATGCAGGGACTATAAGAAGGAAACGAGCATTTTGATGGGTCCTTTTTCTCATACTCTACCAGATTTCCTTGTTCTACAAGTCGGGTATTCCTTTCAAACACAACGCGAAGTAGACTTACGGTAGGATCGCTAACATGTGAATTGTATTATTTTCCGTTAGCACACTTAAAATTTGGCTTATAAGTCTTAGGAAATTAAATATTCCATATATATTCAGAGGTTACCACAGTGTGGTGGCACTTAATCCTCCTTATCACAATCAGGTTCGAAATAGCCAGCAACTGAGAAATCAAGCAGGCACGATTTCGATGTGTGGCCGTTCTGTCATGACGTTGCATGGTTGCCAAGTAATGAAATTCCTTATGAAAAATAACGTTCTAAAAAAACGAAATAACGACTTTTATATACAAACTTGGCAATCAACTGATTTTGGAATAAACAGACAAGTTATTTGGATTAGTCATCATTCAGCCCAGAAATATATCTGAACCGACTTTCTAAATAAAGTTAAAGTTGAAAGAGAAAAATTCCAGAAATTTCTAAATTTCTATCCAGATTGTTGTAAACAAAAATAATTTTTTCTTTGTATAAAAACAAAAGCAACAAATGAAGAGGCAAAAAATTGCATGAATAGTTTTAATATCTACACTTTAAATGGAAACATCCTGTTATTAAGCAACTTCCTCAAAAAAATATGTTTTGAATTCAATTTTTTTGTCTTCTTAGTTCTTAAATTGGTAGGGAATTGACATGTTTTCTCTATTATATTTACAAATGTTTGGAGTTTCCTCTTTAATTTCACATAATACATAAATAAATTTAGAAATAATATACTTCATACATTCAGAGACACTTATGGAGTTTTTCATAAAAATTTTATCACATTTTATTGTGTCTCTTCATGTGCGTGTGTGTGTGTGTGTGTGTGTATGTCTGTCTACAATTCATTCATTGTCAACAGGAAGTATTAAATTCGACTTTAGAAGCGGACACACATTTAAAACACACATCAAACCATTTCAAAACGTGCTACCGCTACCGCATATCTAAATCCTCATCTACTTAAAAAAAAAGAAAAGAAAATAAGAAAAACAATTGCAATAAGAACTTCTACAATTACCTGATGCACACAAAATACGAAACAAAATCCCAACATCCGCATTCGAGCTAAAAGTGAGAAACATTTAATTCTATAATTTTATTTACAAAAAAAAAAAAAAAATTCTCAGTTTTGACTTGCCGAGACAAAGAAAGTTCCAAATATGTGAAAATATGAATATAATGGAAATGTAAGCAAACCGCCAGTGTGAATAGTCAAAACGTGGAAGTCAATAACTTCCTGTCTTTAGGACTACGGACTAATGCAGCACGTCCACAAGTAGTTTACGTCGCTACTACCGTCCAGTGACACTTCCAGCGCCTGACCCTCTTCAGTGATATAAATTTTGCAAGAAAATTTTCTTGATAATAATGGGTGACGCATATTGGGTGATATTTTTTTATTAAAAAAGACAAGAAAAAAACAAAACTTAAGGATTTTTTTCAAATCTCTATTCAAGTTTATTTTCATGTGACTACTTCATATTTTCATGTGAGTACTTCATACTGTGGGTTAAATGTTTTCATACTCTCACCAACAGTCTGGTAACTCTGTAATAAATTCTACAATAATGACTTCCAGTGCGTCAATTGTTGGGTGCTTGTGCTTAACCACAAAACACTTTCTACAGCCATTTA
Organism: Linnaemya vulpina; assembly: GCA_963675445.1. Classification (NCBI taxonomy): domain Eukaryota; kingdom Metazoa; phylum Arthropoda; class Insecta; order Diptera; family Tachinidae; genus Linnaemya; species Linnaemya vulpina. Next base: position 5,191,250 of record OY776278.1, on the reverse strand, counting down.
ATCGCACGATCTAGACGGCCAATTGACCGATGCCAAATGGCTTCTCAATTGGTCCATGGTTTCTCCTGCTGTGTGGCACCATTTTGATGAAACCACTTGTTAGCCAAGTCCAGCTTTTAAATTTAAGGCAAAAAAAAAAAATAAAAAAAAAGAATTACCATCATTGCACGGTAGCACTCACCATTCGTAGTAACAGTCCATACTTCGTCGTCTTTGAAAAAGTGGGATCTAATGGCCCAGTTCTTGTAACGCTCCTATTTACCCATCAAATCAAATAAATAATAAAGTCAACCAAACCGATCATGAAATGGAAGAAGGGCACGATGCACTTTCTTCACCGATCATGAATTTTTTTAATAAAATTTAATAATTTGCTAGAGTTGTTCGTTTTTAGTCGATTTATGGATCAACCTGAACATGTTCAATATGTCACACGAAAACAGCTGAGCTGTTAAAAGCAGTGTTGCCAGTAAATAAGAAAGTTGCCAAAAATAAATCAGTCTCTAGGACTTTCGCTTCTTATCTTTTTGTAGAGCTGAAGTCAATATTTTTTTTTGTCTTCGACCCAGAGGATGACGCCTGATTAGAAGACAGATAATATTGTCGTAGCTGTTTTTACCCATGAATTTTTAGCTACAGGTACCGATGAAGGAGGGTGCTGTATTTTGCTCTTTTAGAACATGACGGTGTTAATCACTGTCGGTAATGTTGGGTATTGAGACAAGCCGACAACAATTTGCACTATCCTGCACTAATGCAGACCTGAAAAATTTATTGACTGAGTGCGGGGTCGAACTCGGCATATAAGGCATCGTAGTCTTGTGTTCGCTACCTCAGCAAACAGCACCCCAATTTAATAATTATAAAATTTTTTTTTAAAGATATTTCATCGACTTTTTTGTACATTTTCAACTGAATGAATATTATTGGCCAAGATCGGTCGTAACATTTCATTGGAAAAGTCTTTATTAACAATCTTTTTCATGTTTTAAAGATTTAGCAGAGACATGTATAAATTGAAGGCTGATTTAATAAAATTTCAGGATCAATAATTGATATAAAATGGAAGCAGTTGAAATGTTTAGATTTTTCATAAAATCAATTTTGAGGTGCTTCCGTGCACATAATTAATTTTGTTGCAATAACAAATAAATAATAGAACAGTTTTATAGCCGAATTAAAAGTTAATTGAATTAAAATGACAAGACTAAACAAAAAATCTTATGAGAAAAACAATGATTTCGAAATCATTTAAATAACAAGCGATTTAGTAAAACTAAATTGTAGGTTTTTATCAATAGTAATCTGGAATTGTTATTAAAGTATGTATTATTTATGACTACGACTATGGGCCAACGACTTTAAATTTCGAATAATATGCCATGAATAATTCACTTGCGCTGATATTCAATTTATAGAAGAAAAACGTAAATATTGTTTAACTTGAGAAAATAAATCCTATTATAGATTTTATTTTATTTTATTTTCCATTTTACAATATTTATGTATTTTTGATTAAAAAATTATTACTAATAATTTATTTTCGTTTTTATTATTTCTTTTATTTTCTACCGTATATATTTATCGAAACTAATCAGTTTTAAAATAAACAAAATAGACGACATCCGGTCTCTATCAAAATTTACATTTTAATGTTTGTTTGGAAAGTCCAAATATATACAGTTTTATATTAAAAAAAAAAAAAAAAAAAAGATTTATATGCACACACACACAAACATAAATACATACAGATATTCATTTGTATTTCCATAATTATTTATGTGTATGTGTACATGCATCGGATGTTGCTGATGCATTTTTTGTTTGTTCCCGCACGCATACAATTACATGTTTATATGTATGTATACATCGTACATATGAACGAACATGTTGTGCCTATTTTTAGATAAAAAAGTTTAAAATAGTTTCAAAACGCTTAGTACTTAATTTTTGTATACTTTAATGACCCAATTTGCGGGCCACGCTATTTTTAAGGTGAACATTTACACGAAACCATTAAGTAAAAAGCTCTGACACAAATACAATTTAATGAATTCAAAATGTGAAATTATTTAATAATTGCTAAATTTGGTGTTGCAGCTTAAATGCTCTGCCAGCGTATTAACAATAAATATGATAAACACGATCAGAACCAATAAACAGGAAGTAGCGACACATGTGCATTGCATTTGTAGACTGAATGCGCTTGTTTTCTTTACAGATAAATTTATGTATAAACATTCGTAGGCATGTAGATATGGATGGGCATATACACTCGTATAGACATGCAGATACATGCCATGTGCATGTATGCACATGCACACATACGTGGCATGCACAAGTATCTTATGTATATTTAGTATTTATAGGTAAATACAAATAGTATCTAAATGAACGAATGTGCAGATGAATTTTACACACTCAAATACAAGGCAGGCCTGCTGCTTGTTGTCGTCAGCCCACCATTCATTCATTCATGGCTGGTATTTACAAAAGTTGCATATTTAGCTTTTAGCAGAAACCATTCAAAATGAAAAGACTATAAAAATAAAATTGAATTTTGAAATGTGCCTACTTCAAAATAACAATCATTAGGGAGATAACGCAACGCCTTCGCAGCACAAGAAATGAATGGGAAGCAAGATTCGGCAAAGCAGACCAATTATCGACTATATCCGTTTATCTGGTATGGAAAGACTAAAATTTTAACAACTTTCTTTGTGGCAACACTTTTTTTTGGCAGCCCAGCCTGTTTTCGTGTCACATGTCTTATAAACGAACAACGCTTGCAGATCATTGAATTTCATTATCAAAAATTCATGCTCCGTTAAGAAAGTGAAACGTGCATTTTTTTTCATTTTATGATCAGTTTCGGCGAAGCTTATTTTTGCTTGCATGGATACATGCAAGAACTGCCAATGCATCAAAAGAAGTGCACTATTTGATGGGGATTATAGGCCGATGGCATCCTTCGAATGGACTCTTTCGAAGACGACAAAAACAGGAACGTTACTGTGAATGACGAGTGCCAATGTGCGATATTTTTGCCCAAAATTAAACTGCTGGACCTGGCTAACAGGCAGCTTCAATAAGATGGTGGCACATGGTACACGGCACAGAGGCGAGTTCAGTGAAACAGTTTATGGCCGGTCAATTAGCTGCCTACATCGAGCTGCTAAAGCTCGTGTGTATGGAGGGTAAGCCCGCAGCGGTTAACCCAGCCAATGTCGAAGAATTTATTCGATACCGGCCGTTATGTTGGTAAAAGTTTACGTGAAATGCTCTTTGAACACTGAATTTTATACTTTTCCCTCTAATTTGATTTATGTTTTATTTAAATCAAATTCGAAAGCTCTTAAAAGATCACCCGTTTTTAGTGTGTCTATAATAGTGCACATCGCCTTTATCGATATTTATGGCAAAGGGATAAGAAAATAGAAACGAATAAAAAATAATGTCTGTATATAAATTATACCAGAAGGGATTATGCTCTCCCCTAAGCAATTTTGGTCATGTTGTCACCAGCGTTCTTAGTTTTGGGAATTTTTAGCCAAATAGAATATTTGTTTCTTATTATTATTTGGGATAAACAGCAAATCTCCAGTGTAGTTTTTTCCCCTGGGAATTGTTGGGAATAAGATATTCACCCCTAGTGTGAATAAATATTCCCATGGTAAAAATCCCAAAAAATTCTTTTTTTTCTATCGGAAAGATTTCCCTTGACAAAGTGGTTGGGAGCAAATTCACAAGCTTAACAAATATGGCAACGCTAATCTTTAATCCCGGGAATTATTTTTCAAACTAAGTTCCCAAGAAGTATAAACTGGAAAGAGAAGGAAACAAGCAAAATTAAATTTTTGTTTAAAACAATTTATGGGAAGTTTTTTTTCTATAAAATTAATTAAAATCAAAAGGTTTTGTTTAAGTTCCTTCTAACAAAATTATATTTTATGGTAAAACCAGGTTTTTGGCCATGTCATTGTGAAACGTTATAATGGAATAAGTCGTCAGCTAAGATTCTGACTTCGCCATGACACAATATCGCTGAGTCTGCCCAGATTTTAAACTCTTCAATTTGAACTTAATCGTTAAGGTTCTTTTTCCAAAAATTTTATTACAAAATCCAACAAGATCAATTGATTACTATGAATCATTTAATATGTCACAATCCAGCTTCACTGTAAATCCGAAATGGAAAGGAAACATAAATTTCATGTCCATAAGAGTATGAAATATTTTACAAAATATTAACAAGTTTAATTACAATCGTTCATCGTTAGCACTCAAGCCCCTACGGAACGCAACACATACTTATTTAATTTATTTTTCTTTTTATTTCCAATTTTATTTATTATTTATTGTTGTTGTAGTCTTGCTTGTTGTACTTAACCACTTTATATTGTTTTTGTTTCAATTGTTGTTGTTATTGTTTTATTATTATTACGTATTTGGCGCTGTTGACTTATTTTCTGGTTTGTGGTTTCCATACACTTTACATATCTGCTGCCGCCCACAGGAAACTCTAAGCTTTTAATTTCCTGTCAGAAGAAGTATAAAAGTCTGTTAAAGAAAATGTTTTTGTGGAGTTGATGTACAAAGCAAAATGCCATCAAAGTTTTTTTCTGTTTACTTTTCTGAATTTTATAGTCATAAAATTGGTCATAAATATGTTTGGCTTTTTTTCAAATCAGTTAATGCTAGAAAACCTACAAATGAAAAAATGGATAATATCTGTATTGGCTGCTTAGTTTACTGCCCACCTTCAACAAAGAAACAAATATACAGGATCTCATAAAAGATTTAGCAAAAGTGGAAAGACGTCAGAAGGTAATAATTGCAAAATTATAATCTGAAAAACGTTTGGAGCTCATTTATTTCTCATATAGAGAATGTGTTACGTTCAAATCTTTTGCATAAATATGCCGCATATATTCTTGTGGTACACTTTTGATTGTTTCATCTTGCAGCAATATTGATGAAACATAAATCGTTTGAAAGGTATTTTTATATAGAAATGCATGATCTTTACGTCGACTTTTTTGCGGTACAGTTTTAATCATCTTATAGTCCAGCAATTGTGATTATATCTTTATAATTTGAAAGGTATTTCTACGCAGGGTTGCATAACGTCAATATATATTTTGTACAATATTTGTATGGACTGATAGAATGAAAACATTGCGTTTTGTAACGAATAAGAGGATAAAATGAGTCATATTATTATAATTTTTTTAATTTCAATAGATGTATTTTAACGAGGGAACGGCATATGCGTGTATAAAAAACACTTCATTCACAAAAAATATTTTATGTTTATAAACTGTTTATTATTAAGCCTTTGGTGGGAAAATGTGCGCAGTAATAGTGTTATAAGGCATTTATGAATCAGTTCCTGGGCGCTTATTTGAACTGAAAATATTAAGTGGTTGAATTTTAATCACCAAGCGGCGATTCGAGCAATAATAATTTTATCGATTGAGGAATTGAAGATGGAGAAATCTTTTTATTAATTTAAATGACACTCCATCGTTGACTGGAAGCCAACTGAAGCTCTTTGTCTTCTATTTATATATGGTGTTGTTTCTGGTCGTCAACTATCCGTTTAGGTTTCTATCTAAATAATTTAAACTCAAATAACACTATGTTGAAAAGCACTTTCAAATTAAATAATTTAAGTCGTAGAGTGACTCGTGTAGACCGTTTTGTCATTTCGATGAAAACCCCAAACACGATATTCTTTGCCTAATTGTAAGAAAAAGTTTTTAACTTTGTAGTCTTTTCCCTGATTGCAAAATGTTTAACAGTTTTACGTAGAGAACAATTAAGACTTTCAAATGACATATAAATTATTTCCAAAAAATTCTAAGAAAAAAAATTATGATCTGTCAAACATAAAAAAGTGTTGTCCAAGTTTTTAAAATTTGGTGCCAATTTATTAAAAAAGGTTTTCATATTTTTTCTTGATTTTATTTTAAAGCGCGTTTAATAGTGATGAAATTGACTACTTAATGGTAATAATCGCACAAAAATCTTAAGAGATAACACTTTTCCTAATATTTTAATAAACACACACGAAATTTTTGAGTGTAAAAATTATTTTTTTTCATAATTCAAAAGAACTATTTATGTCTTATATCCCTATTTGAAAACCAAATAACCGAAAATTAATTATCTGCGGTCGTTTCTTTCCATCAAAACTAATTATCAAAATCGTATATCATCGATAATATTCGATTTTGAGTGTTATACAAATTTTAAAAATCATAAAATTATAATGTAATTAATTGCACAATTATATACTTTAAAATTTGTAAAATTTTGTTTAACCAAAAAGAAATTCATTAATGAATTTTTGTAATTTTATAAAATTTTCTTTTAGTTCGTCGATATCGGTGTTGTGACGTCTATCGAATCGAATCATAAACAAATTGAAAGTGCTCGAAAGGGTCAAGAAATTTGCATTAAGATTGAACCCATACCTGGAGAATCTCCAAAAATGTTTGGCAGACATTTCGAAGCAGACGACATGCTTGTGAGCAAGGTGAGTCTCCTTTTCCCTTATTCATAAAAAATAAAAAGAACTTCAAGACTGCTTTAATATAAATTTTGTATAGAAATTAAAGCCCACGTAAAGTGCACATCATTTTTTATAAATACGGCAGTAAATATTTAGTAACAGCTTTCTAGTTTTTATTTTTTTGTAAAAGCAGCAGTGTTTAGCATGTGATTATGATGTATAAATTCAGAATTTGCAAAAAACTTAATTTTTTTTTATATTTTTCACTTACAATATCTCTCAAACGAATTACCCAACTTTGACCCGGGTTCAAATTACCACATTCGATATCGATCAAGATTTCTTTACTATTTATATACAAGTTTTGATCGATATCGAGTGCCGTAATTTGCCCTCCGGTTTATGGTGATCAACGTGATTTAATTTTAAGACCTGATTAGTAAACCCGTTTAAAATTTATTATAAAAAAATAAAAAACTTTGGAATATGTTTTTTCTAAGTTTTTTTTCGAGATCTCTTGAAATCTACCAATTTGAATCGGTTCAAATTCAAAAGAAATCCAAGTTCAGCCATTCAAAAGTTATAATCAGGAGACTTACTTACAACACAAATACATTCAGACAGATATGCACATACAGACACATACATACAGACACATACATACATACAGATACTCACATGCAGACATAGTGACGACCCCTCAGAATTAGTCGGGGTCGCTTCTCAGGAACTCAAAGCGCGGAGATCTGATAAAACTCCACCGGGGTAAACCCAATAACTTCTCAATTTTTGAAAATTTTTAATTTTTCCATTACGAATTTATAAATTAAACAGTGAAATTGTTTTGTGTATGTTTATTTTAAAAATTTTGATAACAAAAATTAAATTATGATTCTGCTACAAAAAAAAACTTTATTTTTAACATGGTTGTGCAAGCAGTTGGAGTTAGAAAACATACACTGTGGGAAAAAACAAACTAAATTTATGTAAAATGGAATTAAAAGAAATCGGAAATGTCCTAAAATTCTAAATCAAGCCAATATTTTATAATTTGTAATAAAATTTTTAAGTTTCTTTATTCTTTTCTCAAAAATAAAAATCGTGTATTAGGAGTTCTTGCATTCTTGAAATAATTTTCACTTTTTTTTTCAACTCTATCTCAAGACTAAATTAAGAATTAGAAGTTTTATTTCAAGAGTATTTATTCTTCATCTTATGCTTTTGCAAATTTGAATGTTCTTTAACCCCCAAACCCAGCAAATAAAACAAAAGCTATTTTCAGTTTATTACGACCTTATTGAAAACAAATAATTTTTTCAATAAATAAATACATACAGTTCTTATTATATACATTTAAGTTTACAGGTATTCATATAATAGAATTAAATGCACATAGAGTTTTTGTAAAGTCTTGTGAACATAAACAAAGAAAAACTATAATCATTTTACCAAAAGGAAATGGTGTATAATTGATTTAGCTGCATAGTATTTAGTGAGCATATATAGACAAATTTGTTCTTGTTAATAATTTATTATTGTCAGACTCGAATGAAAACATTCCTCCGGGTCCACTCTACAGTTGAATTTTCCTTTAGTTTTCCTGAGCAGTTTCTTGAACGGGCTTCTTGGAAGGCAGCTCGTCGTTAATCAGCAGGTATAGTCATTATATAGCACTGAACATCTATACACAGTGAAAAGGGAATAAGAAAAATATTAAAATAAAGTCGTGTTTGTATTTGCAATAGATTTTATCTCTATTTTCAGTTAATTTGGCATTAGAAAATTTTTGCTCATAAAAATCATTACGAATGTTGCTTCCATAATACTGGAATAGCCTCCCATTTTTAATGTAATAATTGATGTACATATATAACAAATCAAAAACGATTTTCATCTAAAATAAATTTTAATATGATTAAACCTGCTGCTTAAATGTGTCATAAAAGATGCCCTGAAAGATGTATGTAACGCACAATATGAAACATAAAACTCACCCTTCAATTATTCAGTGACAGATACCAAATCGAATTCTTGCAAAAGTTTCAGCGAATCTTCGTCTTTGGAACATTATGAAGATCATCTTGTGTCCACATGCAAAAACATGAATGAGCGGAATGGCACACCACCGGCTTGATTTATTTTGAAAAGTTTGTGTAGCGAATCTCAATCCTTTTTCAATTCCTTCTTCCCGCTGAACATGTGAACGGGTTTCTTGCTCCGCATCAACCGCTTCAATTGCTTCGTGTCACCCAATTATTTTCTGAGTTTTCATTAAAATGAATGTCGATTTCTTTTCTAGAAAATAATGCAAAATTTTTCACACCTTTTTTACAGAAAATGGCAACTTTTTGCCATTTCAAAATAAGGAATTGATTAGAAATGGATCCAACATGCGCTACGAAAAACAAAAATTTCTGTTTTAAAACTTTTCCAAACCGCCACTTTTTCAAAAATAAGTGAAAAAATGTTACATGTTTTCTAGAAAAGAAACCGCCATAACTGTGTTTGAATTTGCCATGGAACACGAATTATTTTTGTCACTATACCAACTCCAAATGCTGAAAGGATAACAAAAACAAAACTTTTCGTATCAAATTATTTACATCAGGAGCCAAATTACCGCATTCGATATTGATCGAAATTTCTTTACAATTTATATTAAAATTTCGATGGATATCGAGTGCTGCAATTCGCCCTCAGGCATGTTTTATGAACTCTTAGTTTCGAGAATATTTTTCTCGGTATTTAATATATTTTTTTTTGTAAACATGTTTGCCCAAATGTGGCTGTACCTTTAGAAGTGGCATTACCAAAATTTTGGTTATCAAATAATAAAAATAAACGTTAAATATAAAAAAGTTTTATTTAATTAAACAAAAAAAAAAAATAATAATAATAATTTTCAATTGGAACTAGAAAACGTTCGAAATATTGTATTAATTGACCCACGGTTTCTTTTGTTTTACTCCACTGTGCCATATTTAATTACAAATTAAAATTATGTTGACATTATCTTGTCTGATAAGTATTAATCCTTGTAATACCAGAGTTTGAAAAGATACCACAATATTATTTTATAAAAACAAGCAAAATTATGTCGGTCTTTTCCAAACAAGAAGTTATTGGAAAAATAAAACTCAATAATCGATGGCTTTTTGTGCTAATTTTGTTGCTGTTTGCCCATTTAAGTTTTTTTTTGTACGCCGGATTAAAAACTGACATAAAAAACACTTACCAACTTTTGGCTTTTTTATTTTAATTTTTAAATAAAGAATTTAATTAAAGAATCTCTCATTTAACTTAAATTTTCTATTTCAGCATTTCATGAAACGAATTATAAATATTTTCTTTCGGGTTTGTTTGATAGATAATAAATTTATTATATTGACGTCATCATTTACCTTCTGCCAATGTTTTTCTATATACACATTCGCGTATATAAATACTTGTTATATACACATAAGTGTGTGTACATAAACTGAAGTTATATATATAGAGACCGAATATGAGAATCTACGCTTTTGAAAATGACACATTGACCCAGTTATTTTGTGTTTGTATGCATTTTTGTTGAAATAAAATATATAGAAAAAAGAGAACGCAGAGTAGAGTCTATTTATAGCAACACGACCTACAAAAGTAACTTCACTAACTGAACTGACTGACGTTGTTGTATGCCGCTGAATGAACAGCAAGAACAAGCATATTATTTCTATTTTTATTCTTAATGTAAAGAATGTCCTTATTCAGCTCAACAGGCACAATACAACAATTGCAAATGCGCCATAATTCCTTGAATAGTCGTGTTTTGTTATAAATAAATGTTTTTGGAAAGTCGTCCTTAATTTCTTCCTGCCTTTCTTTTTCTATTTTTAGATTTCTCGCCAAAGTATTGATGCTTGCAAAGACTATTTCCGTGATGACTTAATCAAGGCTGATTGGGCTCTAATGCTTGAACTGAAGAAACTCTTTCAAATTTTGTAAATTCACTGCGAATGTGATGACTGTCCAGAGAATTTTGCTGCTACTAAAAAATGCTTAAATATGTTTTGCCAGAGCCCAAAAAAAAAAAAAATTCATAAACAAACAACAATTACTGAAAAGATTTACTCATTAAATAACTTTTTTTTTCAAATTTTTAAAAAAATTGCATGTGAATTTCAACCAAATGTTGTCACAATAAAAAATAATGTTTGATGTGCGAAAAAAAATTATAACCAACTCTTTAAATTTGTCAAGGGTATTCAGTGTTTCGAAACAAAATTTATTTTAGTTTTTTAGGTCTTTTTTTATACGACTGTACAATGAGTGCATTTTTTATCATTACACTGTGCGACAAAATAAGAGTTAATGCTGTCAAATTACAACATAAACGTGCTGATTAAAAAACGCAAGAATAATAATTGTTTTAAGAGCTTTTATTGAAAAGTTAACTTCGTGATATTTTCTAAAAGTAAAATCCTTTTGCAATTTTCTTGTTGGCTACACTGTTTCTGGCAGCTCAGCTGTTTTTTGTTGTTGCTTATGTTACTGTCAGACATGTTCAGTTTGGTCTATAATTTAAAAATTATTGAATTTTATTATCAAAATTCATGCTGATGGAGATCCACTTTTTACCGGAAATTGTGTTCGCCCACGAAACTCATTTCTGCTTGAATGAATCCGTGAACAAGCAGCTTAACAGTATTTGGTGGGAAGAGCAGCCAAGAAGCATTGCAAGAACTTTTAGAGCATTCCCCAAAATGTACTGGTTGGTGTGGATTACGTCCCGGTGGCATCATTGGACCCGTACTTTTTTCAAGTACGACGAAGGCAGGAACGTTGCTTTGAAGGGTAAGTGCTATCATGCGATGATTACAAAAAATTTTTTTTCACCTTAAATAGAGGAGAAACAACTGACCCGTTGCCACACAACTCGAGAAACAATGTCTTAATGGAGAGGCGAGTTCGGTGAACAGTTGATTTCACGTTTGGGGGCCGATCAATCGAACACCGGAATCAACGACTTTTGACTATTTTCAGCGCGGCTACGTTAAGGCTCATTTTCATAGAGATAAACTGCAACGGTTGACGAGGAAGAATTTATTCCTGAAAAGCGTTAAAATTGGCTCCAGCCTTTGAGGCGTAACAGTGGTAAATATTTATCTCTATGAAATCACCTCTAAATATTCCAGTATTTGAATCGAATCGGAAAGTTATAAAAAATCATAAATGTGTGAGTGTTAACTTTAAAACACCAACGTTGGTTGGTTAAACTCTCGAATCAAAGTAGCACCAATCCTGCACTGAAAACAGGGATTGAGCATCAATGGAAGACTAATCTGAATCCCATTATTTTTGTTACAATTACATATTTCCAATAGTCTGCCACTGTAGCCTAGTGTTATTTAAAGCATCTTATGACGTCAGTTGACTTGGCAAAAAAAAACTTTTTATTCAATGCAATTATGAATGGATGAATGGTTTGAATACAAAAAATAAAAAAAAGACAGACAAATAAGTTCCTTAACCGGCAACCAAAGGATATTGACCTAAATAATGTTTGATGTTGTGTAGCTGCGTTGCTATCTCGGCAGTGCACTCACACACACACACACACTCACGCCTCAGCATAGAACTGTGAACGATGATGATGATGACGACGATGGGTTTGTATGGTTGGTTGGTTGGTTGGTTGGTTGTTGTATGCATTTTTATTCATTTTTACAAGGCTGAATACAAAAGTTGAAAGAAAATAACGTGCGCATGCTTTCATTCATAAAAAAACCAAATAAAATTAAAGAAAAACTATGCTAAAGTGTGAATGAACTCAGCTGCACCAACCTTGCCACGAATGTTTCAAGTAGTACGTACGTACGTATGAATGGATGTGCACATGCACTGGTGTGGATGTCGAAATGCATAAATCAATGAAAATAAAAATGAATGGAAAGTATGTACTCTGGCATTTGGATTGAATTTATTTTATACACAATAAATACAACAAGCGTGCCACCAAATGCATGAGCAAGCGAGCGGCCGAGCGAGTGAGTCAATCTTGTGTTACATCCATCCATATTCATGCCCACATGAGTAAATTAATATTGCGAGACCTTCTCAATGAAAGTCGTACAATCAAGCAGTTCAATTATTGAATGAATGAGGAAAATAATGGAAAACAGTTTTGTTGGGACTTGACGCGTTTGCTGAATGAAGGCTGGAAGCAACAGACAAACAAACAGCCCCACTGCAAATTTGGGTCAATCTTGGGACAGCAAAGGTTATGAACCCTGCTTGTCCACGGAGCGTCACTTAAAAGGACTGCATTTACGTACGAACTACAACAATTTGATGCGAGTGCACAATAACGTGCCTTCAACTCTGCTTGGAGTTTTTTTGTTGCATTTATTCATGTACTTATTATGTATATACGAACACATACACACGCACATACAAAGCACTATGTTTGTACATATTTATTCATGTACAAGCTCCGTTGCAAAATCCTTGAACAATATGACGCAGATTTCGTTAATCAGAAAATGCCATTTAAAAGTTTCAAGTTATTCGCAACAATTTTTATAATGCGACTGAAAGAAGGGTTTTGCAAAATTTATTCTTGCGAAAAAAAGCAAAAATTTATTGCTAAAAAATCGATGAAAAAAATTTTTTTCTTTGAAATGGCTGAATTTTTGTCAGCAGCCTCGTTTTTGCCAGTATTTTTAACAAAACATAACTTTTCGGAGTAGAAATGCTTATTTTCGATTTTATAGAACAAGAGCTAAAATTGAAAATTTCATAAGGGGGTACCTCTTTGCTAAAAAATCGATGAAAAAAATTGTTTTCTTGGAAATTACTGAATTTTTGTCAGCAGCCTCGTTTTTGCCAGTATTTTTAACAAAACATAACTTTTCGGAGTAGAAATGCTTATATTCGATTTTATAGAACAAGAGCTAAAATTGAAAATTTCATAAGGGGTACCTCTTTGCTAAAAAATCGATGAAAAAAATTGTTTTCTTGGAAATTACTGAATTTTTGTCAGCAGCCTCGTTTTTGCCAGTATTTTTAACAAAACATAACTTTTCGGAGTAGAAATGCTTATTTTCGATTTTATAGAACAAGAGCTAAAATTGAAAATTTCATAAGGGGTACCTCTTTGCTAAAAAATCGATGAAAAAAATTTTTTTCTTGGAAATGGCTGAATTTTTGTCAGCAGCCTCGTTTTTGCCAGTATTTTTAACAAAACATAACTTTTCGGAGTAGAAATGCTTATTTTCGATTTTATAGAACAAGAGCTAAAATTGAAAATTTCATAAGGGGGTACCTCTTTGCTAAAAAATCGATGAAAAAAATTGTTTTCTTGGAAATTACTGAATTTTTGTCAGCAGCCTCGTTTTTGCCAGTATTTTTAACAAAACCCAACTTTTCGGAGTAGAAAAGCTTATTTTCGATTTTATAGAACAAGAGCTAAGATTGAGAATTTCATAAGGGGTACCTCTTTGCTAAGAAATCGATGAAAAAAATTGTTTTCTTGGAAATGACTGAATTTTTGTCAGCAGCCACGTTTTTGCCAGTATTTTTAACAAAACATAACTTTTCGGAGTAGGAAAGCTTATTTTCAATTTCATAAAACAAGAGCTAAAATTGAAAATTTCATAAGGGGTACCTCTTTGCTAAAAAATCGATGAAAAAAATTTTTTTCTTGGAAATGGCTGAATTTTTGTCAGCAGCCTCGTTTTTGCCAGTATTTTTAACAAAACATAACTTTTCGGAGTAGAAATGCTTATTTTCGATTTTATAGAACAAGAGCTAAAATTGCAAATTTCATAAGGGGTACCTCTTTGCTAAAAAATCGATGAAAAAAATTTTTTTCTTGGAAATGGCTGAATTTTTGTCAGCAGCCTCGTTTTTGCCAGTATTTTTAACAAAACATAACTTTTCGGAGTAGAAATGCTTATTTTCGATTTTATAGAACAAGAGCTAAAATTGAAAATTTCATAAGGGGTACCTCTTTGCTAAAAAATCGATGAAAAAATTTTTTTTCTTGGAAATGGCTGAATTTTTGTCAGCAGCCTCGTTTTTGCCAGTATTTTTAACAAAACATAACTTTTCGGAGTAGAAATGCTTATTTTCGATTTTATAGAACAAGAGCTAAAATTGAAAATTTCATAAGGGGTACCTCTTTGCTAAAAAATCGATGAAAAAAATTTTTTTCTTGGAAATGGCTGAATTTTTGTCAGCAGCCTCGTTTTTGCCAGTATTTTTAACAAAACATAACTTTTCGGAGTAGAAAAGCTTATTTTCGGTTTTATAGAACAAGAGCTAAAATTGAAAATTTCATAAGGGGTACCTCTTTGCTAAAAAATCGATGAAAAAAATTTTTTTCTTGGAAATGGCTGAATTTTTGTCAGCAGCCTCGTTTTTGCCAGTATTTTTAACAAAACATAACTTTTCGGAGTAGAAATGCTTATTTTCGATTTTATAGAACAAGAGCTAAAATTGAAAATTTCATAAGGGGTACCTCTTTGCTAAAAAATCGATGAAAAAAATTTTTTTCTTGGAAATGGCTGAATTTTTGTCAGCAGCCTCGTTTTTGCCAGTATTTTTAACAAAACATAACTTTTCGGAGTAGAAATGCTTATTTTCGATTTTATAGAACAAGAGCTAAAATTGAAAATTTCATAAGGGGTACCTCTTTGCTAAAAAATCGATGAAAAAAATTTTTTTCTTGGAAATGGCTGAATTTTTGTCAGCAGCCTCGTTTTTGCCAGTATTTTTAGCAAAACATAACTTTTCGGAGTAGAAATGCTTATTTTCGATTTTATAGAACAAGAGCTAAAATTGAAAATTTCATAAGGGGTACCTCTTTGCTAAAAAATCGATGAAAAAAATTTTTTTCTTGGAAATTGCTGAATTTTTGTCAGCAGCCTCGTTTTTGCCAGTATTTTTAACAAAACATAACTTTTCGGAGTAGAAATGCTTATTTTCGATTTTATAGAACAAGAGCTAAAATTGAAAATTTCATAAGGGGTACCTCTTTGCTAAAAAATCGATGAAAAAAATTTTTTTCTTGGAAATGGCTGAATTTTTGTCAGCAGCCTCGTTTTTGCCAGTATTTTTAACAAAACATAACTTTTCGGAGTAGAAATGCTTATTTTCGATTTTATAGAACAAGAGCTAAAATTGAAAATTTCATAAGGGGTACCTCTATGCTAAAAAATCGATGAAAAAAATTTTTTTCTTGGAAATGGCTGAATTTTTGTCAGCAGCCTCGTTTTTGCCAGTATTTTTAACAAAACATAACTTTTCGGAGTAGAAATGCTTATTTTCGATTTTATAGAACAAGAGCTAAAATTGAAAATTTCATAAGGGGTACCTCTTTGCTAACAAATCGATGAAAAAAATTTTTTTCTTGGAAATGGCTGAATTTTTGTCAGCAGCCTCGTTTTTGCCAGTATTTTTAACAACACATAACTTTTCGGAGTAGAAATGCTTATTTTCGATTTTATAGAACAAGACCTAAAACTGAAAATTTCATAAGGGGTACCTCTTTGCTAAAAAATCGATGAAAAAAATTTTTTTCTTGGAAATGGCTGAATTTTTGTCAGCAGCCTCGTTTTTGCCAGTATTTTTAACAAAACATAACTTTTCGGAGTAGAAAAGCTTATTTTCGATTTTATAGAACGAGAGCTAAAATTGAAAATTTCATAAGGGGTACCTCTTTGCTAAAAAATCGATGAAAAAAATTTTTTTCTTGGAAATGGCTGAATTTTTGTCAGCAGCCTCGTTTTTGCCAGTATTTTTAACAAAACATAACTTTTCGGAGTAGAAATGCTTATTTGCGATTTTATAGAACAAGAGCTAAAATTGAAAATTTCATAAGGGGTACCTCTTTGCTAAAAAATCGATGAAAAAAATTTTTTTCTTGGAAATGGCTTAATTTTTGTCAGCAGCCTCTTTTTTGCCAGTATTTTTAACAAAACATAACTTTTCGGAGTAGAAATGCTTATTTTCGATTTTATAGAACAAGAGCTAAAATTGAAAATTTCATAAGGGGTACCTCTTTGCTAAAAAATCGATGAAAAAAATTTTTTTCTTGGAAATGGCTGAATTTTTGTCAGCAGCCTCGTTTTTGCCAGTATTTTTAACAAAACATAACTTTTCGGAGTAGAAATGCTTATTTTCGATTTTATAGAACAAGAGCTAAAATTGAAAATTTCATAAGGGGTACCTCTTTGCTAAAAAATCGATGAAAAAAATTTTTTTCTTGGAAATGGCTGAATTTTTGTCAGCAGCCTCGTTTTTGCCAGTATTTTTAACAAAACATAACTTTTCGGAGTAGAAATGCTTATTTTCGATTTTATAGAACAAGAGCTAAAATTGAAAATTTCATAAGGGGTACCTCTTTGCTAACAAATCGATGAAAAAAATTTTTTTCTTGGAAATGGCTGAATTTTTGTCAGCAGCCTCGTTTTTGCCAGTATTTTTAACAACACATAACTTTTCGGAGTAGAAAAGCTTATTTTCGATTTTATAGAACGAGAGCTAAAATTGAAAATTTCATAAGGGGTACCTCTTTGCTAAAAAATCGATGAAAAAAATTTTTTTCTTGGAATTGGCTGAATTTTTGTCAGCAGCCTCGTTTTTGCCAGTATTTTTAACAAAACATAACTTTTCGGAGTAGAAAAGCTTATTTTTGATTTTATAGAACAAGAGCTAAAATTGAAAATTTCATAAGGGGTACCTCTTTGCTAAAAAATCGATGAAAAAAATTTTTTTCTTGGAAATGGCTGAATTTTTGTCAGCAGCCTCGTTTTTGCCAGTATTTTTAACAAAACATAACTTTTCGGAGTAGAAATGCTTATTTTCGATTTTATAGAACAAGAGCTAAAATTGAAAATTTCATAAGGGGTACCTCTTTGCTAAAAAATCGATGAAAAAAATTTTTTTCTTGGAAATGGCTGAATTTTTGTCAGCAGCCTCGTTTTTGCCAGTATTTTTAACAAAACATAACTTTTCGGAGTAGAAATGCTTATTTTCGATTTTATAGAACAAGAGCTAAAATTGCAAATTTCATAAGGGGTACCTCTTTGCTAAAAAATCGATGAAAAAAATTTTTTTCTTGGAAATGGCTGAATTTTTTTCAGCAGCCTCGTTTTTGCCAGTATTTTTAACAAAACATAACTTTTCGGAGTAGAAATGCTTATTTTCGATTTTATAGAACAAGAGCTAAAATTGAAAATTTCATAAGGGGTACCTCTTTGCTAAAAAATCGATGAAAAAATTTTTTTTCTTGGAAATGGCTGAATTTTTGTCAGCAGCCTCGTTTTTGCCAGTATTTTTAACAAAACATAACTTTTCGGAGTAGAAATGCTTATTTTCGATTTTATAGAACAAGAGCTAAAATTGAAAATTTCATAAGGGGTACCTCTTTGCAAAAAAATCGATGAAAACAATTTTTTTCTTGGAAATGGCTGAATTTTTGTCAGCAGCCTCGTTTTTGCCAGTATTTTTAACAAAACATAACTTTTCGGAGTAGAAATGCTTATTTTCGATTTTATAGAACAAGAGCTAAAATTGAAAATTTCATAAGGGGTACCTCTTTGCTAAAAAATCGATGAAAAAAATTTTTTTCTTGGAAATGGCTGAATTTTTGTCAGCAGCCTCGTTTTTGCCAGTATTTTTAACAAAACATAACTTTTCGGAGTAGAAATGCTTATTTTCGATTTTGTAGAACAAGAGCTAAAATTGAAAATTTCATAAGGGGTACCTCTTTGCTAAAAAATCGATGAAAAAAATTTTTTTCTTGGAAATGGCTGAATTTTTGTCAGCAGCCTCGTTTTTGCCAGTATTTTTAACAAAACATAACTTTTCGGAGTAGAAATGCTTATTTTCGATTTTATAGAACAAGAGCTAAAATTGAAAATTTCATAAGGGGTACCTCTTTGCTAAAAAATCGATGAAAAAAATTTTTTTCTTGGAAATGGCTGAATTTTTGTCAGCAGCCTCGTTTTTGCCAGTATTTTTAACAAAACATAACTTTTCGGAGTAGAAATGCTTATTTTCGATTTTATAGAACAAGAGCTAAAATTGAAAATTTCATAAGGGGTACCTCTTTGCTAAAAAATCGATGAAAAAATTTTTTTTCTTGGAAATGGCTGAATTTTTGTCAGCAGCCTCGTTTTTGCCAGTATTTTTAACAAAACATAACTTTTCGGAGTAGAAATGCTTATTTTCGATTTTATAGAACAAGAGCTAAAATTGAAAATTTCATAAGGGGTACCTCTTTGCTAAAAAATCGATGAAAAAAATTTTTTTCTTGGAAATGGCTGAATTTTTGTCAGCAGCCTCGTTTTTGCCAGTATTTTTAACAAAACATAACTTTTCGGAGTAGAAATGCTTATTTTCGATTTTATAGAACAAGAGCTAAAATTGAAAATTTCATAAGGGGTACCTCTTTGCTAAAAAATCGATGAAAAAAATTTTTTTCTTGGAAATGGCTGAATTTTTGTCAGCAGCCTCGTTTTTGCCAGTATTTTTAACAAAACATAACTTTTCGGAGTAGAAATGCTTATTTACGATTTTATAGAACAAGAGCTAAAATTGAAAATTTCATAAGGGGTACCTCTTTGCTAACAAATCGATGAAAAAAATTTTTTTCTTGGAAATGGCTGAATTTTTGTCAGCAGCCTCGTTTTTGCCAGTATTTTTAACAACACATAACTTTTCGGAGTAGAAATGCTTATTTTCGATTTTATAGAACAAGAGCTAAAATTGAAAATTTCATAAGGGGTACCTCTTTGCTAAAAAATCGATGAAAAAAATTTTTTTCTTGGAAATGGCTGAATTTTTGTCAGCAGCCTCGTTTTTGCCAGTATTTTTAACAAAACATAACTTTTCGGAGTAGAAATGCTTATTTTCGATTTTATAGAACAAGAGCTAAAATTTAAAATTTCATAAGGGGTACCTCTTTGCTAAAAAATCGATGAAAAAAATTTTTTTCTTGGAAATGGCTGAATTTTTGTCAGCAGCCTCGTTTTTGCCAGTATTTTTAACAACACATAACTTTTCGGAGTAGAAATGCTTATTTTCGATTTTATAGAACAAGAGCTAAAATTGAAAATTTCATAAGGGGTACCTCTTTGCTAAAAAATCGATGAAAAAAATTTTTTTCTTGGAAACGGCTGAATTTTTGTCAGCAGCCTCGTTTTTGCCAGTATTTTTAACAACACATAACTTTTCGGAGTAGAAATGCTTATTTTCGATTTTATAGAACAAGAGCTAAAATTGAAAATTTCATAAGGGGTACCTCTTTGCTAAAAAATCGATGAAAAAAATTTTTTTCTTGGAAACGGCTGAATTTTTGTCAGCAGCCTCGTTTTTGCCAGTATTTTTAACAAAACATAAGTTTTCGGAGTAGAAATGCTTATTTTCGATTTTATAGAACAAGAGCTAAAATTGAAAATTTCATAAGGGGTACCTCTTTGCTAACAAATCGATGAAAAAAATTTTTTTCTTGGAAATGGCTGAATTTTTGTCAGCAGCCTCGTTTTTGCCAGTATTTTTAACAACACATAACTTTTCGGAGTAGAAATGCTTATTTTCGATTTTATAGAACAAGAGCTAAAATTGAAAATTTCATAAGGGGTACCTCTTTGCTAAAAAATCGATGAAAAAAATTTTTTTCTTGGAAACGGCTGAATTTTTGTCAGCAGCCTCGTTTTTGCCAGTATTTTTAACAACACATAACTTTTCGGAGTAGAAATGCTTATTTTCGATTTTATAGAACAAGAGCTAAAATTGAAAATTTCATAAGGGGTACCTCTTTGCTAAAAAATCGATGAAAAAAATTTTTTTCTTGGAAACGGCTGAATTTTTGTCAGCAGCCTCGTTTTTGCCAGTATTTTTAACAAAACATAACTTTTCGGAGTAGAAATGCTTATTTTCGATTTTATAGAACAAGAGCTAAAATTGAAAATTTCATAAGGGGTACCTCTTTGCTAACAAATCGATGAAAAAAATTTTTTTCTTGGAAATGGCTGAATTTTTGTCAGCAGCCTCGTTTTTGCCAGTATTTTTAACAACACATAACTTTTCGGAGTAGAAATGCTTATTTTCGATTTTATAGAACAAGAGCTAAAATTGAAAATTTCATAAGGGGTACCTCTTTGCTAAAAAATCGATGAAAAAAATTTTTTTCTTGGAAATGGCTGAATTTTTGTCAGCAGCCTCGTTTTTGCCAGTATTTTTAACAAAACATAACTTTTCGGAGTAGAAATGCTTATTTTCGATTTTATAGAACAAGAGCTAAAATTTAAAATTTCATAAGGGGTACCTCTTTGCTAAAAAATCGATGAAAAAAATTTTTTTCTTGGAAATGGCTGAATTTTTGTCAGCAGCCTCGTTTTTGCCAGTATTTTTAACAACACATAACTTTTCGGAGTAGAAATGCTTATTTTCGATTTTATAGAACAAGAGCTAAAATTGAAAATTTCATAAGGGGTACCTCTTTGCTAAAAAATCGATGAAAAACATTTTTTTCTTGGAAACGGCTGAATTTTTGTCAGCAGCCTCGTTTTTGCCAGTATTTTTAACAACACATAACTTTTCGGAGTAGAAATGCTTATTTTCGATTTTATAGAACAAGAGCTAAAATTGAAAATTTCATAAGGGGTACCTCTTTGCTAAAAAATCGATGAAAAAAATTTTTTTCTTGGAAACGGCTGAATTTTTGTCAGCAGCCTCGTTTTTGCCAGTATTTTTAACAAAACATAACTTTTCGGAGTAGAAATGCTTATTTTCGATTTTATAGAACAAGAGCTAAAATTGAAAATTTCATAAGGGGTACCTCTTTGCTAAAAAATCGATGAAAAAAATTTTTTTCTTGGAAATGGCTGAATTTTTGTCAGCAGCCTCGTTTTTGCCAGTATTTTTAACAAAACATAACTTTTCGGAGTAGAAAAGCTTATTTTCGATTTTATAGAACGAGAGCTAAAATTGAAAATTTCATAAGGGGTACCTCTTTGCTAAAAAATCGATGAAAAAAATTTTTTTCTTGGAAATGGCTGAATTTTTGTCAGCAGCCTCGTTTTTGCCAGTATTTTTAACAAAACATAGCTTTTCGGAGTAGAAATGCTTATTTTCGATTTTATAGAACAAGAGCTAAAATTGAAAATTTCATAAGGGGTACCTCTTTGCTAACAAATCGATGAAAAAAATTTTTTTCTTGGAAATGGCTGAATTTTTGTCAGCAGCCTCGTTTTTGCCAGTATTTTTAACAACACATAACTTTTCGGAGTAGAAATGCTTATTTTCGATTTTATAGAACAAGAGCTAAAATTGAAAATTTCATAAGGGGTACCTCTTTGCTAAAAAATCGATGAAAAAAATTTTTTTCTTGGAAATGGCTGAATTTTTGTCAGCAGCCTCGTTTTTGCCAGTATTTTTAACAAAACATAACTTTTCGGAGTAGAAATGCTTATTTTCGATTTTATAGAACAAGAGCTAAAATTGAAAATTTCATAAGGGGTACCTCTATGCTAAAAAATCGATGAAAAAAATTTTTTTCTTGGAAATGGCTGAATTTTTGTCAGCAGCCTCGTTTTTGCCAGTATTTTTAACAAAACATAACTTTTTGGAGTAGAAATGCTTATTTTCGATTTTATAGAACAAGAGCTAAAATTGAAAATTTCATAAGGGGTACCTCTTTGCTAACAAATCGATGAAAAAAATTTTTTTCTTGGAAATGGCTGAATTTTTGTCAGCAGCCTCGTTTTTGCCAGTATTTTTAACAAAACATAACTTTTTGGAGTAGAAATGCTTATTTTCGATTTTATAGAACAAGAGCTAAGATTGAAAATTTCATGAGGGGTACCTCTTTGCTAACAAATCGATGAAAAAAATTTTTTTCTTGGAAATGGCTGAATTTTTGTCAGCAGCCTCGTTTTTGCCAGTATTTTTAACAAAACATAACTTTTCGGAGTAGAAATGCTTATTTTCGATTTTATAGAACAAGAGCTAAAATTGAAAATTTCATAAGGGGTACCTCTTTGCTAAAAAATCGATGAAAAAAATTTTTTTCTTGGAAATGGCTGAATTTTTGTCAGCAGCCTCGTTTTTGCCAGTATTTTTAACAAAACATAACTTTTCGGAGTAGAAAAGCTTATTTTCGGTTTTATAGAACAAGAGCTAAAATTGAAAATTTCATAAGGGGTACCTCTTTGCTAAAAAATCGATGAAAAAAATTTTTTTCTTGGAAATGGCTGAATTTTTGTCAGCAGCCTCGTTTTTGCCAGTATTTTTAACAAAACATAACTTTTCGGAGTAGAAATGCTTATTTTCGATTTTATAGAACAAGAGCTAAAATTGAAAATTTCATAAGGGGTACCTCTTTGCTAAAAAATCGATGAAAAAAATTTTTTTCTTGGAAATGGCTGAATTTTTGTCAGCAGCCTCGTTTTTGCCAGTATTTTTAACAAAACATAACTTTTCGGAGTAGAAATGCTTATTTTCGATTTTATAGAACAAGAGCTAAAATTGAAAATTTCATAAGGGGTACCTCTTTGCTAAAAAATCGATGAAAAAAATTTTTTTCTTGGAAACGGCTGAATTTTTGTCAGCAGCCTCGTTTTTGCCAGTATTTTTAACAACACATAACTTTTCGGAGTAGAAATGCTTATTTTCGATTTTATAGAACAAGAGCTAAAATTGAAAATTTCATAAGGGGTACCTCTTTGCTAAAAAATCGATGAAAAAAATTTTTTTCTTGGAAACGGCTGAATTTTTGTCAGCAGCCTCGTTTTTGCCAGTATTTTTAACAAAACATAACTTTTCGGAGTAGAAATGCTTATTTTCGATTTTATAGAACAAGAGCTAAAATTGAAAATTTCATAAGGGGTACCTCTTTGCTAAAAAATCGATGAAAAAAATTTTTTTCTTGGAAATGGCTGAATTTTTGTCAGCAGCCTCGTTTTTGCCAGTATTTTTAACAAAACATAACTTTTCGGAGTAGAAAAGCTTATTTTCGATTTTATAGAACGAGAGCTAAAATTGAAAATTTCATAAGGGGTACCTCTTTGCTAAAAAATCGATGAAAAAAATTTTTTTCTTGGAAATGGCTGAATTTTTGTCAGCAGCCTCGTTTTTGCCAGTATTTTTAACAAAACATAGCTTTTCGGAGTAGAAATGCTTATTTTCGATTTTATAGAACAAGAGCTAAAATTGAAAATTTCATAAGGGGTACCTCTTTGCTAAAAAATCGATGAAAAAAATTTTTTTCTTGGAAATGGCTGAATTTTTGTCAGCAGCCTCGTTTTTGCCAGTATTTTTAACAAAACATAACTTTTCGGAGTAGAAATGCTTATTTTCGATTTTATAGAACAAGAGCTAAAATTGAAAATTTCATAAGGGGTACCTCTTTGCTAACAAATCGATGAAAAAAATTTTTTTCTTGGAAATGGCTGAATTTTTGTCAGCAGCCTCGTTTTTGCCAGTATTTTTAACAACACATAACTTTTCGGAGTAGAAATGCTTATTTTCGATTTTATAGAACAAGAGCTAAAATTGAAAATTTCATAAGGGGTACCTCTTT
The DNA here is from genome assembly GCA_963675445.1 of Linnaemya vulpina. NCBI lineage: Eukaryota > Metazoa > Arthropoda > Insecta > Diptera > Tachinidae > Linnaemya > Linnaemya vulpina. The sequence continues at coordinate 5,167,164 of OY776278.1, read as the reverse complement.
GCTAAAAAATCGATGAAAAAAATTTTTTTCTTGGAAATGGCTGAATTTTTGTCAGCAGCCTCGTTTTTGCCAGTATTTTTAACAAAACATAACTTTTCGGAGTAGAAATGCTTATTTTCGATTTTATAGAACAAGAGCTAAAATTGAAAATTTCATAAGGGGTACCTCTATGCTAAAAAATCGATGAAAAAAATTTTTTTCTTGGAAATGGCTGAATTTTTGTCAGCAGCCTCGTTTTTGCCAGTATTTTTAACAAAACATAACTTTTTGGAGTAGAAATGCTTATTTTCGATTTTATAGAACAAGAGCTAAAATTGAAAATTTCATAAGGGGTACCTCTTTGCTAACAAATCGATGAAAAAAATTTTTTTCTTGGAAATGGCTGAATTTTTGTCAGCAGCCTCGTTTTTGCCAGTATTTTTAACAAAACATAACTTTTTGGAGTAGAAATGCTTATTTTCGATTTTATAGAACAAGAGCTAAAATTGAAAATTTCATAAGGGGTACCTCTTTGCTAACAAATCGATGAAAAAAATTTTTTTCTTGGAAATGGCTGAATTTTTGTCAGCAGCCTCGTTTTTGCCAGTATTTTTAACAAAACATAACTTTTCGGAGTAGAAAAGCTTATTTTCGATTTTATAGAACGAGAGCTAAAATTGAAAATTTCATAAGGGGTACCTCTTTGCTAAAAAATCGATGAAAAAAATTTTTTTCTTGGAAATGGCTGAATTTTTGTCAGCAGCCTCGTTTTTGCCAGTATTTTTAACAAAACATAACTTTTCGGAGTAGAAGTGCTTATTTTCGATTTTATAGAACAAGAGCTAAAATTTAAAATTTCATAAGGGGTACCTCTTTGCTAAAAAATCGATGAAAAAAATTTTTTTCTTGGAAATGGCTGAATTTTTGTCAGCAGCCTCGTTTTTGCCAGTATTTTTAACAAAACATAACTTTTCGGAGTAGAAATGCTTATTTTCGATTTTATAGAACAAGAGCTAAAATTGAAAATTTCATAAGGGGTACCTCTTTGCTAAAAAATCGATGAAAAAAATTTTTTTCTTGGAAATGGCTGAATTTTTGTCAGCAGCCTCGTTTTTGCCAGTATTTTTAACAAACCATAACTTTTCGGAGTAGAAATGCTTATTTTCGATTTTATAGAACAAGAGCTAAAATTGAAAATTTCATAAGGGGTACCTCTTTGCTAAAAAATCGATGAAAAAAATTTTTTTCTTGGAAATGGCTGAATTTTTGTCAGCAGCCTCGTTTTTGCCAGTATTTTTAACAAAACATAACTTTTCGGAGTAGAAATGCTTATTTTCGATTTTATAGAACAAGAGCTAAAATTGAAAATTTCATAAGGGGTACCTCTTTGCTAAAAAATCGATGAAAAAAATTTTTTTCTTGGAAATGGCTGAATTTTTGTCAGCAGCCTCGTTTTTGCCAGTATTTTTAACAAAACATAACTTTTCGGAGTAGAAATGCTTATTTTCGATTTTATAGAACAAGAGCTAAGATTGAAAATTTCATAAGGGGTACCTCTTTGCTAAAAAATCGATGAAAAAAATTTTTTTCTTGGAAATGGCTGAATTTTTGTCAGCAGCCTCGTTTTTGCCAGTATTTTTAACAAAACATAACTTTTCGGAGTAGAAATGCTTATTTTCGATTTTATAGAACAAGAGCTAAAATTGAAAATTTCATAAGGGGTACCTCTTTGCTAAAAAATCGATGAAAAAAATTTTTTTCTTGGAAATGGCTGAATTTTTGTCAGCAGCCTCGTTTTTGCCAGTATTTTTAACAAAACATAACTTTTCGGAGTAGAAATGCTTATTTTCGATTTTATAGAACAAGAGCTAAAATTGAAAATTTCATAAGGGGTACCTCTTTGCTAAAAAATCGATGAAAAAAATTTTTTTCTTGGAAATGGCTGAATTTTTGTCAGCAGCCTCGTTTTTGCCAGTATTTTTAACAAAACATAACTTTTCGGAGTAGAAAAGCTTATTTTCGATTTTATAGAACGAGAGCTAAAATTGAAAATTTCATAAGGGGTACCTCTTTGCTAAAAAATCGATGAAAAAAATTTTTTTCTTGGAAATGGCTGAATTTTTGTCAGCAGCCTCGTTTTTGCCAGTATTTTTAACAAAACATAACTTTTCGGAGTAGAAATGCTTATTTTCGATTTTATAGAACAAGAGCTAAAATTGAAAATTTCATAAGGGGTACCTCTTTGCTAAAAAATCGATGAAAAAATTTTTTTTCTTGGAAATGGCTGAATTTTTGTCAGCAGCCTCGTTTTTGCCAGTATTTTTAACAAAACATAACTTTTCGGAGTAGAAATGCTTATTTTCGATTTTATAGAACAAGAGCTAAAATTTAAAATTTCATAAGGGGTACCTCTTTGCTAACAAATCGATGAAAAAAATTTTTTTCTTGGAAATGGCTGAATTTTTGTCAGCAGCCTCGTTTTTGCCAGTATTTTTAACAACACATAACTTTTCGGAGTAGAAATGCTTATTTTCGATTTTATAGAACAAGAGCTAAAATTGAAAATTTCATAAGGGGTACCTCTTTGCTAAAAAATCGATGAAAAAAATTTTTTTCTTGGAAATGGCTGAATTTTTGTCAGCAGCCTCGTTTTTGCCAGTATTTTTAACAAAACATAACTTTTCGGAGTAGAAATGCTTATTTTCGATTTTATAGAACAAGAGCTAAAATTGAAAATTTCATAAGGGGTACCTCTATGCTAAAAAATCGATGAAAAAAATTTTTTTCTTGGAAATGGCTGAATTTTTGTCAGCAGCCTCGTTTTTGCCAGTATTTTTAACAAAACATAACTTTTCGGAGTAGAAATGCTTATTTTCGATTTTATAGAACAAGAGCTAAAATTGAAAATTTCATAAGGGGTACCTCTTTGCTAACAAATCGATGAAAAAAATTTTTTTCTTGGAAATGACTGAATTTTTGTCAGCAGCCTCGTTTTTGCCAGTATTTTTAACAACACATAACTTTTCGGAGTAGAAATGCTTATTTTCGATTTTATAGAACAAGACCTAAAACTGAAAATTTCATAAGGGGTACCTCTTTGCTAAAAAATCGATGAAAAAAATTTTTTTCTTGGAAATGGCTGAATTTTTGTCAGCAGCCTCGTTTTTGCCAGTATTTTTAACAAAACATAACTTTTCGGAGTAGAAAAGCTTATTTTCGATTTTATAGAACGAGAGCTAAAATTGAAAATTTCATAAGGGGTACCTCTTTGCTAAAAAATCGATGAAAAAAATTTTTTTCTTGGAAATGGCTGAATTTTTGTCAGCAGCCTCGTTTTTGCCAGTATTTTTAACAAAACATAACTTTTCGGAGTAGAAATGCTTATTTTCGATTTTATAGAACAAGAGCTAAAATTGAAAATTTCATAAGGGGTACCTCTTTGCTAAAAAATCGATGAAAAAATTTTTTTTCTTGGAAATGGCTGAATTTTTGTCAGCAGCCTCGTTTTTGCCAGTATTTTTAACAAAACATAACTTTTCGGAGTAGAAATGCTTATTTTCGATTTTATAGAACAAGAGCTAAAATTGAAAATTTCATAAGGGGTACCTCTTTGCTAAAAAATCGATGAAAAAAATTTTTTTCTTGGAAATGGCTGAATTTTTGTCAGCAGCCTCGTTTTTGCCAGTATTTTTAACACAACATAACTTTTCGGAGTAGAAATGCTTATTTTCGATTTTATAGAACAAGAGCTAAAATTTAAAATTTCATAAGGGGTACCTCTTTGCTAAAAAATCGATGAAAAAAATTTTTTTCTTGGAAATGGCTGAATTTTTGTCAGCAGCCTCGTTTTTGCCAGTATTTTTAACAAAACATAACTTTTCGGAGTAGAAATGCTTATTTTCGATTTTATAGAACAAGAGCTAAAATTGAAAATTTCATAAGGGGTACCTCTTTGCTAAAAAATCGATGAAAAAAATTTTTTTCTTGGAAATGGCTGAATTTTTGTCAGCAGCCTCGTTTTTGCCAGTATTTTTAACAACACATAACTTTTCGGAGTAGAAATGCTTATTTTCGATTTTATAGAACAAGAGCTAAAATTGAAAATTTCATAAGGGGTACCTCTTTGCTAAAAAATCGATGAAAAAAATTTTTTTCTTGGAAATGGCTGAATTTTTGTCAGCAGCCTCGTTTTTGCCAGTATTTTTAACAAAACATAACTTTTCGGAGTAGAAATGCTTATTTTCGATTTTATAGAACAAGAGCTAAAATTGAAAATTTCATAAGGGGTACCTCTTTGCTAAAAAATCGATGAAAAAAATTTTTTTCTTGGAAATGGCTGAATTTTTGTCAGCAGCCTCGTTTTTGCCAGTATTTTTAACAAAACATAACTTTTCGGAGTAGAAATGCTTATTTTCGATTTTATAGAACAAGAGCTAAAATTTAAAATTTCATAAGGGGTACCTCTTTGCTAAAAAATCGATGAAAAAAATTTTTTTCTTGGAAATGGCTGAATTTTTGTCAGCAGCCTCGTTTTTGCCAGTATTTTTAACAAAACATAACTTTTCGGAGTAGAAATGCTTATTTTCGATTTTATAGAACAAGAGCTAAAATTGAAAATTTCATAAGGGGTACCTCTTTGCTAAAAAATCGATGAAAAAAATTTTTTTCTTGGAAATGGCTGAATTTTTGTCAGCAGCCTCGTTTTTGCCAGTATTTTTAACAAAACATAACTTTTCGGAGTAGAAATGCTTATTTTCGATTTTATAGAACAAGAGCTAAAATTGAAAATTTCATAAGGGGTACCTCTTTGCTAAAAAATCGATGAAAAAAATTTTTTTCTTGGAAATGGCTGAATTTTTGTCAGCAGCCTCGTTTTTGCCAGTATTTTTAACAAAACATAACTTTTCGGAGTAGAAATGCTTATTTTCGATTTTATAGAACAAGAGCTAAAATTGAAAATTTCATAAGGGGTACCTCTTTGCTAAAAAATCGATGAAAAAAATTTTTTTCTTGGAAATGGCTGAATTTTTGTCAGCAGCCTCGTTTTTGCCAGTATTTTTAACAAAACATAACTTTTCGGAGTAGAAATGCTTATTTTCGATTTTATAGAACAAGAGCTAAAATTGAAAATTTCATAAGGGGTACCTCTTTGCTAACAAATCGATGAAAAAAATTTTTTTCTTGGAAATGGCTGAATTTTTGTCAGCAGCCTCGTTTTTGCCAGTATTTTTAACAACACATAACTTTTCGGAGTAGAAATGCTTATTTTCGATTTTATAGAACAAGAGCTAAAATTGAAAATTTCATAAGGGGTACCTCTTTGCTAAAAAATCGATGAAAAAAATTTTTTTCTTGGAAATGGCTGAATTTTTGTCAGCAGCCTCGTTTTTGCCAGTATTTTTAACAAAACATAACTTTTCGGAGTAGAAATGCTTATTTTCGATTTTATAGAACAAGAGCTAAAATTGAAAATTTCATAAGGGGTACCTCTTTGCTAAAAAATCGATGAAAAAATTTTTTTCTTGGAAATGGCTGAATTTTTGTCAGCAGCCTCGTTTTTGCCAGTATTTTTAACAAAACATAACTTTTCGGAGTAGAAATGCTTATTTTCGATTTTATAGAACAAGAGCTAAAATTGAAAATTTCATAAGGGGTACCTCTTTGCTAAAAAATCGATGAAAAAAATTTTTTTCTTAAAAATGGCTGAATTTTTGTCAGCAGCCTCGTTTTTGCCAGTATTTTTAACAAAACATAACTTTTCGGAGTAGAAAAGCTTATTTTCGATTTTATAGAACGAGAGCTAAAATTGAAAATTTCATAAGGGGTACGTACCTCTTTGCTAAAAAATCGATGAAAAAAATTTTTTTCTTAAAAATGGCTGAATTTTTGTCAGCAGCCTCGTTTTTGCCAGTATTTTTAACAAAACATAACTTTTCGGAGTAGAAAAGCTTATTTTCGATTTTATAGAACGAGAGCTAAAATTGAAAATTTCATAAGGGGTACCTCTTTGCTAAAAAATCGATGAAAAAAATTTTTTCTTGGAAATGGCTGAATTTTTGTCAGCAGCCTCGTTTTTGCCAGTATTTTTAACAAAACATAACTTTTCGGAGTAGAAATGCTTATTTTCGATTTTATAGAACAAGAGCTAAAATTGAAAATTTCATAAGGGGTACCTCTTTGCTAAAAAATCGATGAAAAAAATTTTTTTCTTGGAAATGGCTGAATTTTTGTCAGCAGCCTCGTTTTTGCCAGTATTTTTAACAAAACATAACTTTTCGGAGTAGAAATGCTTATTTTCGATTTTATAGAACAAGAGCTAAAATTGAAAATTTCATAAGGGGTACCTCTTTGCTAAAAAATCGATGAAAAAAAATTTTTTCTTGGAAATGGCTGAATTTTTGTCAGCAGCCTCGTTTTTGCCAGTATTTTTAACAAAACATAACTTTTCGGAGTAGAAATGCTTATTTTCGATTTTATAGAACAAGAGCTAAAATTGAAAATTTCTTAAGGGGTACCTCTTTGCTAAGAAATCGATGAAAAAATTTTTTTTCTTGGAAATGGCTGAATTTTCTTTGCTAAGAAATCGATGAAAAAATTTTTTTTCTTGGAAATGGCTGAATTTTTGTCAGCAGCCTCGTTTTTGCCAGTATTTTTAACAAAACATAACTTTTCGGAGTAGAAATGCTTATTTTCGATTTTAAAGAACAAGAGCTAAAATTGAAAATTTCATAAGGGGTACCTCTTTGCCAAAAAATCGATGAAAAAAATTTTTTTCTTGGAAATGGCTGAATTTTTGTCAGCAGCCTCGTTTTTGCCAGTATTTTTAACAAAACATAACTTTTCGGAGTAGAAATGCTTATTTTCGATTTTAAAGAACAAGAGCTAAAATTGAAAATTTCATAAGGGGTACCTCTTTGCCAAAAAATCGATGAAAAAAATTTTTTTCTTGGAAATGGCTGAATTTTTGTCAGCAGCCTCGTTTTTGCCAGTATTTTTAACAAAACATAACTTTTCGGAGTAGAAATGCTTATTTTCGATTTTAAAGAACAAGAGCTAAAATTGAAAATTTCATAAGGGGTACCTCTTTGCCAAAAAATCGATGAAAAAAATTTTTTTCTTGGAAATGGCTGAATTTTTGTCAGCAGCCTCGTTTTTGCCAGTATTTTTAACAAAACATAACTTTTCGGAGTAGAAATGCTTATTTTCGATTTTAAAGAACAAGAGCTAAAATTGAAAATTTCATAAGGGGTACCTCTTTGCCAAAAAATCGATGAAAAAAATTTTTTTCTTGGAAATGGCTGAATTTTTGTCAGCAGCCTCGTTTTTGCCAGTATTTTTAACAAAACATAACTTTTCGGAGTAGAAATGCTTATTTTCGTTTTTATAGAACAAGAGCTAAAATTGAAAATTTCATAAGGGGTACCTCTTTGCTAAAAAATCGATGAAAAAATTTTTTTTCTTGGAAATGGCTGAATTTTTGTCAGCAGCCTCGTTTTTGCCAGTATTTTTAACAAAACATAACTTTTCGGAGTAGAAATGCTTATTTTCGATTTTATAGAACAAGAGCTAAAATTGAAAATTTCATAAGGGGTACCTCTTTGCTAAAAAATCGATGAAAAAAAATTTTTTTCTTGGAAATGGCTGAATTTTTGTCAGCAGCCTCGTTTTTGCCAGTATTTTTAACAAAACATAACTTTTCGGAGTAGAAATGCTTATTTTCGATTTTATAGAACAAGAGCTAAAATTGAAAATTTCTTAAGGGGTACCTCTTTGCTAAGAAATCGATGAAAAAATTTTTTTTCTTGGAAATGGCTGAATTTTTGTCAGCAGCCTCGTTTTTGCCAGTATTTTTAACAAAACATAACTTTTCGGAGTAGAAATGCTTATTTTCGATTTTAAAGAACAAGAGCTAAAATTGAAAATTTCATAAGGGGTACCTCTTTGCCAAAAAATCGATGAAAAAAATTTTTTTCTTGGAAATGGCTGAATTTTTGTCAGCAGCCTCGTTTTTGCCAGTATTTTTAACAAAACATAACTTTTCGGAGTAGAAATGCTTATTTTCGATTTTATAGAACAAGAGCTAAAATTGAAAATTTCATAAGGGGTACCTCTTTGCTAAAAAATCGATGAAAAAATTTTTTTTCTTGGAAATGGCTGAATTTTTGTCAGCAGCCTCGTTTTTGCCAGTATTTTTAACAAAACATAACTTTTCGGAGTAGAAATGCTTATTTTCGATTTTATAGAACAAGAGCTAAAATTGAAAATTTCATAAGGGGTACCTCTTTGCCAAAAAATCGATGAAAAAAATTTTTTTCTTGGAAATGGCTGAATTTTTGTCAGCAGCCTCGTTTTTGCCAGTATTTTTAACAAAACATAACTTTTCGGAGTAGAAATGCTTATTTTCGATTTTATAGAACAAGAGCTAAAATTGGAAATTTCATAAGGGGTACCTCTTTGCCAAAAAATCGATGAAAAAAATTTTTTTCTTGGAAATGGCTGAATTTTTGTCAGCAGCCTCGTTTTTGCCAGTATTTTTAACAAAACATAACTTTTCGGAGTAGAAATGTTTATTTTCGTTTTTATAGAACAAGAGCTAAAATTGAAAATTTCATAAGGGGTACCTCTTTGCCAAAAAATTGATGAAAAAAATTTTTTTCTTGGAAATGGCTGAATTTTTGTCAGCAGCCTCGTTTTTGCCAGTATTTTTAACAAAACATAACTTTTGGGAGTAGAAATGCTTATTTTCGATTTTATAGAACAAGAGCTAAAATTGAAAATTTCATAAGGGGTACCTCTTTGCCAAAAAATCGATGAAAAAATTTTTTTCTTGGAAATGGCTGAATTTTTGTCAGCAGCCTCGTTTTTGCCAGTATTTTTAACAAAACATAACTTTTCGGAGTAGAAATGCTTATTTTCGATTTTATAGAACAAGAGCTAAAATTGAAAATTTCATAAGGGGTACCTCTTTGCCAAAAAATCGATGAAAAAAATTTTTTTCTTGGAAATGGCTGAATTTTTGTCAGCAGCCTCGTTTTTGCCAGTATTTTTAACAAAACATAACTTTTCGGAGTAGAAATGTTTATTTTCGTTTTTATAGAACAAGAGCTAAAATTGAAAATTTCATAAGGGGTACCTCTTTGCCAAAAAATTGATGAAAAAAATTTTTTTCTTGGAAATGGCTGAATTTTTGTCAGCAGCCTCGTTTTTGCCAGTATTTTTAACAAAACATAACTTTTGGGAGTAGAAATGCTTATTTTCGATTTTATAGAACAAGAGCTAAAATTGAAAATTTCATAAGGGGTACCTCTTTGCCAAAAAATCGATGAAAAAATTTTTTTCTTGGAAATGGCTGAATTTTTGTCAGCAGCCTCGTTTTTGCCAGTATTTTTAACAAAACATAACTTTTCGGAGTAGAAATGCTTATTTTCGATTTTATAGAACAAGAGCTAAATTTGAAAATTTCATAAGGGGTACCTCTTTGCTAAAAAATCGATGAAAAAAATTTTTTTCTTGGAAATGGCTGAATTTTTGTCAGCAGCCTCGTTTTTGCCAGTATTTTTAACAAAACATAACTTTTCGGAGTAGAAATGCTTATTTTCGATTTTATAGAACAAGAGCTAAATTTGAAAATTTCATAAGGGGTACCTCTTTGCTAAAAAATCGATGAAAAAAATTTTTTTCTTGGAAATGGCTGAATTTTTGTCAGCAGCCTCGTTTTTGCCAGTATTTTCAACAAAACATAACTTTTCGGAGTAGAAAAGCTTATTTTCGATTTTATAGAACGAGAGCTAAAATTGAAAATTTCATAAGGGGTACCTCTTTGCTAAAAAATCGATGAAAAAAATTTTTTTCTTGGAAATGGCTGAATTTTTGTCAGCAGCCTCGTTTTTGCCAGTATTTTTAACAAAACATAACTTTTCGGAGTAGAAATGCTTATTTTCGATTTTATAGAACAAGAGCTAAATTTGAAAATTTCATAAGGGGTACCTCTTTGCTAAGAAATCGATGAAAAAATTTTTTTTCTTGGAAATGGCTGAATTTTTGTCAGCAGCCTCGTTTTTGCCAGTATTTTTAACAAAACATAACTTTTCGGAGTAGAAAAGCTTATTTTCGATTTTATAGAACGAGAGCTAAAATTGAAAATTTCATAAGGGGTACCTCTTTGCTAAAAAATCGATGAAAAAAATTTTTTTCTTAAAAATGGCTGAATTTTTGTCAGCAGCCTCGTTTTTGCCAGTATTTTTAACAAAACATAACTTTTCGGAGTAGAAAAGCTTATTTTCGATTTTATAGAACGAGAGCTAAAATTGAAAATTTTATAAGGGATACCTCTTTGCTAAGAAATCGATGAAAAAAATTTTTTTCTTAAAAATGGCTGAATTTTTGTCAGCAGCCTCGTTTTTGCCAGTATTTTTAACAAAACATAACTTTTCGGAGTAGAAAAGCTTATTTTCGATTTTATAGAACGAGAGCTAAAATTGAAAATTTCATAAGGGGTACCTCTTTGCTAAAAAATCGATGGAAAACATTTTTTTCTTGGAAATGGCTGAATTTTTGTCAGCAGCCTCGTTTTTGCCAGTATTTTTAATAAAACATGACTTTTCGGAGTAGAAAAGCTTATTTTCGATTTTATAGAACGAGAGCTAAAATTGAAAATTTCATAAGGGATACCTCTTTGCTAAAAAATCGATGAAAAAATTTTTTTCTTGGAAATGGCTGAATTTTTGTCAGCAGCCTCGTTTTTGCCAGTATTTTTAACAAAACATAACTTTTCGGAGTAGAAATGCTTATTTTCGATTTTATAGAACAAGAGCTAAAATTGAAAATTTCATAAGGGGTACCTCTTTGCTAAAAAATCGATGAAAAAAAATTTTTTCTTGGAAATGGCTGAATTTTTGTCAGCAGCCTCGTTTTTGCCAGTATTTTTAACAAAACATAACTTTTCGGAGTAGAAATGCTTATTTTCGATTTTATAGAACAAGAGCTAAAATTGAAAATTTCTTAAGGGGTACCTCTTTGCTAAGAAATCGATGAAAAAATTTTTTTTCTTGGAAATGGCTGAATTTTTGTCAGCAGCCTCGTTTTTGCCAGTATTTTTAACAAAACATAACTTTTCGGAGTAGAAATGCTTATTTTCGATTTTATAGAACAAGAGCTAAAATTGAAAATTTCATAAGGGGTACCTCTTTGCTAAAAAATCGATGAAAAAATTTTTTTTTCTTGGAAATGGCTGAATTTTTGTCAGCAGCCTCGTTTTTGCCAGTATTTTTAACAAAACATAACTTTTCGGAGTAGAAATGCTTATTTTCGATTTTATAGAACAAGAGCTAAAATTGAAAATTTCATAAGGGGTACCTCTTTGCCAAAAAATCGATGAAAAAATTTTTTTCTTGGAAATGGCTGAATTTTTGTCAGCAGCCTCGTTTTTGCCAGTATTTTTAACAAAACATAACTTTTCGGAGTAGAAATGCTTATTTTCGTTTTTATAGAACAAGAGCTAAAATTGGAAATTTCATAAGGGGTACCTCTTTGCCAAAAAATCGATGAAAAAAATTTTTTTCTTGGAAATGGCTGAATTTTTGTCAGCAGCCTCGTTTTTGCCAGTATTTTTAACAAAACATAACTTTTCAGAGTAGAAATGCTTATTTTCGTTTTTATAGAACAAGAGCTAAAATTGAAAATTTCATAAGGGGTACCTCTTTGCCAAAAAATCGATGAAAAAAATTTTTTTCTTGGAAATGGCTGAATTTTTGTCAGCAGCCTCGTTTTTGCCAGTATTTTTAACAAAACATAACTTTTCGGAGTAGAAATGCTTATTTTCGATTTTATAGAACAAGAGCTAAAATTGAAAATTTCATAAGGGGTACCTCTTTGCCAAAAAATCGATGAAAAAAATTTTTTTCTTGGAAATGGCTGAATTTTTGTCAGCAGCCTCGTTTTTGCCAGTATTTTTAACAAAACATAACTTTTCGGAGTAGAAATGCTTATTTTCGATTTTATAGAACAAGAGCTAAAATTGAAAATTTCATAAGGGGTACCTCTTTGCCAAAAAATCGATGAAAAAAATTTTTTCTTGGAAATGGCTGAATTTTTGTCAGCAGCCTCGTTTTTGCCAGTATTTTTAACAAAACATAACTTTTCGGAGTAGAAATGCTTATTTTCGATTTTATAGAACAAGAGCTAAAATTGAAAATTTCATAAGGGGTACCTCTTTGCCAAAAAATCGATGAAAAAAATTTTTTTCTTGGAAATGGCTGAATTTTTGTCAGCAGCCTCGTTTTTGCCAGTATTTTTAACAAAACATAACTTTTCGGAGTAGAAATGCTTATTTTCGATTTTATAGAACAAGAGCTAAAATTGAAAATTTCATAAGGGGTACCTCTTTGCCAAAAAATCGATGAAAAAATTTTTTTCTTGGAAATGGCTGAATTTTTGTCAGCAGCCTCGTTTTTGCCAGTATTTTTAACAAAACATAACTTTTCGGAGTAGAAATGCTTATTTTCGATTTTATAGAACAAGAGCTAAATTTGAAAATTTCATAAGGGGTACCTCTTTGCTAAAAAATCGATGAAAAAAATTTTTTTCTTGGAAATGGCTGAATTTTTGTCAGCAGCCTCGTTTTTGCCAGTATTTTTAATAAAACATAACTTTTCGGAGTAGAAATGCTTATTTTCGATTTTATAGAACAAGAGCTAAATTTGAAAATTTCATAAGGGGTACCTCTTTGCTAAGAAATCGATGAAAAAAATTTTTTTCTTGGAAATGGCTGAATTTTTGTCAGCAGCCTCGTTTTTGCCAGTATTTTTAACAAAACATAACTTTTCGGAGTAGAAAAGCTTATTTTCGATTTTATAGAACGAGAGCTAAAATTGAAAATTTCATAAGGGGTACCTCTTTGCTAAAAAATCGATGAAAAAAATTTTTTTCTTGGAAATGGCTGAATTTTTGTCAGCAGCCTCGTTTTTGCCAGTATTTTTAACAAAACATAACTTTTCGGAGTAGAAATGCTTATTTTCGATTTTATAGAACAAGAGCTAAATTTGAAAATTTCATAAGGGGTACCTCTTTGCTAAAAAATCGATGAAAAAAATTTTTTTCTTGGAAATGGCTGAATTTTTGTCAGCAGCCTCGTTTTTGCCAGTATTTTTAACAAAACATAACTTTTCGGAGTAGAAATGCTTATTTTCGATTTTATAGAACAAGAGCTAAATTTGAAAATTTCATAAGGGGTACCTCTTTGCTAAGAAATCGATGAAAAAAATTTTTTTCTTGGAAATGGCTGAATTTTTGTCAGCAGCCTCGTTTTTGCCAGTATTTTTAACAAAACATAACTTTTCGGAGTAGAAAAGCTTATTTTCGATTTTATAGAACGAGAGCTAAAATTGAAAATTTCATAAGGGGTACCTCTTTGCTAAAAAATCGATGAAAAAAATTTTTTTCTTGGAAATGGCTGAATTTTTGTCAGCAGCCTCGTTTTTGCCAGTATTTTTAACAAAACATAACTTTTCGGAGTAGAAAAGCTTATTTTCGATTTTATAGAACGAGAGCTAAAATTGAAAATTTCATAAGGGGTACCTCTTTGCTAAGAAATCGATGAAAAAAATTTTTTTCTTGGAAATGGCTGAATTTTTGTCAGCAGCCTCGTTTTTGCCAGTATTTTTAACAAAACATAACTTTTCGGAGTAGAAAAGCTTATTTTCGATTTTATAGAACGAGAGCTAAAATTGAAAATTTCATAAGGGATACCTCTTTGCTAAAAAATCGATGAAAAAAATTTTTTCTTAAAAATGGCTGAATTTTTGTCAGCAGCCTCGTTTTTGCCAGTATTTTTAACAAAACATAACTTTTCGGAGTAGAAAAGCTTATTTTCGATTTTATAGAACGAGAGCTAAAATTGAAAATTTCATAAGGGGTACCTCTTTGCTAAAAATCGATGGAAACATTTTTTTCTTGGAAATGGCTGAATTTTTGTCAGCAGCCTCGTTTTTGCCAGTATTTTTAATAAAACATGACTTTTCGGAGTAGAAAAGCTTATTTTCGATTTTATAGAACGAGAGCTAAAATTGAAAATTTCATAAGGGATACCTCTTTGCTAAAAAATCGATGAAAAAAATTTTTTTCTTGGAAATGGCTGAATTTTTGTCAGCAGCCTCGTTTTTGCCAGTATTTTTAACAAAACATGACTTTTCGGAGTAGAAAAGCTTATTTTCGATTTTATAGAACGAGAGCTAAAATTGAAAATTTCATAAGGGGTACCTCTTTGCTAAAAAATCGATGAAAAAAATTTTTTTCTTGGAAATGGCTGAATTTTTGTCAGCAGCCTCGTTTTTGCAGTATTTTTAACAAACCATAACTTTTCGGAGTAGAAATGCTTATTTTCGATTTTATAGAACAAGAGCTAAAATTGAAAATTTCATAAGGGGTACCTCTTTGCTAAAAAATCGATGGAAAACATTTTTTTCTTGGAAATGGCTGAATTTTTGTCAGCAGCCTCGTTTTTGCCAGTATTTTTAATAAAACATGACTTTTCGGAGTAGAAAAGCTTATTTTCGATTTTATAGAACGAGAGCTAAAATTGAAAATTTCATAAGGGATACCTCTTTGCTAAAAAATCGATGAAAAAATTTTTTTCTTGGAAATGGCTGAATTTTTGTCAGCAGCCTCGTTTTTGCCAGTATTTTTAACAAAACATAACTTTTCGGAGTAGAAAAGCTTATTTTCGATTTTATAGAACAAGAGCTAAAATTGAAAATTTCAT